>OX578154.1:88279217-88818779 GCA_951213105.1 Amaurobius ferox
GATCTCTCAGGCCAAGGCAATATGTCGACACACTGTAGAGCACGTTGGGTGACAGCAGCGGTATGAGGACGAGCGTTATCCATTTGGAAAACACCCTCTTGAATACTGCTCATGAATGGCAGCACAATTGGTCTGATGTACAAATTTGCTGTCGAGTTGCTTGAGATAACGACGCGAGTGCTCCTGCTGTCATAGGAAATGGCTCCCCAAACCATAACTCCTGGTGTAGGTCCAGTGTGTCTACGCCGCAGACAGCTTGCTTCCAAGCATTCACCTGTCCTCCTTCTGACCAACATACGACCATCACTGGCACCAAGACAGAAATGGCTCTCATCGGAGATTGCAACAGATCTCCACTTCGCCATCCAATGAGCTCTAGCTTGACACCACTGACTTCGCAGATGGCAGTGATTCGGAGTTAGTGGTATGAACGCTGCAGGCCGTCTAGATCAGAGCTGTTCCTCGAGTAATCGATTTCTTACAGTTTGCTGTGTCACTCTGGGGTCAACAGAAGCTCTAATTGCTGCTGCAGATGCAGTACTATCCGCCACAGACATGCGGCGAATACGGCTGTATTTCCTCTCAGTAATAGCCCATGTGCGGCCGGACCCTGTCTTCTTGAGACAGTGCCTTCCCGTGACCACTACTGCCAACAATCATGCACAGTGTCAACAATTATATACAGATACATTCCTGCCACGTCTTTCTGCAATATAGCGGAAATAATATCCACCTTCTCGTAGCCCTATTATACGGCCTCGTTCAAACTCACTAAGCTGCTGATACTGCTTTCTTCGTCTCCTTAAAGGCATTCTTGACTCAAACCTAGCTCACAACGTCCAATCCGAACGATAAATAACACTCACAAAGTTTACATCGTGTAGTTAAAGCAAACGTAATTTGCATGATCATAGTGGCGCTACCAGAGCCACTCTTATTCGTCTAGCGCGAAATTTGAATACGCGTCATCTTTCATGTGTGCAATAACGAGCCTCCCAAATTTCGTTTATCTAGCACAACTCCTTCTTGGTGTTGTGATTTTATTTTCAGCCAGTATATATATATATATATATATATATAAAATATTTTTCATATATATATATATATATATATATATGAAAAATCTTTTACTTCAACAGATTATAAAATTTACAGATATGTTGATGATCTGATTGTTTAGTCTTTACAGAGAACTGTGTCATAGATATAGATTTCTATCCTGATAATTTGGAACTAATTCCTAATGAAGCCGCTATTAGTAATAACATTAATTTTTTGGACTTAAATCTTATTATTGAACCTACTAATAGGATAGTTACTAATTTATATGGTAAAATTTTTTTTAACTTTAACATTAATGAAATATTACCTTTTAATTCCTGTAACTCGATTCAATTGTTCAGAACTATTATACTTAATCAACTATTAAGAATTTATAGATGATCAGATAACAAATTTCATGCTTTGCACATTAATAGAATAAAACGTACCAGTTTATTATATAAATATCCAGCTTATTTAGTACATTGTATAGTTAAAAAGTTTGGAATGGTAGATTATACTTGAATTCTTTCCCTAGTATCTTATTTTAGCCAGACATCCACTTTCTCATGGATAAGCATTACCATGCATTTACATGTTCTTACTGCTGAATATCACCGTTTATCGTGTTTTCGCATTACTGTTATTTCTTTCTCAAGATTGGCAACAGCAGTTCTCCACTTTTTATTTTTTGAGATTGGCAACATTGGTCTCTTTATTCAAGGTTATAATGGATCAGACGTATGCAGTGTTTTTTCAGGTATTCTTGTTTCCTATTATTTTTCAATCTTTGTGCATGTTGTCCAAGTGATTAGTGTTTATAGATATAATCTATCACTAATATCAGAAACATGCATATTGTGTTCATTTTTATAAAATACTTGGACAAGATAAAGAGTTTTATCGAAATGAACAATTCATTATCAGGCTTAGGGCTTGTCCACGTGTAAAGGATTCATGCTTGGATTTTATTTGATATTATTTTATCGATTCCTTTCCATTGATGTTTTTTGTTTGTCTTCAGATTGATGACTAGAGGTTTGCATTTTATTTTCCACTTCTCTGATTGATACTTTTATTTGTAAGGCATTTTTTAATGTTGGGGATTTTTGAGTTGAAACTTCTCAGTATTCTTTCATTGGATTTTCAAACTTTTATTATATATATATATATATATATATATATATATATATATATGTGTATATATATATATATATATATATATATATAATAGAAGATTTTTATGATTACTTGTAATATATATATACCCGAGAAATACCAAAGAAAATTGCTTGTAAACTGAAGGTAAAGGTAAATAAATTGCAAAACAGAAGCCTAGTGTAGCACGATGAGCTATGCAAAAAATTTGGAAATTGAATAAATGGAATCTAGTGAATATAAAAGGAATAAAATTAATATGAAAAGCATTTCTGAAACCATGTACGTTATCAAGGGCCATACATGTTTCATTAATGCTGATTCAACGTTTCTGTTTACACTACTGTAAAATGTATTACAGAAATAATGTAAATGGCCCGACGTAGAAGAAAAGACAAAGTGGATCAAATACACAAAAAATCAAACATGAATATAAAATATTCTGTTATACCAGCTTGTGGCTAATTATTGAAATGAGGATGCAATGTATTATAAAGTATTATCAAAAGAATATAATGAATATAAAATGAAAATATATCTACCCCTAGTACAGTGGTACTTCTGGAAAAGCATGTGTATTACCAATCATCTCATAACAAGTTACAGTGAATTTTATGTTACTGACTAAGCAGTTTTCTCAAAGCAGGTTAAAGTGAATTATACGAATTGTTTAACTGTTAGAAGAAGACATGGAGATTAGAAATTATTTAGAAATGCTAGAGTATGATCTGTCAATATGTTGCTGTAATTGTTGCAAGTTTTTGAATTTAAATTTAAAATGTGTTTTAATAAAAGAAAAAATAAGATTGGGCGGGTAGTTATTTTTGATGACGGTGTTGATGAATTTATGAAGATGTTCTTTGTAGTAACAAGGTGTGCTTAACATTTTGATTCTTAATAACTGGTTATTAATAATATTTCTATATACAGATTTGGAAAGATTGGAAGAGAAATGTTGAAGTTTATTTACTTTGAAGTTATAAGTTTCTGTTTTGTCATATATTTTAAATTTTATTGTATTTGCATATTTAATTGTTAAACTAACGTCCAGAAAATTGATCCAGTTGGATGTATATACATTTTCAATGAGTTGTAGATTAGGTGGATAGAAATCAAAATTTAATTCATTGGCCTCATTAGTAATTCCTATAATAATAAGATCATCAATATATCTGTACATTATATGACTGTTGAAAGGGCTCTGATTTTCGTAATAATGTAGATAAAGGTTGGCCAGTATGGTGGATGATTTACCTCCCTGTGGTATTCCTTTATTTAATTTGTATATGCATTTTCCTTGAACTATATACTGTTTGAACAAAATGAATTTTAATAAAGTTTTGAATTTTGGAAAAGATATGTTTTTTGCTTGAGTGAATTGTTCATATAAAAGAAGTATGACTTTATATAAATCATTAATGTCTATATTATTAAATAGGTCTTTGAAATCAAAAGTTTTTACATCATGTATGTAAGGGATTAGTTTTATTTTATTAATTAGTTCTATACTATTTTTGATTATATGTGTTTTTTGTGCAGTAAAATAATCATAAATTTGATTGAGTATGATTAGAAGTTGTTTGTCAGCTGCATTGGTATATGAATTAAATCCTATAGTGACTGTTCTAAATGAAATAGGAGTTTTATGGAATTTAGGTATGAGTACCAAGATATATTTATATATATATACATGTATATATATATACATATATATATATATATGTATATATATATATATATTAAGATCAGTACTCACTAAAGTAATTGGATCTCAAAAATTTCTCGAACATAGCAACCCTATCTGTCGGCCTCATTGATGTTCCCTGCAAACGTTGGCGTCTCTACCTGAAACTCTATATATTGGGTATAATCGATATATTTAAGTGTCATCTGAGGCTATAAACACGTCAATGCTTAAATTGGAAAACAAATGATCTCGCAAGTTCAGCCCTTCAATTTGCAGATAATTGCTTCAGAGAAATCGCAACCGGTAGCGAGTTCGCTTCACTCCTGCGTCTCCGATTTCTCGTGGTTTTTTGTGTTTATTTGCTTCCTTATCTGATACAGACCACTCCCAAGACGTACGTTTATGCTCGGAAGAGTACCTATTTGACGGTGTATAATATTTCGAGTTTAAGGAAACCAATTTTGCTTCTATATACGCAGTATACAGTGCTCTTAGGAAAGCCTTTAATTATCCTAATAACTTTGTAAGGAAAGGTTCATGCGTGAAGTCTATTCATAGCAGTAGTGCCCAACCTTTAGGGCATCGAGCTATGCAATTTAGCGAAAGATCAACTTCTAAAATATCATATCACTAGGGGTGTGTATAAAAGGAGATGGAGGGGGGGCTGTCTCAATTTCCTCTTTCTAATCAAAAACTCTGGTTTCTATCTGGAGTTTGACTTCCGCTCGAGTGGTGTTCGACCCCCACCCCGAGTGGTTGTAATCGAATCGATAATTTCAACTCCAATGTAAAATCCATTGGACATTCATACCCATGTGTAAGCAATATCATGTTGAAATTTTGTATTTCATTTGGTATGGGGATGCAAAAATATTATTATGTAAAAGTGTTTTAGATCAGATAATGTTTCTATGTATGTGTGAGTATTGTTATGACGTATCTTCCGAATCGTGGGTGGGTGCTTGTGTTATAAGAATGAGTCCAGACTTCTGGATAAAAAGTTTATTCACAAGAACAGCGTGAGCAGGAACAATATACAGTAAAACAGCACTTAAATGCTTTACTAATTTTACAAAAAACATACAAAAAATCCTATACTATTCTTGAAACAGTGACGTATTTCACAGTTCAATGCAGCTCGTATCACGTCAACTGCTCTCCAACTGAGCGATTACTCTATTTATAGACTCTCTGTAGAGACTTCTAGAAATCTCTCTTAACTCGTAGAATATTCGTTATTTCGAGATAATTCTCGAACCCTTGAAAGATCGCAAAATATCGCCAAATCTGGAAATTCTCTCCGAACTGAAGGAAATAGTAACCAGTAGCGTAGCGTGATATTCTTGACTGGGGAGGCTAAGTTATTTTCATTTTAACTTCGAAAAAGTTTTTGTATGATAAGTGAATTTATATTGGAATTCGACATTCAATAAGTTTTATTTCCTTGGTGAGTAAAGTAAAATAATTTAACATAAAAATGCTAAGAGTGAATGAAATGCTCAATATTTTAAAATATATTACCTATGTAAAATACATACATATATAAATGAATTTATATTGGAATTCGCACTTTCAATGAGTTTTATTTCCTTGGTGAGTAAAATAAAATAATTTAACATAAAAATGCTAAGAGTGAATGAAATGCTCAATATTTTAAAATATATTACCTATGTAAAATACATACATATATAAGTGAATTTATATTGGAATTCACACTTTCAATGAGTTTTATTTCCTTGGTGAGTAAAATAAAATAATTTAACATAAAAATGCTAAGAGTGAATGAAATGCACAATATTTTAAAATATATTTCCTATGTACGATACATACATACAAAGTATAACATTTTAAATGCTTGCTTATTTCTAAATTAGTTTAACTTTTACAACCATTTTATTAAATGTGAAGTCATGGTCGTTCATAGGGGGAAAAAACTCTTCCCCTTCGATATTCAAGATAACAAAGGCGAGCGTCAGTCTGAACGATTTTATACATTTTATTCTTGAGTTTACACCCCTTTTTCCGAAAAACGTTCTACATCAGCCCATGTATGAAAAAGTGCACTGAAAATTTGTGAGAAATCTGGAACATAAGCTTAGTTGAAAATCACTGTAGTCAACAATGTCCCCAAACAATATTGCGTATTCATTATTTACAATACTGTACTATGAAAACTGAAAAATATTTTATAATTACAATATGGTAAGAATCCGTTAAAAAATTATGAACCACTTTTATTTAACTGAGATTCTCATCTAACAGGGGATTTTAACGGAAAGTGAAATTTATTCTTTTTAAAACTCCCAAATATGCAAACGGGTGCTTCGCCATATTGATGCATACATAAAGAGCTAAGTCTACTTTGCAAACTAGTTAAGTTTAATGGTAGTCATTATTAGTATATTTCTTCGTCTTGAGATTGTTAAAGTTAACCAAATCCTAGGTCATTTGTGGAAAATGACTCAAATTATTTAGTATTAAAAATAATGATTATTTTCTACAAATAGTAATTAATAGAATCATGTTTGACCCAAAATGGAGGACTCATTAGGCTTGCACTACCCACCTTCACCTACCCATTATTGATGAAACGTCACGTCTCACATTCAATCATTGACTGTTTATAAAAAGTTGAAAGTGGGGAAGCAATAGCCACGACTTTCTATGAAAAGCTAGCTTTCCATGTTAGTTAATCAGCTAGGGAGGAGTTTCATAAATGGGTGGTCTTAATGCCGTGTTTCTCCTTACAGAAGACTAAGGCTGGATGATTTTAGCTTGTAAAACATTAAAATATGCTTTTTAATGGGAAAAATACTTTGAATCGTATCACTTTAAGGAAGAAAAATCTAACAATTTTCTAAATAATACATATATTTCTGCAAAATTATTTTTAAAAAAATCTGATGTGGGCAACACATGACTTTCCTTATATAATGCAATGAATTTACTACTTTTACAGTTAAAAAAAAACGGTTATTCTTATAGTAGATACTTATATTCTTTCCAAGATATTGAATTTTCTTCAATTAGTCGTCATTTTCATTGATTTAGCGTCGTTTTTATCCATTTGGCGAGATTTTCGCTAATTTGGCAACATTTGAAAAAGTCGCCAAGTTGGCTACATTCCGCCAAATTAGTCGCCAAAATCTCACCAAGCGTTATGAACGAAGAAATAAGTTTTTCTTACAGCAGACAAATGACTATAGGCGTTCAAATACAAAAGTATTACTCAAACTATCTTTCTTCATGAATGGAACGAGCTAGATCCACGAGAATGATGTCACCCAATTTATTGTATCCTATTACATATAAAAAGTGAACATGTTTCTCAATAGGAAATATTTTCTTTTTATTTTAGACTTTTTGATAATTTTTTTGAAAAATGTGCAATATCTCAAAAACGGTTCATGTTAGCGTTCTAAAATTTATGTCAATCGTTTTCGAATGAAAAATTACATAAGAAATGTATATTTGCGTAACTTTATTAGCGGTTTTGATTTTTTGACGATTTTTTCAAAGTTTCACTCGAAAATTTAGGGGTATTCTGAACAATCGATTGCATATAAAAACAATAGGCTTCCAGTGTTAACGGATTGTGATTTTTGTACCAAATTTCGTTCAAATCGGTCCATTCGTTCGTCAGTTATCGTCTCCACAGACTCACTGACACACACACACACACACACACACACAAACACACACACACACACACAGACATCACTTCAAAAATGTTTGATTCGTGATCAGAGATGCTTGAAACGTGCTCTCCCGTCGGAAACTCGAATTCGAATTTTCAACCCTGTCACAATACTTTCCTTATACATTGTGTATATAAGGAAAGTAATTATAATACATAAAAGTATGTTTAAATAATTCTTTAAATTAGATTTTAAGCCGGGGAGGCTCAGTTTTTTAGCCTCAATGAACGCTACCCATGGATGGTAACCCTAGATTCAATTCATAGGAAATGTTGCCTGCACGGGTATATATATATATATATATATATATATATATATATATACACTTACACACACACACACATATATATATATATATATATATATCGTTAAAATATGCACTTTACTTTAAAGTTTGCATTCTTTTGAAAATATGTGGTGTTGTTGCGAACCTGTGTGGCGAACCAAAGTGGCTCGAAGTGAGGAGAATATTCAGGAACATTTTAGATGTTAAATCAGAGAAATTATGAAATGGCGCAGAGATTTCACAAGTCGGGACATTTGCGGATTTTGAATGGGAGTAGGCAATTCAAGGATATTTTAATGAGAAGCTTACCCGATAGACAGATTTGACATGGATAGTTTACAAATTTGAACGTTCTAATTATAGGTAATAGTTATGCTGACGAAAATGAAAAAAAATTCTGATGTGGGCAGAACATGACTCTTCCTGCATAATGTAAGAGCTTTACCTTAATAACAATGCTGGGAAAATCCACAGCAAAACGTATTTAACATTGAAAAGTACACTGACATTGGACGCTGTTCCCTAGTAGAATTTGATATTGGTCCGATATTGGTCCAATATTGTATATCTTGGCATTTTCCAATGTAATCCCAATAGTGGGAAACTATTGGGGTTACATTTGCCTCCAATATTGGCTAAATGCTTTCATTACAATATTACGCATATATTGGTGTAACATTGAAAATATTTCCAATGAAATGTCAATAATTGCGTAATGCAATAATTTCGTCAAAATGTCCACTTTTTCATATTGGTCAAATATTTTCAATATTGGCTACCAATATTGCGCCAATATTGGACTGCTACTACTGTCTTCTGGATGACAACATGTTAAATGATTTTGAAGTATCAAATTAACTTACATTTTTAACTTGACAATTATCAACATTACTAGTTTCTGTAATAAGCGATATAGTATATACATTAAAACATGTTATCTAATTCGGCGTTATTTTCGTTAATTTCGCGTCATTTTTGAAATTTTTCTAATACTTTCGTCATTTTGGCATTATTAAAAAAAGCGTCAAGTTGGCGATATTTTACTCATTTTGAAGTCAGGTTCTCAAAATTTATCGCTATATAATATAGACTTTATATCATATATGTATAACTAAATGTCTATTGCCGAATTTTTTTATGGAGATCAAAATACAAAACTATTACACAAAGGATTTTCTCTCGTGAATGGAACGATCTATATCCACGAGAATGATATTAACAAATTTGTTGCATTGCACATGAAAAGGCAATATATTTCTCGATAGTCAGTACTTTTTAAATATTTTGCAATTTAAAAGTAAATACTTGAAAAATATGCAATTTCACGAGAAACAGTTCATGCTGGCATACAAATGTTGACGTTACTTGCTTTCTAATGAAACATTAGATAAAAATGATTATTTATGTAACATTATAGACAGTTCCTATTTTTTATGCTTTTTTCAAAATTTGAAGTTTGTTTCCAGTATTCACCTATTCTAATAATTCGAATAATAGTACTTTTGTTCGAAACGCGCCACACATACACATAAGCGCACCCCACATACCGACATCATCTCGAAAACGTCCGATTCGAGCTCAGGGGTGCTTGAAACGTACTCTTCTGTGGAAAACAAGATTTCGAATTTTCGACCCCGTGACGCAATGCTTTCTCTATGAGTATATGTATGTATATATGTGTGTGAGTATGCGTATAGATGTGGGATGTATATATGAGTACATGTATGAGTACATGTATATGGATGATATATGTATATATCGGAATGCGTATATTATGTATTAATACAGACATATGTATATTGAGTTTATGCATGTATGTAAATATGTGTATAAGTGTATGCGTAAATACATGTATAGTAGTGTGTATATGTCGTTGAGTGAATGTACATGTGTGTATAAATGTGTGTATATTGTTCATGAGTTTGCGTATGAATGCATGTACATATAAGCATAAGCCTAAGTGCATGCGTGTGTGAATATGTATGTGTAAATGTGGGAATGTGCTATCTGCAATGTTTGAATCTGCATTTTTACTTTCCCTACATACATAGTATAATATATAAGAAAAGTATTGTGACGGGGTTGAACATTTGAATTCGAATTTTCGACGGAAGAGCACGTTTCAAGAGGCCCTAAACTTGAATCGAATATTTTTGAGGTGATGTCTCTGTGTGTGCATATGTGAGTGTGCCCGTGGATGCCATATCGCACTAAGGAATGGAGCGTTTCGAACAAATTTGGTACAAGTATTGCAATAAGTTATTACTGGAATTGTATTGCTTTTAAACGCAATTGAATGTTCGAAAGACTCCCGATGTTGAAAAAATGATTAAAACTTTTGATGACTAGCAATTCGGCAATAGTCATTCATGTAAAAGACGTTCTTTCCGTTTATCTGTAGCGCTTGGCGATGCATTTGGCTAACTTATCAACTGATTGAGCAAAATTTGGCCAACTAAGTCAAGTTTTGTTCCCTGATTTACGAAACTATCGACAAAATTGCAAAAATGACGTTAGATTAACGAAAATGAACGTCAAATTCAAAAATAAATTATTAAAATATTTTAATATATGGACTGCATTGCTTATTGCGGATGGTATCAATATTGAAAATTGTCAATTTAGAGTTGCTCAAAATTAAAATTAACTGAATACTTTGAAATAATTTTACATGCCGTCATCCGGAGAAGTTTTGAATGCACAATTCAACGTCAAAAGCATTTTGCCGCGGAATTTACCCAACATTTTATCACTGTGAAAGAAATAAATTCATCGCATTATATAAGAAAAATCATGTGCTGTCGACATCAAATTTTTTCTCGAGGAAGCGAATTGAACTATTTTTAGAAATCTGTCACTTACCGTCCTCGAGTTATAATAGCACCCTTTAAAAATTTGTAATCTATATAAATAAAAATGAAAATCTGTCTGTCTGTCTGTCTCTCTGTCTGTCTGTCTGTCTGTTTGTCACACCATCACGGGAGAACGGCTGAACCGAATTTGATGAAATTTTGTGGGTAGCCCAGAAATAGCCCCACTTAAAATTATATCCGTGTTTTGAGTTTCTACGACTAGTGGTTCTCGAGATATTAGTAAAAAACGAAATTTTCGTTTGTCTCATCATCACGGAAAAACGGCTGAACCGAATTTAATGAAATTTGGTGAATAGCCTTGAAATATCCCCCCATAAATTTTGTCCAAGTTTCGAGTTTCTAAGACCTGGGGTTGTCGAGATATTAATGAAAAACGGAACTTTTTCCTAGGAGTTCTACTCCCTAACTCCGTGGTTTATCCAAACGAAAAGCTTGAAAATCGTTTGAAAGTGAATTAAAATTTAATCTCTGAGTTTGATGGGAGATTTTTTGCGTTAATTAGTCACTTTCTGAAAACATGAATTGTTTGAAACATGATTAAAGGGGAAATCTATCTCCATGGTTCATGGTTTATTTAAAACAAGCTTTTACGGAACAATGAGAAGTATAGAGAAATCAAAATCGTTATTTAATTTCGCAGTTTATGTTATAAGACATGACATATTTAACATGTTATAAGATTCTATCTTATATCATGTTACTCAGAAACGCAATTAAATTAAATCTGTCTGTTAATTTCAATAATTATTTTTTCGATTTGAGTAATAAATAAATGGATATAAAAATATATTTTAGAAAAGAACGATTTGATTTTTCTTATAGCATTTTTGACTGGATAATATCAATTACGGTCTTCAGGTTTAAAAATTATTATTATTTATATTTTCGGGGATTATAGATTCAAGGATTATTGATATTTTCAAGTTATTATGCAATTATTTTATTATGACAGAAATTGTTTAAACTCATATATTGTATGTTGTACGAATCTTCTACAAATACACGTGTATATCTTTTAATCTACGAGAATATAAGTAGTACAGGTATATTGGCATATGTTTTGATATATATTGGCATATATTGGAATCAATTACGACCTTCTGGTATAAAGAGTACGGAGATTATTGATGTTTTCAATTTATTACGTCATCTCTTTTATTTTGGCAAATATTTTTGAGACGCATATTGTAATACGGGTAATCTTCTACTAACACATTGGCATGTTTTCTGATCTGCGACAATATAATTAGTACGGGGTTGCATATATTCATTCAATTCCTATTTTTTCTTTTGTAAATTTGCTTACAAAAGGGGGCAGGATGTTTTATTCTTCAGATCTGATCGTGAAGATAATTTTGCATAGTGAGAACATATATTCTTAAACTACTCTTTAGGAGCAATAAATTTAATATTTTAACAGAATTTGCACATGATTGCGAACTTTAAGTTTCTTTAAATTATACACTCCGTACGAATAACGGGTGTGCTGTTAGTGGTTAATAAATTTTAACATTTTAGGAGGATATATCATGTTGCTCGGCATCGCAATTAAATTAAATGTGTTTGTTAATGTTTTTATTATTTTTTTTCGATTTAAATAATAAATAAATGGATAAATGGATATAAAAGTATATCTTATGAGTGGACGGTTTGATTTTTCTTTTAATTATATTAATTGCTGACTGCGTACATCAATTTCATTTATTTTGGCAAAGAGTTTTCAAGCTTATATCGTATTTAGCTACTAAACTCATATATTGTGTTTAGCCAATAAATTCATATAGCCGATTGTTGAAACAGAAAAAGAGTAGAGCGGGTATATCTTCTAATACAATTGTAGTGTTTTCATTTAGTATATTGAAACGGGATAAGAATGTTTCATTCAGATCTGCAAATTCAAAGCTACGAATTTGGAGGGATATCGCTAATTTGACAACTTTTCTTAAACTTTGCCAAATTGACGGAAATGTCGCCAAATTGATATAAACGACACACAAACAGCTGCCATAAACCTTCGGGTTGGTCGTGTGGCTTGGGTCTTCTACATATCAATGAAATTTTTTTTTTGTTTTGTTAGAAGAGAGCACTGAAATGATGTTTGGTTAGCATTTATCTGTCAGACCAACCATCCTACTTAGTAATACATTTAGCGAATTTTTAAAATGTCACCACATTGATAAAAATGTTTTCAAATCTATAAAAATATCTTGAAATTGATAAAATGGCGCTACATAAATGATATTAATTGTTTTTTGTTAGGGGATAGTATTGTGATGATATTTCGTCAATTTTTCGCAAAGTGGAACTGTCAATTCTACAGTCCCACTTGGCGATAAATTTGGCGATTTTTTTAAAATGTCGCTAATTTGACGAAACTGTCGCCAAATGTTCCATAGAAATATAACTATTTAGACGATATTTTTTCTACCAATTTATTTGAAGCAAATGATATCATGTCGCTTAGCAACGGATTTAAATCCAATGTGTTTATGCGGCAGACGATTTTTATTAAATCCTTTCCGATTTGAATAATGAAGATATGTATATAAAATAAATTTCATTGCCATTTCATTTTGGACTGGATAATATCAATTATACTCTTCAGGTTTAAACATTATTATTATTGATATTTTCCGGAATTATTGATTCAGTGATTATTGATATTTTTAAGTTATTACGCCATTGTTTTATTGCGGCAAAAATTGCTGACACACGCATATTGTACGTTGTACGAGTAATCTTCTAGGAATGCACGGGTATATCTTCTAACCTACGAGAATATCAGTAGTACAGGTATATTGGCATATATTTTGACATATATTGGCATATATATTGGAATCAAGTACAGTCTTCTGGTATGAAGATTAAGGGAATTAATTATATATTCAATTTATTACGTCGTCTGTTGTATTTTACCAAAAAACATTTGAGACTCATATTGCAAAACGGGTAATCTTCTACTAATAATCGGACATTATAAGTAGTACGTGTATATCTCCCCATATAATTTTAGCACTTTAATTTTGACATATATTGGAATAAATGACTGTCTTCAGATTTAAAGATTACGTGTTTATTGGTATTTTCAATTTATACATGTAATCTACTAATACAGGTTATATTTTCTAATATTCGCGTATATAATTAGTACGGGTCCCATACAATTTTAACGCTTTTATTTTGCATATATTGATTCAATTCCATATTTTTTTTTTATATTTGCTTACATAAGGGGTCCAAGATGTTTTATTCTTCAGATATGTCCATGATGAAGATAATTTTATATAGCGAGAACAGAGATTCTTAAACTTCTTTTTAGGAGCATTATATTAAATATTTTAACAGAATATTTTGATTAAACATGTCATTTAGTATACTATAAGAATTTGCGCATGATTATGAATTTCAAGTTTCTTTATATTATATACTCCGTACGAAGAACGGGTATGCTGCTAGTCTATATAAATAAAATTGAAAATCTGTCTGTCTGTCTGTCTGTCTGTTTGTCCCATCATCACGGGAGAACGGCTGAACCGAATTTGATGAAATTTTGTGGGTAGCCTAGAAATAGCCCCACTTAAAATTTTGTCCATGTTTGGAGTTTCTATAACCAGTGGTTCTCGAGATATTAGTGAACAACGAATATTTCGTTTGTCTCATCATCACGAGAGAACGGCTGAATCGAATTTAATGAAATTTTGTGAGTAGCCTTAAAATAGCCCCCCATAAATTTTGCCCAAGTTTCGAGTTTCTAATACCAGAGGTTGTCGAGATATTAATGAAAAACGGAACTTTATCCTAGGAGATCTACTCTCTAACTCCGTGGTTTATCCAAACGGAAAGGATGAAAATCGTTTGTTTAAAACGTCAACGTGAATTAAAACTTCATTTCTGAGCTTAGTGCAGGATTTTTGCATAAATTAGTCACTATCTGAAAGCATGAATTGTTTGAAACATGAATTTTAATGGAAAATCTAACTCCATGGTCAAGCATTTACTAAACAATGGAAAGTATAAAGAAATCAAAATGGTTATTATTTTTGCATTTTATGGGGAAGAGATCAAAATGGTTATTTAATTTCGCAGTTTATGAGGAAGATTCTTTATTATATTATGTTGCTCAGCAACACAATTAAATTAAATGTGTTTTTTAATATTTGTTATTATTTTTTCTGTTTGAATAATAAATAAATAGATGTATAAATATATTTTGTAAATGAACGGTTAGATTTTTCTTTTAAGTATATTAATTACGGACTGCGTACATCACTTTCATTTGACAAAGAGTTTTTAAGCTTTTATATTGTGTTTAGCTAATAAACTCATATTGTGTTTACCAATAATCTCATTTATCCGATTGTTGGAACAGAAAAAGAGTAGAAAGGGTATATCTTCTAATTCAATTTTAGTGTTTGCATTTAGTATATACAAACGGGATCAGGATGTTTTATTCTTCAGATCTGCAATTTCAGAGCAACGAATTTGGCGGAATATCGCTAACTTGGCAACTGTTCTTAAACTTTGACAAATTGACGGAAATATCGCCAAATTGCTAAAAACGACGCAAATCAATGAAATTAAATTCGTTTTTTTAGAAGACAGTACTGAAATGATGTTTCGGTAACATTTGTGGGTCAGTCTATCCATCCAACTTAGTAACACATTTATCGAATCTTTAAAATATCACCAAGTTGATAAAAATGTTTGTGAATCTATAAAAATGTCATGAAATTGATAAAATTGCGCTTAATAAATGAAATTAATTGTGTTTTGTTAGGGGGATAATATTATGATGATGTTTCGTCAATTTATCGCAAAATGGGACTACCAGTTTTACAGTCCCACTTGGCGATAAATTTGGCGATTTTTTAAGTTATCGCTAAATTGAAGAAAATATCGCCAAACCTTTCATGGAGATAGCATTATTCAGACGACATGATTTCCATCAATTTATTTGAAGCAACTGATATCATGTCGTTTAGCAATGGATGTAAATCCAATGTGTTATGTGGCATACGATTTTAATTAAATCTTTTCCGATTTGAGTAATAAAGGTATGTATATAAAATAAATTTCATTGGCATTGCATTTTTGATTGGAAAATATCGGTTACGGTCTTCAAGTTACCGTTATTATTATTGATATTTTCAGGGATTATTGATTCAGGGATTATTGATATTTTCAAATTATTATACCATTGTTTTATTATGACAAAAATTGTTGAAACTCACATATTGTACGTTGTGCGAGTAATCTTCTATTAATGCACGTGTTATCTTCTAATCTACGAGAATATAAGTGGTACAGGTATATAGGCATATATTTTGATATATATTGGCATATATTGGAATCAATTACGACCTTCTGGTATAAAGATTACGGGGATAATTGAAATTTTCAATTTATAATGTCATCTGTTTTATTTCAGCAAAGATTTTTTGACTCATATTGTAATAAGGGTAATCTTCTACTAACATACAGGCATATTTTCTAATCTGCGACAATATAAGTAGTATGGGTATATATATATATATATATATATATATATATATATATATATATATATATATATTCGCATATAATTTTAGTGCTTTCATTCTGGCATATATATGGGAATCAATTACGGGTTTATTGATATTTTCAATTTATACATGTAATCTACTAATACAGGTTATATCTTCTAATATTCGCGTATATAAGTAGTACGGGTCCTATACAATTTTAATGCTTTCATTTTGCACATATTGATTCAATTCCTGTTTTTTTGTAAATTTGTTTTCGAAAGGGGCCAGGATGTTTTATTCTGCAGATCTGCCCGTGACGATAATTTTGCATGATGAGAACAGATATTCATAAACTTCTCTTTAAGAGCAATAAATTTAATATTTCAACATAATTTGCATATGAATCTGAATTATAAGTTTCTTTATATTTTATACTCCGTACGAAGAACGGGTATGCTGCTAGTAACTTATAAAGCCATGCTACATTTTGCAGAGATTGTGAGGTCTAAATAACCTTTTGATTATTATTTCCATCAGTTTGCATTATAATGTATGTTTCTTTAAACTAACCTTCTTAACTGGTTCGGTTGTTAGACGAATCACTGAACTAATCAGCATTTTCTGCGGTCCTAAGGTAGAGTAGGAATATGTTTCGGATCGTGAGAGTTTCAGTGACTTCTTGAGTAGTGACTGCGTGAGTAGTGGATTCTTGAGTAGAGTATTCTAGAGTAGAGGGTTCTTGGAATAAAATAAGGGTTCTTGACTAGACGATGAAGGATTCGAGCAGTGAGTCGAAGGAAACCCTATTCGATACAACGATGACTAGGAAGAGTCTAGTATTCGGGATGTGGCTCTAATACGGGGCTAAGTAACAGAATGCCGGGTTAAGCATATAAGGTTTGTAAATGCGTTTCCATGTAAGCATTATCACCAACCTAGTATATTATAGTAATTTATAGATTTGTAAATTATTCTAAGCATGTGCAATAACAATTAGTATATATGTTGTCTGTTGCTTTAAACAACAAGTTGCTGTAATTTCTGTGAAGTTCCCAATAAACTGATTTATATTTTAAACAGTGCTGTCCTGTGTTATTGCCCTTGGAACGAAAGGTCGAAATATCAAGTACTTTAAGTTTAAGTTAAGTCACTTTTGACAGATTAAGTAAAAATCGTCTGCAAAGGCATCTAAAGCGGATAAAGGGACATTTAAACTTAGCACCGAGTCTCTTGCGGTTGCACCACTCGCCCCATCCTCAGGCAGGTCCTCCTGAGCTGACTTATTCCACATTTGAAATTGTATATTTAGATTAAGAGTAATATAAAAATCGATCGATTTAAGTCAGGTTATCAACGCGTCGCTGTCTAAATTGGAAAATAGATGACGTTTCAAGATCTGCCCTTTCATTTATTGATAATTGCTTTAGAGTTTTTACCGCCGGTAGCTGTTGGTTTTATCGCGGCTTGTTTATGCTTTCACGTGCGCCTTTTTTATCTGATCTAGACTAACCACTCCTAGGGATAATTTTACGACTCCCTGCTTCTCTGAGACCCATCGGCCAGCAATTATGCGGAATGTTATGATATATAGAGATTGTGGAAATTTGTTTTCGTAGTTAAAGTCGAAATTGAGTGAAAATGGTTTTATTACCTTGGGGGACGGGGGAAGTGATGGGATAAGTGGTGCTACCAGAAATTTAGTTGGGAAATGTTTTTGGGTTGTCAGAAAATGCCTAGGGTTTAGTAATATTATTTACACGCCGATATTTTTTTCAAACTAGATAGTTTAAGTATTATAGATCACCCCGAAAATCTTGACTTTCGACTTTCTCTTTGTGTCAGCCTCGTGTTTATGAGTTTGGGGCAAAAAGCTGGCATTTTCTGTTGTTCACATCATTATACTTCTATAGGTATTATATATACACTGTCAAACATTTGCAAGTATGTTACTGAAAGTTTCAGTGAAATCAGATGTTCGTAATGGGGAGTAATGTTACACTGATAGTTTTGGACAAAAAAAAATATATATATATACATACACACACACACACATACACACATATATATATATATATATATATCAGATAAAACGAAGTGAAAACGATTATACGACTGAAATTCATTTTCTTTAAGTGTTGGCGCAAAGCAGCACATGCACAAAAAGTATCATATAAGAGTCAAATGAAAGAGGGAGACGACCAAATGCATAGCAAAAATGGCAGAGGGGGATTGCGACCCCTCTTTCCCGGTTAGAAGCGTGCTTTTTAGCCCGAGCAACACTCCCGGAACCAAAGCCATGCAGTGGCCTTTCTTCCAGAGATGTGTTAAGTCAAAGACACAGAAAAAGGTGCAAAGCAAACCATCAAGAAGCGACCACAATTGCAAGAGAAAGGAATGGAATGTAATCAGTATTAAGTGCATGCATTATCTGTGTCTTTGACTTAACACATCTCCGGAAGAAAGGCCACTGCATGGCATTGGTTCCGGGAGTGTTGCTCGGGCTAAAAAGAACGCTTCTAACCAGGGAAGAGGAGTTTCAATCCCTCTCTGCCATTTTTGCTATGCATTTGGTCGTTTCCCTCTTTCATTTGAATCTTATATATATATATATGTATATAATTTGTGGGCATATTTTAAGTTAGGGTTTTTGAGTTTCAACTTTTCTTTATTCTATCATTGGATTTTCATATTACATTTTTATTAATATATTATAAAATAACGCTTCTGTAGACGATAATTAGCTCAATAACTCAAAAGTGATGCTTGAATTGTCATGAACGCCTGTAATAGCGGCTTTTCTGATAGTTTGTCGCAATTATCGACAAAGTCGCTGAAAAAAATGAGCAAAGGTTGGAAAGTGTTTTACAGCGTATATAATTTTTATCTCTGAGGATAATCTAACTTTTTTTTGCCATCAAAAAATGTAGCAATATATCTATCTTCAAATGGCAATAAGACGCTCTATTTATTGGCACTTTTATTTTCATCTACATTTCAAGTGGACACTAAAAAATAATTTGGGGAATGATGGGTAATGTGACAACTCTAAGACATAATCATTTTTAAAAATACTAACTAATTATAAAAAAATCGTTGGTGGCTCCTGTGTGATGGAACCGAAATGGTTTTGTGTGTATAACATTTTGTAAATCGAAATTCAACTTTAGTAATATCTATAGAATTATTAATTATTATTAACTATTATTAAGAATCATTTGTTAAATAATTTGTAATATCTGAAGATTTATAATACTTTGTCATATGTCATTTCCTAACTGGGTTACAATCGGACAAAATTTCTCCTTTTTATACAATTTTAATTGAGAAATTTTTACACTATTTTTGTATGAAAATTTTATTTTCCTTCATTTATCTTCAAAATCTAACCTTTCATTGCTGAAAACTCTGTTGCCATTTCAAAGGAATTAATGTTTAAATGGCACCATTAAATATAAATTTATTGTTCAGACCTATAATCATGCAGATAAAGAGAACTTACTCGATGGCAATAATACTGAAGTCATTGTTGAGATTTTCGTTATAGTTGGCTGTTGTTGAGACTTTCGTTATATTTGGCTATCGTTATTGTAAGTAAAATGTCTAAATATATCACTGTGTCTTTAGGAAATCGTTAACTGATATATATTACCACCGGTAACTGATATTTAGAAAGGAAAAATCCTAGTTCTTTGAGGAAAGATTGTAATTCGAACTTTTGCTTGAGAGCGTTGAAAAAAAAATCTGATATGGGCAGCACATGACTTTTCTTATTTAATGCAATAAAGTTACTACTTTTACAGTTAACAAAAATGTTATTCTAATAGTAGATACTTATATTTTTTCCAAGATATTGAATTTTCTTCAATTAGTCGTCATTTTCATTGATTTAGCGTCATTTTTATCCATTTGGCGAAATTTTCGTTAACTTGGCAACATAGAAAAATGTCACCAAGTTGGCGATATTCCGCTAAATTCGTCGCCAAAATCTCGCCAAACGTTATGGACGGAGAAATAAGTTATTTTATAGCGTATAAATGATTATTGGCGTTCAAATACAAAAGTATTACTCAAAGTATCTTTTCTGATGAATGGCACGAGCTAGATCCATTAAAATGATGTTACCAAATTTAACGCATAATATTACATATGAAAAGTGAGCATGTTTCTCAACAGTTAATATATTTTTTTTAATTTATGGGATGTTTTGATAAATTTATTTGAAAAATGTGCAATATCTCGAGAACGGTTCATGCTAGCGTTCTAAACTTTATGTCAATCGTTTTCTAAGAAAAAATTACATAAGAAATGTCTATTTGCATAACTATATTAAAGGTTTTGATTCTTTGATGATTTTTTCAAACATTTACTCGAAAATTTAGGGGCGTTCTGAACATTCGATTGCGTTTAAAAACAATAGTCTTCTAGTATTCATGGTTTGAGATTTTTGTACCAAATTTCATTCGAATCGCTCCATTCGTTCGTGAGATATCGTCTCTACAGTCTCTTTCTCACACACACACACACACACACACACACGCACAGGCATCACCTCAAAAATGTTTGATTCGTGATCAGGGATGTTTGAAACGTGTTCTCCCGTTGAAAACTCGAATGCGAATTTTCGACCCCGTCACAATGCTTTCCTTATACGTTATGTATATAAGGAAAATAATAATGAGAGGTTTTACATTAAAAATCATAGAAAATTCAGGAATAGAATAATTAAAATAATATCAGAATATGAAGATATCAAGCAATACTTATGCCTAAAATTGGAATTGTGTGACTCTTCAATTCTTGAATACAACAAGTATATTCTATACTTATGACGTCGTTTCACATTTACATGAATTTTCAATTTCTTTTTAAAATATGAAATAATTACGTGACGGATTCAGTTTAAAGCTCGTTGAAAAGATCGTTCCATGATCTTTGCGATGTTGTTAGAATGGAAACACTGCGGTAATATTTTCGATCGCTAAGGAACCGATTTGTGCGAAACACAGCTTCATTTAATTAAAACAAAATTATAATTAAAAAATCTCAACGGGGTATTTCTTTTCAGAAATTGATGTACCTCTAAACCAAAATTCGTGGGTGTGCGTCTCCTAAATTTCACAATACGTGGCCAACAAACAAACAAATATACATCTTCGTTTATTGTTACAGATTACTGTTGTGACGTATCCTCTGAAATCGTGGGTATGCTTTCAGATAAAAGAATGAGTCCAAATTTCTGGATAACTAACACTTTTATTCACAAGCACAGCTTAAACAGAAACAATATACAGTAAAGCAGCACTTAAATTCTCCACTCATTTCACAAATTAAACGATGCTATTTTCGAAACATTGACGAAAATCATTACTAACAGTAGCTACTATTCTCGAAACGTTGACGAAAGTCACAGTTCACTGTAACTCACATCTCGTCAACTGCTCTCCGGCTCAGTGATGACGCCTTTTATATGACTCCTTTCACTTTCCATAGAAGCTTCTGGAAATATCTCATAACACGTAGAATAATCGTTATTTCGAGGTGTTTCTCGAACCTTCGGGAAATCGCCAAATGCTGTCAAATTGGCGATAAATCGGCACATCTACAAACCTTCTTTGTAAGTGGCAACCTTAGGCTCACGTCAGGGAAAAGGATGCCTGTATGGGTGTTTTCTTCGTTTGGTCTTAAACAGACGAAAGACTAGTATTCCCAAAACACTGAAAATCACAATTCATTGTAGCTCGTATCACGTTAACTGCTGCCTCCAACTGAGTAATGACTCAATTTAGAGACTCTCCACACAAACTTGTGGAAATCTCTCACATCACGTAGAATATTGGCTATTTCAAGGTGATTCTTGAACCTCTGAAAAGTCGCCAAATATCTCCAGATTAACGATAAATCGTCAAATCTAACCCTTCTCCGGACTTAAGCATTTGGTAACCCTAGATGCACCTCCTGGGAAAAATTGTACGGGTATTTTTTCAGTCTGGTTCTTAAAAGAAAAGACTCCAGTGAGGGAATATTACATGTTCAAAGCATTATAAATGAGTCTGATATATTTCGTTAAAACCCCTATACAGAGATTGCTTATAATCAATAAATTATTAACAGAATATTCCATGAAGCACCATTTCTAGACAATTTCTTTATTCTTGTAAACACTCACGCTTCTATATTTCACATTATGAAATAGTTTATATAAGAAACAGTTCTGTAACTTGATAGCATGTTCACCCGCAAACATCGGCTGATAATCATCTTAATTAATCACCTAGCGAGGTAAAAACGTCTTCATCGGCGAGATATTTAATTAGTTGAGATTCGGGATGGTGCAGGTGTACTGAATAAGGAGATTGGCTGGATCTGAACTGAGATTAAAAGCTTGCAGTGTATAATCTGTCATAAATAAAGATGAAAATTTATTCCCCGTCTTATGAAATATTAATTTTCATACATCTTGTTCTTACAAAGTGCTATTTTCCCTGTAAATTCTATCTGATATAAGACGATACTGCAACGTTTGACAAGTACAAATTGAAAATTTAGATTGTGCGAAATCTAAACAAGAAAGATTAATCAAGCATAAAGCAATGATTATGAAACACTTTCCAACTGAAATGCAATTTTATTTAAACACCTCTAAAATGCGATACATTTTAAGATGGAAAAAAAATGGATGCCATGTTTCATTTTGAAGTGGGTCACGTGATCTCTTCATATAATATGGGTGTAATTAATATTTTAATTTTTATTTAAAAAAATATCGAACATATCTTGCTGAATTTTTTTTATATATTTTATGAGATAATTTAAATATTTCCTAAAATTTTCGAAGCAATTTGTGAATTTTAACTTTGTTTAAAAAATGTTTAGGTTCGCATAAGATTCAATGTATGTTACTTTTTCATCCGGGTTCAATTGAAAACCAATTGGATGATATTATTCATGTACATACCCATATGTCCCACAGACCGTCTCAACAACATACTAAAATTTCATCTTGATAAAGTCATTTTTACGGCAGTTATCGTGCGAACGGCCAGACAGAATGAACAAAGTTATAAACACTTTTCAACTATGTTGTAAAGTGTTAAAAAGTATTGGTTGTCAAGCACCGGCGGATCAAGCTTGTATGGGTCCTTGTCGAGGCCCTTGCACCAAACTGATGACAGCATATGACAAAATGTGACATAATTATGCATAAAAGAGGTTATTTATGGTTCAATGATCACGAAACAAAAGAGTTTCAATCATTGTAGGGGAAAATAGCTGCGATGCAATTTTTGTATTTGTGGTATCATTAGCCCTCCCCTCAGTTGCCAACCACCTCAGAGGGGGTACATTATTACTTTCCTTATATGCAATAATGTATAAGGAAAGTATTGTGACGGAGTCGAAAATTCGAATTCGAGTTATCGACAGGAGAGCATGTTTCAAGCATCCCTGATCACGAATCGAACATCTTTGAAGTGATGTGTGTGTGTCTGTGAGTCTATGGAGATGATAACTGAAGAATGAATGAACCGATTCGAACGAAATTTGGTACAAAAATCACAATCCATGAATACTGGACCCCTAAATTTTCGAGTGAAATTTTGAAAAAATCGTGAAAAAATCAAAACCTCTAATAAAGTTACGTAAAAAAATATTTCTTATGTAATTTTTCATTAGAAAACGACTGACATACATTTTAGAATACTAACGTGAACCGTTCTCTAGATATTGCATATTTTTCAAAAAAATTATCGAAAAGTCATATAAAATAAAAAAAAATATTTCCTATTGAGAGACATGTTCACTTTTCATATGTAATACCATGCGATAAATTGGGTGAGATCATTCTCGTGGATCTAGCTCGTCCCATTCATGAAAAAAGATACTTTGAGTAATACTTTTGTATTTGAACGCCAATAGTCATTTATCTGCTGTAAGAATAACTTATTTATCCGTCCGTAACGCTTGGCGAGATTTTGGCGACGAATTTGGTGGAATGTCGCTAACTTGGCGACTTTTTAAAATGTTGATTAATTAACGAAAAACTCGCCAAATGGATAAAAATGACGCTAAATCAATGAAAATGACGACTCATTGACGAAAATTCAATATCTTGGAAAGAATATAAATATCTACTATAAAAATAACCTATTTTTTTACTGTAAAAGTAGTAAATTCATTGCATTATATAAGGAAAGCCATGTGCTGCCCACATCAGATTTTTAGATTTACTATCAATTGAAAGATCTTTAAAATGAAGGGTTACATGCTGTAATTGCGATCATTTGGATCAACGATGTAAATTTTTCTTGCAATATTTGACAAAAAAGAAAAATAAAAACAAAAAAAAACTAGCTTTTTAAAAACGAATTTTGATATGGGAAAGTCGAGTTGAGCTTCAGCCCAGTTAATATTTTTAGTTGCATAATTTAGGATCCTCTATAAAATGGGTCCCCCGACTTCAGTTCAGTCAATCCCCCGCCTGAATCCACGACTGTTGTCAAGAGAGGTGGTCATTTAATGAAGGTGGTCTTTGACAGAGGAGGCTTCATTGTACTTACTGTATGGCAAAGAAATAAAAGAAAGAACAATACATCAGCGAATCAGACTGTATCTTAATATAAAACCCATCAGAATTCATTACAATGCACGATATTATTCTCCGCGGCAGAGGCGGCATTAAGAAGATAATATCCGGAAAGCCATCACCTGGGTTCGGTTCCACCCTCACTAACAAGAAAATGATACATTATTGGAGCAATATCCTGACTGTGCCAAGAAAAGTCCTCCGTGGCACGCGATGTCCGCTGACGTTACGAACACGCGCGTTGCCGTGCCAAGCCCCGAACAATATCAAACATGACAACTGCACCTGTTTTAGAGGAGCGAAGCGATCAAACTTCCGAAAATTAAGATAAGGGTTTTTTTTTCCCTGTGAACGAACGACTCATCTGTTCAGAAGATAATAATGACGATGTTCATGCGCCGCCTGATGGGATAATAGGTAATTAATTCTTTACGTAAAGAATACCATAATTAAAAGTGTTTTATGGATATGAAAAATTTGTTGTGTCCAACATGCGACTTTACATACAGATTAAGAAATTTAGACAATGAGGAAAATATTAAAGCATATTAATGCTTAAGATTCGATTCCGCTTAAAATCAATACGTTTTTCACTTTCCCTGAAAATATAGTATGATCTATACAAAAAGCAATGTTACGGGTTGAAAATCGAATTCGAATTTTCAACCCGCGTTACTCCGCGCGCAATTACGTTCGAAAATTCGAATTCGAACATAAAGCAACGTTTAAAACATCCATGAACTCAAATTTAACTCATTTGAGGGGTTGTATATAACTCTATCTCTCTCTCATTCTGTGTGTATGTGTGTGTGTAATGTTAGTGTGATTGTCTGTTAATCTGCGGACGTATTATTTTGCGAATAAGAACACTTTACTTACCATCTTGCTTGGCAAAAGATTTTGTACGAATTTAGTATGAATTTTTTAAAAATAAATCAGGTCCTGAAGTAATGATAAATAAATAATGATTTTAGACGTAATTCTGCATTAGAAAATGAATGATATGAACTTCAGAATGAAAACATGAGCCATTCTCAAAATACTGCACGATATTTGAATGAATATTTTAAAAATGATTAAAAAAAACGAGGATTTTCAATACTATTAAATAAATAATAATTTCATACGTAATGTTTTATTAGAAAACGAATAACAAACTTCAGAACGCTAGCATGAACCGTTATCGAGATATGATGTTCTGGGGACGTTGAAATCCAACATTTCAATTTTTTATTAAACTGACATAATTATTTTGTACATATACAGAATTTATCATGCATTTACAAAATTTAATATAATCTGCGATGTAGTTTTATTTTTTAACATAAGAAAATAAATTAAATTAATAAAATAAATTAAAATGAAAAACAAAATTAATTATTAAAATTAATAAAATGCATTTAATTTTTAAGAACATAAATTGAATTACAAAAAAAAATTAAATGCCCCTTTCTCGGCAATTTCTAATTTTTTCTTCCGAATATGCATTATATTGATTTAATACATTTAATAGATTAATAGGGGCAAATTTGCATATTTATTTCTGAATCCATCTTCAGGTTATTTGGTCTATATTCCTGAATTAGAAGTCGATTTTTATCAAAGTTTTACTACCTGTGCTGTATTACGCATTTATGTGATTTTAAAGACTCCAATTCAAATATTAGTGCACAATTTTGCTAAAACATATAGATATAGAAAATAGAGTGATGTCCTTCTGTGGTCGATTTTTTTTTGTGTCCACCATAACTGCCACAAATATGAATGGATTTTCATGGGACATTATATCCGGTTTTGTTAAGGAAAAATCTAGAACTATATAGAATTTTTTTTTTTAAATTCAAGCGAAAACTTCGAAATTGATTCGGAATTTTATATTTTCTTAACGTGTCTGCATAGGGTAAAATCTGTCATAATCATGCATTCAAGATGTTATTTATGAATCAATGATTACGGAATTGAACAGTTTCAGTCACTGTGAAAAATAGCCGTGATACAAGGTTTGTGCTCGTGACCATATTAGCCCCCTCAGGAGGGTGGGAGTTATTGTCAAAATTGATAACAAATGTGTAGCTAGAATGCGAAATCAGTTGTATTCCCCCTCCCTGTGAGTTTCGTCGATACCGAACGAAATTGTTACTGGGTTGCAGATGAGGCGGCGAGCTTTTAAGTTGAAGTCAAGGAGTTGTTACAGGCGGCCTTGCAATGAGTCACAAGGGCCGATGACTTATGATGAGTCGACATCAATGAATCTTGGCAGATCGGAAGTGGCGCCATCTCATGGAGAGCAAAGTAAATTTATGCAATACTCGAGAAGCAGAATAACTGGAAATAATTGAGAGAAGGATGTTTCGAGCTCGTTGCTAAGGTCACCAATGCAGCTTGAATGAGAAATCACCAGCTTGGCAGTGCCGGGCTTTGGTCCCGGTGTCAATGCATGGTATATCAGTATCATAGCGTTGAGCTAAAGACGTCTCCAACTCAAAGAATTTAATACTGCTTTATGAGCGCTCGCTACAAATGAAAGATTTTTTAAGCATTTTAAAATGAAGTATAACATGCTATACTTGGGATCATTTGGACCAACAATACAGATTTTTTAAATACTTTCTTGCAAAATTTGCAGAAAGAAAAATCACAAGTTACTTAAAAATGGATTCTGGCATGAGAAAGTCGAGTTGAAATACACTTCAGTTAGTGTTTTTAATTTTTAAATATTTTAATTTCAAAACCATATACAGGGTGTCCCAAAAAGAGTGAAACGCGCTTTAATTTTTTACCTGTTGGAGATAAGTGGGCAATGTAAATTGCAAAAATGTTGAAAGTAAGGTAGGAAATAAGTCTACGTTAATGAAATAGTCCTCCCATTCATTTTCAAAAAGTCACACTTTTTAAATTTTTATACGACCTCCTAAGACAAATTGAGTCAATCAGAAAATTTTTATTTTTAATGCAACAAGATCATCAAAAAAACCGCATATCTGTATCTTTGAAAATTGAGCGAGTTATATTTAATTGAACATTGTGAATGGGGACCATATATCAAATTAGAAATGTAAATTTGTGACATATCGCAAAAAAGATAAAACTGGATAATAATACATAGGAGACATTTTTGCGAAATAACTTTTTCAATAACTGAGTACTTTTTCAATAATTAAGTACTTTTTTTATCTAAACAATTTCCATCGTCAATTTGTTTATAATCCTTATTTTTATTGATGAAACAGCCTGTCACATGGAGCGGAAAAGTGGCATAAGTCAGATGTTTTCATTTATCATAATTCAGTTGATTTTAAAGATATAGATATGCGGTTTTTTTAATGATCTTGTTGCATTAAAAATAAAAATTTCCTATTTGACCCAATTTGTCTAAGAGGGTCGTATAAAAATTAAAAGGGCGTAACATTATAAAAATTAATGGGAAAGCTATTTCATTAACGTAGTATTATTTCCTACCTTAGTACTTTCAACATTTTTGCAATTTACATTGCCTACTTAGCTCCAACAGGTAAAGAATTAAAGCGCGTTTCAATCTTTTTGGGATACCCTGTATAGGCCAAGACTTTATAGCCCAACCTTGCAGGTTAAATAGCGTTTGTTTAATTTGAAAGGAAACTGAAGATGTGAGTTATATACAAAAAGGAATTGTATACCATACCAAGAATCTAAAACGTACTATAAATAATTTTTTTTGAAAATGTTAAAGTTAAATATATTTATTTCAAAACCTTAACGTCCAAAGCATTTGTTTAACTTGAAAGTAAACTGAAAACGTTAGATAAGAAAAAAGCAAAAACAATTTTACCATACAAATTTTTATTACAAAATTTTAATGCATGTGTTTTCAAAGCTTTATAAAATGTCGCTCAATTCGAAACGTATGTCCTTCAAATAGTTTTGTTTCAATTTTAAATTTAAATATTTCTATTTCAAGACTTTAAGGTCCAATAACTATCATTAACAATATGCGAAAAAGTCCAAATAAAACATTAAGTAGAAAGTTAAAATTTGTAAAAAAAAAATTGATACATTGTTTGAGAAATATTCTGACTGCCGAGATATATCCTTGCTTAACACGCAACGTCCGCTGACGTTACAACACGCTCGTTGCCGTGCCAAGAACCTAACAATATCAAATATGACAACTGCACCTGTTTTAAAGCTGCGGCTAGCACAAACTTCCGAAAGCCGAGAATTTAATTTTTTTTATTTTTCCATTCAAGCATCTAACCTGAACAGTAGATAATAATGAGGATACTCATGCGCGCTGCCTGATTGGAAAAGAGGATAATAAATTTTGTATGAAATAGCCTGATTAAAAGTTTAAATTGGGAAGAGAAAAGTTTTCGAAACTTAGTAATTAAATTTCATTATGATTTTAAAGAATAGCTTTTATTATTATAAGAGATCTGCGTAAAACTAGTTTAAGCTGAATATTCATGCGAGTTGTAAGGTAAAATTTATATATGCAAAGAAAGATAACTATATAAGTTGATTATTCATGCGAGTTGTAAGGCAAAATTTATATATAGTATATATATACAGAGAAAGATAACTATAAAAGTTGATTATTCATGGGAGTTGTAAGGCAATATATATATACACACACAAAGAAATATAACTATAGAATTTGATTATTCATGCGAGTTGTAAGGCAACATTTATATATACAAAGAAAGATAACTATAGAAGTTGATTATTCATGCGAGTTGTAAGGTAAAACTTATATATACAAAGAAATATAACTATTGAAGTTGATTATTCATGCGAGTTGTAAGGCAAAATTTATATATACAAAGAAAGGTAACTATATAAGTTGATTATTCATGTGAGTTGTAAGGTAAAATTTATATATACAAAGAAAGATAACTATAGAAGTTGATTATTTATGCGAGTTGTAAGGCAAAATTCATAAAGTGAGCATGTTGAAAAGTGAGCATGTTTCTCAACAGTTAATATTTTTTTCAATTTATGGGATTTTTTGATAAATTTATTTGAAAAATATGCAATATCTCGAGAACGGTTCATGCTAGCGTTCTAAAGTTTATGTCAATCGTTTTCTAAGGAAAAATTACATAAGACATGTCTACTTGCTTAACTTTATTAAAGGTTTTGACTTTTTGATGAGTTTTTCAAAATTTCACTCGAAAATTTAGGGGGTTCTGAACATTCGATTGTATTTTAAAGCAATAGGCTTCCAGTATTCACGGGTTGTGATTTTTGTACCAAATTTCATTCGAATAGCTCCATTAGTTCGTGAGATATCGTCTCCATAGACTCACTGACACACACATACACACATACTTTCACACACATACTTTCACACACATACATACACACACATACTTTCACACAGACATACACAGACATCGCTTCAAAAATATTAGGTTAGTGATCAGGGTTGCTTGAAACGCGCTCTCCCATCGAAAACTCGAATTCGAATTTTCGACCCGTCACAATACTTTCCTTATACAGCATGGATATAAGGAAAGAAATAAAAGCCAAAATCTAATAATAATTTAATACTAATAAATGTTTTGTTCTTTTTTGCAACTTTTGTTAGAAATAATTTGTAAAAATATGTATCGTTAGTCCAAATGATCACAATTATAGCATATTATCCCTCAATTTAAAGGACTTGGAAAAAAAACGTATTTTGATTGATACCAATTTTAGCGATGTACCCCTTCGGGTGGGTAACTTGTCACACGAACACAGAATTATATCACGGCTATTTTTCAATTTATTAGTACGAAATTTATTAGTATTAAATTATTATTAGATTTTGGCTTTTATTTCTTTCCTTATATCCATACTGTATAAGGAAAGTATTGTGACGGGTCGAAAATTCGAATTCGAGTTCTCGATGGGAGAGCGCGTTTCAAGCATCCCTGATCACTAATCTAATATTTTTGAAGTGATGTCTGTGTATGTCTGTGTGAAAGTATGTGTGTGTATGTATGTGTGTGAAAGTTTGTGTGTGAAAGTATGTGTGTATGTGTGTGTCAGTGAGTCTATGGAGACGATATCTCACGAACTAATGGAGCTATTCGAATGAAATTTGGTACAAAAATCACAACCCGTGGCTGGAAGCCCCCTGGAAGCCTATTGCTTTAAAACACAATCGAATGTTCAGAACCCCCTAAATTTTCGAGTGAAATTTTGGAAAACTCATCAAGATGTCAAAACTTTTAATAAAGTTAAGCAAGTAGACATTTCTTATGTCATTTTTCCTTAGAAAACGATTGACATAAACTTTAGAACGCTAGCATGAACCGTTCTCGAGATATTGCATATTTTTCAAATAAATTTTTCAAAAAATCCCATAAATTGAAAAGAATATTAACTGTTGAGAAACATGCTCACTTTTCATATGTAATATCATGCGATAAATTGGGTGACATCATTGTTACGGATCTAGCTCGTTCCATTCATGAGAAAAAATACTTTGAATAATACTTTTGTATTTGAACGCCAATAGTCATTTATCTGCTATAATAATATCTTATTTCTCCGTCCATAACGCTTGGCGGGATTTTGGCGACTTATTTAGTGGAATATCGCCAACTTGGCGACTTTTTAAATGTTGCCAAATTAACGAAAATCTCGCTAAATGTATAAAAATGACGCTAAATCAATGAAAATGACGTGTAATTGTCGAAAATTCAGTATCTTGGAAAGAATATAAGTATCTACTATAAGAAAAATATATTTCTTTTACTGTAAAAGTAGTAAATTCATTGCATTATATAAGAAAAGTCATGTGTTGCCCAGATCAGATTTTTAGTATTAAATTCGCTGTAATAATCTAATAATAATTTTTTTTATAAATAAATTTCTTTTTACTCTAATTAAACGTAGTGAAAATTTTACTAATTGATACTTTTTGATTGAAAGTCTGTATGTAAATTACATTTTTTTTAAGTTATCAGCTTCGGGGAGGAGGGTGTAACTACCATTGTTAAATTAACCTCTGTTTGCTGACTATTTTTAACACTTTCCAACATAGTTGAAAAGTATTTATGACTTTGCTCATTCTGTCTGTCTGTCTGTTCGCACGATAGTTGCTGTAAAAATGACTACATCAAAATGAAATATGAGTATGGTGTTGAGACAGTCTGTGGGACATATGGGAATGTAAATGAATAATATCACCCAATTAGATTTGGATTGAACTCGGGTAGAAAAAGTGAAATACATTGAACTCTATGGGACCTAATTTTCAAACATATTTTAAGCGAAGTTAAAATTCGCAAATTGCTTCGAAAATTTTAGGAAATATTCAAATTATCTCATAAAGTATATAAAAAAAAATTTCAACAAAATATGTTTTAAATAATAATTACACCCATATTATATGAAGAGATCACGTGACCCTCTTCAAAATAAAATATGGAATCCATCTCTTTTTCCCAGTGTAGAAATCGTGATTTTTAAAGTTTTTTTAAATATTTTGTGTTGCATCCGTCCTAAAAAAACTTTATTTTTGAGCATTTTCTGTGCATCTATATTCTTTGCCAACGCAATTATAATATTTTTTAGTTTAAATGATCATCAAACTTTGATTATTTTTACAACGAAGCCTTATTTTAATGGATGTAGGATGTAAACAAGTGATTGTAAGATGAGTTGTATAAGATGCTGATTTTTTTCACTCAAAATTATTTAGCTCTGGAGTCCGGAATAAAAGTGCTAAGAATGAAAGATTCATTGCTTTTACATAGAGAGCCATACGATTTATATTTTGATGGCGTCATTTGAATAAAGTTCATTTCATTTCTATGAAGTTTTACGATTTCAAATATAATAAATTATTGAAGTACTGTGATAACTTAAAATATATCAGCGCTGAATATATCGCATTTTAGAGTTGTTTAAATAAAATTGCATTTCAGTTGGAATGTGTTTTATAATCAATGTTTTATGCATGATTGATCTTTCTTGTTCATATTTCATTCTGCTTCTGGGACTAACCGTCCATTACTTTCCCTATATAGTACATAGTATGTATAATGAAATTATTCTGACTGGATGGAAAATTCGAATTCAATTCTTCGACGCAGAGCACATTTCAAGCATCTCTGAAGTCGAATAGAACGTTCTCAAGGTGATGGTTATGTGTATGTGTATCGATGCGATGATATATATATATCTCGAATGAACGGAGAGTTACGACTAAAATTTACTATAAATATTACAGTCTGTGAATATTGGAATTCCATTGATCTTAAATACAATCGAATGCTTGGAAGAACTCCCCAATTTTCGAATAAAATTTAGAAAAAAAAAATCATTAAAAAATCAGAACTTTCAAGTAAATGATCATTTCTCATGTAATTTTGTAAATCAAATTAAGTAAATGATCATTTCTTATGTAATTTTGTAAATGATCATTTCTTATGTAATTTTGTAAATGATCATTTCTTATGTAATTTTGTATTAGAAAACGAAGGATATAAATTTCAGAACGTTATCAAGAACTATTCTTGAGATATTGCACGTTTTCCAAACAAATTTATAAACATATTACATAAAATAGAAAGGGTATTAACTATTGTGAAATATATTCACTTTTTATATACCATATTTCGCGACAAATTTGTTAAAATTATTTTCGGGGATATAGTTCGTTCCATTAACGAGAGAACATATTTTGAATAGTGGTTTTGTATTTGACACTCAAAAATTTATTCACGTAGCACCCAACAATTGAAATGTGAACAATTTTTGCTTGTTTACATTGGAAAGTTGAATATATTAATGGATATATAAAATATATTTTAATATTTAAAAATATTGAAATTTCTTTTTCAAATAAACTACAAAGTTTTGTTTGATTAAGATTTTTCTCATTTTTATTATTTTCCCTCGAAATATCTTCTAAAATGTAAAAGACTGATTGAAACAATAAGCGACAATAATTTTCAGTAGCATTTTCGATTCATTGTGATTTCCATATGTTTATTATTTTTAACTATTTTGAAAAGGTGGATATTTTAACTTCAATATTTTAATATATTGAATCGTATTGAACAGTTTAAAGATGTCAAAGCACCTACAAATAAATATGTTATGTACGCAAAACCATATTGGCTCCATCGTACTGTAGTCACTGCCGATTCTTAACACTTTACAACAAAGTTGAAAAGTGTTTATGACTTTGTTCATTCTGTCTGCCTGTCTGTCCGTTAGCATGATAACTGCCGTAAAATGACTTAATCAAAATGAAATTTTAGTATGTTGTTCAGACGGTCTGTAGGACCTATGGGAATATAAATGAATAATATCACCCAATTAGTTTTGGATTGAACCCGGGTTGAAAAAATGAAATACATTGAGTCCTATGGGACCTAATTTTTCAAACATTTTTTAAGCGGATTTAAAATTCACAAATTGCTTCGAAAATTTTAGGTAATATTCAAATTGTTCCACAAAATATATAAAAAAAATTCAGCGAAATATATTCAGTAGTTTTTAAATAAAAATTAAAATAATAATAACACCTCTTATATGAAGCAATCACGTGACAATGATATGAAAAGATCACGTGACCCACTTCAAAATAATATATGGCATCCATCTTGTCTCAAAATCGTGATTTTTAAAGTTCTTTTTAATTCATATTGAGTGTTGTATCCGTCCTAAAACCACTTTATTTTTGCTTAAATTCTGTGCACCTACACACTGAAACAACGTAATTACAATATATTTAAGTTTAAATGCTCATCCAAATTTGATTATTTCTACAACGAAGCCTATTTTTCACCTATGTAAAATGTAAACAGCAAAATATGTAGAATGAGTTGTATTAGAATTGCTGTATTTCTTTAACGCAAAATCATTTAGTTCATGGAGTCTGCATAGCTGATATGAATGAAATATTTATTGATTTTACAAAGAGAAGGACGACTTTTTCAATGAAGTTTTACACATAGAGTTTATGGGGGCGCGGTAGCCCATTGGTTAGTGCGTTGGAGTTGCACTCGGTAGGCCCGGGTTCGATTCCAGCCACTGCCAAAACTGCCGCCGTGTTCAAGCGGAGTACGATCACGTTAAACATGTGGGTCCGAAAGTCCTTTCGGGAGGTTGGTGGTAGGGGAAGGAGGGTACGGTCCCTGTGGATGCCTCCCCCACTGGGTTCCGGTCAAAATTGGGTGCCACTTCCCGACCGTCCAAACAGTTACCTTACACCTTTCTGGTAGGTCGGACGGTCTGGGTTTCAACAACAACAACAACAACATAGAGTTTAATTACTTGTAGCTCCATGGTCTTAATTGTTAAATAAAATAAATTATTATAGTATTGTGATGAATGACATGAATGGGAAATTATTTATGAATGAAATGCTGCTTTTATAGAGAGAGCCAGGCGTGTTATTTTTTCTATAACGTCATTTGAATGAATTTCAGTTGTTTTCGATGAAGTTTTTATATATAATAAATTATCGTGGTATTATGATAATTCTAAAATTACTACCGAGGAATATATCAAATTTTAGAGATGTTTAAACCAGGCAATTTATATTTCAATGCCGTCATTTAAATGAAGTTCATTTTTTTCGATGAAGGTTTAAGTTTTGAAATATAATAAATTAATGTAGTATTGTGATAAGATTTAAAATATTACCGAGGAATGTATTGCATTTTAGAGATGTTTAAATAAAATTGCATTGAAGTTGGAAAGTGTTTCATAATCAATGCTTTAAGCATGATTGATCTTTCTTGTTATCTTTAACAGTATAACGGCTTAGGTTCACTTATAAAATGATACCAACATGGATAGCTATCGTAATTTGTGGTTTCCCCATGGGAGGGTGAAATCCTACATAATTAATCAATTAATTAATTTGCAAAGCTGAGTGGAAATTTGAGATGGAATGTTAGGGTCTGGAATAGTTAAGCTTCCTATAATATTTATCGGTCAGTGATTTTAGATGATCGATCAAGGCAATTGACGGTTGCTATAATAATATATTTAAATAATGGTAAATTTTTATCGTCTTACAATCTATGGTGTCTGTTTAAGAAATGCGTTGTAACAGTGTTGGAAATTTGAAATTAAGTGCATGACAGATTTACTGGTTTTTGTCATCCTTAAACTCGAATTATCTATTTTAAGTGTGATATTCGTGTATGTATATTAGGTAATTTCGGGGAAGATGTTGCATGTACTTTTTTCGCCACATTCCTTGCAGATTTTTTATTTTATTACTTTCCTTATATACAATAATGTATAAGGAAAGTATTGTGACGGGGTCGAAAATTCGAATTCGAGTTTTCGACGGGAGAGCACGTTTCAAGCATCCCTGATCACGAATCAAACATTTTTGAAGTGATGTCTATGTATGTGTGTGTGAAAGTATATGTGTGTGTGTGTGTGTGTCAGTGAGTCTGTGGAGACGATAACTGTCGAACGAATGGACCGATTCGAACGAAATTTGGTACAAAAATCACAATCTGTAAACACTGGAAGCCTATTGTTTTTAAACGTAATCGTATGTTCAGAACCCCCCTGCATTTTCGAGTGAAATTTTGAAAAAATCGTCAAAAAATCAAAACCGCTAATAAAGTTACGCAAATAGACATTTCGTATGTAATTTTTCATTAGAAAACGATTAACATAAATTTTAGAACGCTAACATGAATTCTCGAGATATTTCACATTTTTCAAAAAAATTATCAAAAAGTCATATAAAATAAAAAAAATATATATTTCCTATTGAGAAACATGTTCACTTTTCATATGTAATACCATGCGATAAATTGGGTGACATCATTCTCGTGGATCTAGCTCGTTGCATTCATGAGAAAAGATACTTCGAGCAATACTTTTGTATTTGAACTCCAATTGTCATTTATCTGCTGTAAGAATAACTTATTTCTTCGTCAGTAAGGCTTGGCAAGATTTTGGCGACGAATTTTGCGGAATGTCGCCAACTTGGCGACTTTTTGAAATGTTGTCAAATTAACGAAAATCTCGCCAAATGGATTAAAATGACGCTAAATCAATGAAAATGACAACTGATTGTCGAAAATTCAATATCTTGGAAAGAATATAAGTATCTACTATAAGAAAAACCTATTTTATTTACTGTAAAAGTAGTAAATTCATTGCATTATATGAGGAAAGTCATGTGTTGCCCACATCAGATTTTTTCTTCTTCAATTTAGGCAATAAATGTGTATGTGTTATGCTGGGTGTGACAACAGTACATGGTACTTAAGGTATATATATATATATATATATATATATATATATATATATATATATATATATATATATATATATATATATATATATATATATGTATATATATGTATAATAATGATAATAATAATAACAATAGTTTGAAAATCCAATGATAGAATAGAGAGAAGTTGCAACTCAAAATTCCTAGTTTTAAAAAATGCCTGGTACTATAACAGGCTTATCTACTATCGAGGATATTTCTTCTTGATGTACAGATATGTCTCTAACCATTTACCTTATATGTAGAACGGGAAATAAGGTATTTAGTGCCTGCTTTATGTATAACCGGCTTATTCTCATGTACATCTTTGAGTAACTCTATTTAGCACGTGCTCTTCATACATCATCATTTCATAGGGAATGAGTCACAAGTAACTGACTATATTACAATCAAATAAAATTCTTACAATATATAAATTGACTTTCCACTTGTCCTGAGTCCTATAATGAGTACTATATTTGAAAGACTAAGGTTAAAACTTTTCCGTTCACTTTCACTCTTATGATCATTCTGGATTCCATACGCATTAATGGTTGGATGTAGTGTGATGTTGTTGTATGTTCGACTGGCAAGTATTTCCACTTACACGTGGTTACTGCACATGTAAGTTTATATTTCTGTTTTTTAATTCTCTTGGATTTTATTATTTTACCTTCCATTAGCCAATAGATAGTTACAATGGGGTTTATAGTGATATACTATCGCCGTTGCCAGAAACTGGTTATTCCTTCAGTTTTAATTCGGATCTTATTGTTATTGCTTATTCTATTTTTTGCCATGTTTGCTCTTTCATACATTTTATATATATAAATTTTTTAATATACAAATATATATTTATTAATGATTTTTGTATACATTTATACTCATATCCTTTTCGATTGTATTTTACCTTTGCATTAATTATTCCCCTCATCCCCCTTTTTATTATTATAGCGATAAGTTATATGCAATTTTTATATCTCCTATTAGTCTTGGTCTATAGTTACTTAGCTGAATTTATCGCCAAGGTCAAGTGGCAGAGATTTTCAAATTAAAACAATAGTTTCCTGTTGGGTATTCGTAACAATTTGATGTCACATCTGTTTCGTCCGCGTCATATTTCTTTCATAACTTACTTTGTTCCCCGCGTCTTAAGATGTTTCATATCAAAAAGTTGCCACTTATTTCTTTAAGAGTGTTACTTTCTCTCTGTTTGGCAAGCTTGAATACTTGGAAAGCTATATTAATGTATATATAAGCAAGAAAGATCAATTACGCATAATGCATTGATTAAGAAACACTTTCGAACTGAAATGTAATTTTATTTAAACATCTCTAAAATATGATATATTCAGCGCTGATAGTTTCTAAATTATCACATTACTAAAGTAATTTATTATACTTGAAAACTTAAAACTTCATCGAAAAAGGCACTTATATTCCTAATTCCAGAAGTAATTAATTTTGCGTGAAAAAAAAAAAAAATTCAACTACACTTATACAACTCACCCTACAATTGATTGATTTGTTTACATTCTGCATGCATTAAAATTAGGCTTCGTTGCAAAAATAATCAAAGTTTAGTGATCATCTTCTTAAATAATAAAAGGCAATGTCTGTGTGTGTGTGTGTCTGTGTGTCTGTCTTATACACTATACGTTTCGCGACCGCGCGTCGGAGAGCTACGAAATTTGGCAATCGGAGACCTGGGGGGGAGGGAAGGGGACACGTGAAAACCGATTTTCAAAATTCTAATTATTTTTTTATTTATTTAATGTTTTATGCGATTTCGACCTTTTTTTGCCCTTTTTTCTCCACGATCCAGACGTCGTAGAAAAAAACAACTCACACCATCGGAAAGAGCAGACAATTGCGAGTAAAAATATATCAATTTCAAATCTCCATTTCAATTTCTAATATTTTTTAAAGATTTTAAAACAAAAGTCACTTTTGGCTCAAAAAAACGATTTTTGGTTTTTAAATTCTCGCATAGTAAAAAGTACTCATAATTTCGACTAATAATTTACATTTTTAGAAAGCTGAAATATCTGGCATTCTTACAAGTCTAATCTGGTCCAGAAATAATGAAAATTGCCTTCAGGATCGCAATTTTAAAGACGTCATGATTTTAAATTTCTCGGCGTTCCGCTCGGCGTGCCGCTTCGTTTCTCCCCCGCTGAAGCAGGGAAGGTGGTGGGTGGGGACGTCAAGGTGGAGGTGACGTCACGGTTCTGAATAGAGCTCCTTTGCTCTATATAAATTATTATATTTATATTTTAAATGATGGGACGATCTGGATTTTTTAAATGTATATTTTAACTTTTGGATATTTTAAATGGATATTTTAATTTTATGGATATTTTAAATGATGGAACAATGAAACAATGGAATGAGGATGATGGAATTAAGTATATGGTCATTTTAAATTGCAAATTAGCGCGCGGGAAGTTAGCGGTAGGCCCGGGTTCGATTCCCGCCACTGCCAAAACTGCCGCCGTGTTTACGAGGAATACGATCACGTTAAATATGTGGGTCCGTAAGTCCTTCCGAGAGGTTGGTGGTAGGGGAAGGAGGATACGGCCCCTGTGGATGCCTCCCCCACTGGGTTCCCGTCTAAATTGGGTGAATATGTAGAAAGTTATGGAGATTGTCGCGGAGGGCGCGGCAGCCCAGTGGTTAGCGCGCGGGAATTGCACTCAGTAGGCCCGGGTTCGATTCCCGCCACTGCCAAAACTTACGCCACGTTCACGCAGAGTACGATCACGTTAAACATGTGGGTTCGTGAGTCCTTCCGAGAGGTTGGTGGTAGGGGAAGGAGGGTACGGTCTAAATTGGGTGGATAAAAAGAAAGTTATGGAGATTGTCGCGGAGGGCGAAGTAGCCCAGTGGTTAGCGCGCGGGAATTGCACGCGGTAGGCCCGGTTTCGATTTCCGCCACTGACATGGAGTACGATCACGTTAAACATATGGGTCCGTATGTTTTTCCGAGAGGTTGGTGGTAGGGGAAGGAGGGTACGTTCCCTGTGGATGCCTCCCCCACTGGGTTCCGGTCTAAATTGGGTGGCACATCCTGGCCATCCAACCAGTTACCAGGCCCGGGTTCGATTCCCAAAATTGCCGCCGTGTTTACGCGGAGTACGAGCACGTTAAACATGTGGGTCCGTGAGTCCTTCCGAGAAGTTGGTGGTAGGGGAAGGAGGGTACGGTCTAAATTGGATGAATAAAAAGAAAGTTATGGAGATTGTCGCGTAGGGCAAAGTAGCCCAATGGTTAGCGCGCGGAAATTGCACTCGGTAGGCCCGGGTTCGATTCCCAAAATTGCCGCCGTGTTTACGCGGAGTACGATCACGTTAAACATGTGGGTCTGTAAGTCCTTCCGAGAGGTTGGTGGTAGGGGAAGAAGGGTACGGTCCCTGTGGATGCTTCTCCCACTTGGTTCCGGTCTAAATTGGGTGAATAAAAAGAAAGTTATGAAGAATATCGCGGAGGGTGAAGTACCCCAGTGGTTAGTGCGCGGGATTTGCACTTGGTAGGCCCGGGTTCGATTCCCAAAATTGCAGAATAAAAACAAAGTTATGGAGATTGTCGCGGATGGCACGGTAGCCCAGTGGTTAGCGCGCGGGAATTTCACTCGGTAGGCCCGGGTTCGATTCCCGCCATTGCCAAAACTGCAGCCGTGTTCACGCTGAGTACGATCACGTTAAACGTGTGGGACTGCAAGTCCTTCCGAGAGGTTTGTGGTAGGGGAAGGAGGGTACGGTCTCTTTGGATGCCTCCCCCATTGGGTTCCGGTCTAAATTGTGTGGCACTTCCTGGCCTTCCAAGCAGTTACCTTACACCTTTCTGGTAGGTCGCGCCAACGAGTTTGCCACGGTCAGAATTTTCAAGGGTAGCGAACAGGCTGGTCGCCAAAGGCGGCTAGATTTCGACCGTTTTTTGCCCTTTTTGCCCTTTTTTCTCCACGATCCAGACATCGTAGAAAAAAACAAATGACACCATCGGAAAGAGCAGAGAATTTCGAGTAAAAATATATCAATTTCAAATCTCAGAGATAAATTCTAATATTTTTTTATGATTTTAAAGCAAAAGTCACTTTTGACTCAAAAAAACGATTTTTGGTTTTTAAATTCTCGCATAGTGAAAAGTACTCATAATTTCGACTAATAATTTACATTTTTAGAAAGCTGAAATATCTGGCATTCTTACAAGTCTAATTTGGTCCAGAAATAATGAAAATTGCCTTCAGGATCGCAATTTTAAAGACGCCATGATTTTAAATTTGTCGGCTACCGGCTCAGTTCTTCAACGGCATTTTCCCCCCATCCGCAGTAGTTTCTTCCCCGTCTCCATGGAGACCGCGCTTTCGGTTTTAAATGAATTACGAGCATAAGTGTTGTATACATCGGGCGAAATTATTATATTTATATGATATTTTAAATGGATATTTTAAATAATTTAAATGATTGAATTATGGTGGTTTGAATTGTGGTGATGTATTTGAAATTATTATATTTATGGATTGGTGGAACGATATGGATGATTTTTTGATTTTAAATGGATATTTTAATTTATGGATATTTTAATTTATAGATATTTTAAATGGATATTTTAATTTTATGGCTATTTTAAATGATGGAACGATGAAACGAGGATGGTGGAATTAAGAGCCTAGCATATGGTCGTTATAAATTTAAATTAGCGCGCGAGAATTGCACTCGGTAGGCCTGGGTTCGATTCCCGCCACTGATGCGGAGTACGATCACCTTAAACATATGGGTCGATAATTCCTTCCGAGAGGTTGGTGGCAGGGAAAGGAGGGTACGGTCTCTGTGGATGCCTCCCCCACTGGGTCCTGGTCCAAATTGGGTGAATAAAAAGAAAGTTATGGAGATTGTCGCGAAGGGCGCGGTAGCCCAGTGGTTAGCGTGCGGGAATTTCACTCGGTAGGCCCGGGTTCGATTCTCTCCACTGACAAAACTGCTGCCGTGTTCACGCGGAGTACGTTCACGTTAAACATGTGGGTCCGTAAGTCCTTCCGAGAGGTTGGTGGTAGAGGAAGGAGGGTACGGACCCTGTGGATGACTTTCCCACTGGGTTCCGGTCTAAATTGGGTGAATAAAAAGAAGGTTATGGAGATTGTCGCCGAGGGCGCGGTAGCCCAGTGGTTGGCGCGCGGGAATTGCACTCGGTAGGCTCGGGTTCGATTGCCGCCACTGCCAAAACTGCTGCCATTTTCACGCGGAGTACGATCACGTTAAACATGTGGATCCGTAAGTCCTTCCGAGAGGTTGTTGGTAGAGGAAGGAGGGTACGGACCCTGTGGATGCCTCCCCTACTGGGTTCCGGTCTAAATTGGGTGAATAAAAAGAAGGTTATGGAGATTGTCGCGGAGGGCGCGGTAGCCCAGTGGTTAGCGCGCGGGATTTGCACTAGGTAGGTCCGGATTCGATTCCCGCCATTGCCAAAACTGCCGCCGTGTTCAGGAGGAGTACGATCACGTTAAACATGCGGGACCGTAAGTCCTTCCGAGAGGTTGGTGGTAGGGGAAGGAGGGTACGGTCCCTGTGGATGCCTCCCCCACTGAGTTCCTGTCTAAATTGGGTGGCACTTCCTGGCCCTCCAAACAGTTACCTTACACTTTACTGGTAGGTCGCGCCAGCGAGTGTGCCACGGTTAGAATTGCCACGGTCAGAATTTTCAAGGGTAGCGAACAGGCTGGTCGCCAAAGGCGGCTAGTTTAAAATAAAAAATATTGTAATTGCACAGACACAGAATTCAGATACACAGATATCACGCAAAAATAAAGCGGTTTTACGATGGATGCAACTAAATATAAATGTATACGCTCTTTAAAAATTCCGATCTTTACACCTCAGAAAAAAAATGGATGCTAGATTTTATTTTACAATAATTCACGTGACTTCTTCATATATCCATGGGTGCAATTATCATTTCAATTTTTATTTAGAAAACTGCCCAACATATTTTGCTAACTTTTTTTTTATACATTTTGTTGTGACGAGATTTCATAATCTCGCAACACCTGTGTAAAAATCGCAAATTATATATTAATTATGAAGATTCTATATTTTCACATCATTTTAAACCCTGTTTTAATTATCCCTCTTGTCTGCTAAATATGTATTATACAAAATATTCTATACTGAAAGGAAAGCTTTTAGCCATTTTATTAATCCGTAAAAACCGCATTCAGAGAGAAGTTTCGTTATTATTTGACCGTTAAAGTCAAGGTCTTTATTCCCAGGCAGAGCGCATGTCTGGCTTTGCATGCGGCCTGGTAATGTTAGTGCAAGGCATGCACTTTTCTGCACAATAGATTTTGGAGAGAAACTTCTGGAAATAATTTGAGACCTCGCGGAGAGGGTATGTTTCCTTTTTCGAGACCCCGCTCTAGGCTGGCGAGGCTATGTCTGTGGAGTTTTCTATTGGTCTAAAGCTGTAAATAAGTCTTCTCGCAGGTCCGAATGATTCTGGGGCCTAAATCCGCCTGGTTACATAAAAGCTGTTGCAAAGATTTTTCGTGGCTCTCTTTTCTGTCTGGTCGTCGACAGTCACAGGTCGGCCTGGACCATTTTTAATGTTGCCCACCACGGAGTGCGGGATTCGGCTCAAGTCGAATCCCGGCCTCCCGTGGGCATGGGAAGGAGAGCCGAAGATGCCTACATCGCCGAAGAACATCGATGGAGAGTCCGACGCTTAGCTGAGAGAGCTGCGACGAGGAAGTTACGATGGGGCCCGAGGTCTATGTGCCGGGTCGAGATGTTGGAATGGTGCGGAATGCAACTATGAAGCCAAATCCCCTGCGATATGAGGCGGATGTCTGATTCCTAACCTTCTGCAACTCTGACCGGAGAGGTAAGGGTTGATTGCTCTCTGCATCTACACCTGTCTTGCGGAAGAATAAATATAAATAATTTTCTCCTTAAATTACATAAACTCTGACTTCCGTTCCTAAATTATATCAACTTGTTTAATTATCAGTTCTATTTTACTTATCTCTGAGTGCGAGTTTTCTCCTGTTGCTTTGAGACCATACCTTAAATATCTTATATCATATTGCTTATTATATACTTAAATATTGCTGTGTCACTTCCTACTATGTTGTAGAAAAACTTATTATATTCATTGGTTAAATTCGTGGCAGCAAACAAATTAATTGCGGTCCTGAGTCCAGTGTCACAGTTACTTAATGTTGTGCTTGCTGATATTGATTCAGTCTATCATATTCCCTACTCTAACTTCTTAATACAATATTGAATAACGAAAGTGAATTATCTTTAAACCTGTGTGGTTATTTAACGTTATCTTCGTCTCCTGAAATTGTAATTAATATAAATGTTTTCAGGAGATGCCGCTTGCCAGGTAAGTGTTTTATTTACTTATCCGGCATCTTATATTCGTTGTTGTTGTTGTTGTTGTTGAGACCCAGACCGTCCGACCTACCAGAAAGGTGTAAGGTAACTGTTTGGACGGCCGGGAAGTGCCACCCAATTTAGACCGGAACTCAGTGGGGGAGGCATCCACAGGGACCGTACCTTCCTTCCCCTACCACCAACCTCTCGGAGGCATCTTATACTCGTGTAACAGGTCATCCATGAATTTATTCCTGAACGGGAGATCTTTCGAAATAGAACTTGGGTCACGGCTTAACACATTCACGGCTTTATCACGGTTTAACCTATTTAGCATATTTGCATCTACCACTTAATTTCATATTGCATATAACATGCTTGGTGTTTGACACACATGGCGCCCTATTTTCCTGCGTGACATATTGGCACCGTGATTCCACTATACGTATTGACACGTTTGTCACATTTTGGGCACACGCACCTATTTTCCCCGTGACAATTTTATGCGACAATTTAAATATTTCCTAAAATTTTCGAAGCAATTTGTGAAATTTAACTTTGTAAAAATACTGTTTGAAAAATTAGGTCCCGTAGGGTTCAAAGAACTTCATTTTTGCAATCCGGGTTAAAATATGAATAGAAACTAATTGGGGGATATTATTCATTTACATTCCCATATGTCCTACGGACCGTCTCAACAACATACTAAAATTTCATTTTGATAAAAGTCAAGTTTGCGACAGTTATCGCGCGAACGGACAGACAGACAGACAGAATGACCAAGTTTTCAACTATGTTGGAAAGTGTCAGAAAAATAAAAAAGTCATAAAAAAACAAACATGAGTCTAAGGAAACAAATATGTAACAAGCAAAAAATTGATTTAACTTCCACTAACAAAAAAAAAATATATGTATATATATTTTGGGCTATTGCCTTTCACGGTGTTTGAAGAGGAATACTGCGATAACAAAAACTTATAATTTTAGTTTTGTTGATAAATCATGCACAGACTCTATCAGCCTAAACCCTTTCCTTACGCCTAACATTTAGCGTGCTAAGCCCATAGCAGGAAAACTAATCGTTTTTCTTTTATTCCAAAATCAAAAGTTGCGGCGTTCTTCACCAAGAAAATTATTCTAACTTGGGAAGGTTGTCGTAACTCGTGGTTCATCCTCGGGCGGGTGAAATACTTAATGATTCAATTAATTAATTATGAGAAACTGAGCGTAAATTCGCCGAGGGTGGGTATATTGTTACGGATAGTTAAGCCCAATTATTTCGGTCATTGCTTCTGGACGAAGTTCGATTAGATCAGTGCGTCCGGAAGCGTAGAGCATCACCATTATCAAAGATTCTGAACGACTTTTTTACTTTCCTTATATACATAATGTATAAGGAAAGTATTGTGACGGGGTCGAAAATTCGAATTCGAGTTTTCGAAGGTAGAGCACGTTTCAAGCATCCCTGATCACGAATCGAACAGTTTTGAGGTGATGTCTCTGTGTGTGTGTGTGTCTGTGTGTATGTGTGTGTGTGTCTGTGTGTATGTGTGTGTGTGTGTGTGTGTGTGTGTGTGTGCATGTGTGTGAAAGTATTTACGTGTGTGTGCATGTGTGTGAAAGTATATCTGTGTGTGTGTGTGTGAAAGTATGTGTGTGTGTGTGTGTGTGTGTGTGTCAGTGAGTCTGTGGAGACGAAATCTAACGAATGAATGGAGCGATTTGCATGAAATTTGGTACAAAAATCACAACCCGTGAATATTAGAAGCCTATTGTTTTAAAACGTAATCGAATGTTCAGAAAACCCTAAATTTTCGAGTGAAATTTAAAAAAAATCATCAAATAATCAAAACCTTTAATAAAGTTACGCAAATAGACATATCTTATATATAATTTTTCCTTAGAAAACGATTGACATACACTTAGAAAGCTAGCATAAACCATTCTCGAGAAATTGCACATTTTTCAAATAAATGTATCAAAATATCCTATAAATTAAAAGAAATATTAACTGTTGAGAAACATGTTCACTTTTCATATAAAATATCATGCGATAAATTGAGTGACATCATTCTGGTGGATCTGGCTCGTTTCATTCATGAAAAAAGATACTTTGAGTAATACTTTGTAGTTGAACTCCAATAGTCATTTTTCTGCTATAAGAATAACTTATTTCCCCGTCCATAAAGCTTGGCGAGATTTTAGCGACGAATTTGAAGGAATGTCGCCAACTGGGCGACTTTTTTGAAATGTTGCCATATTAACGAAAATCTCGCCAAATGGATAAAAATGACGTAAATCAATGAAAATGACGACTAATTGTCGAAAATTCAATATCTTGGAAAGAATATAAGTATCTACTATAAGAAAAAACAATTTTTTATTACTGTAAAAGTAGTAAATTTATTGCATTATATAAGGAAAGTCATGTGTTGCCCACATCAGATTTTTTAAATTAAAATTAACTAGCAGTGTGGCTCAACTCGACTTCCTTATACCAGAATTCATGTTTTTTTTTTTTTTTTTTCAAATTTTACAAGAAAATATGTGAAAAATCGGTAGTGTGGGTCTAAATTATCATATTAGAATCAATTTTTAAGTATCTTGAGGATTAGCCCCCCCCCCCGTCTTGTAAATTTTGAAAATTTTTGAAAGGGAAAAAAATTCAAAAATCTGTATTGTGGGTCCAAATGGTAGCATTTCAACCTTAATCTTTAAAGGCTTTAAAACATCTTATGATTAATATCAAGTTTGACAACGTACTCCTTCGGGAAAGTGTTAACTTACCCCCCCCCCCAGGGGGGGGGAGGTTAATGACGTCACGAACAAAAAAATTGTATCGCGGCAATTTTTCACAACAGTGATTGAAACTATTAAGTCCCGTAATCATTGAGTCATAAATAAACCGTTTTATGAAATGATTATGTCAAAGTTTGTCTTATACTTTCAAGTTAAAAAAAATATAATCTATATAAATAAAATTGAAAATCTGTCTGTCTGTCTGTTTGTCTATCTGTCTGTCTGTTTGTCCCGTCATCACGGGAGAACGGCTGAACCGAATCTGATGAAATTTTGTGGGTAGCCTGGAAATAGTTCCACTTAAAATTTAGTCCATGTTTGGAGTTTCTACGATCAGTGGTTCTCGAGACATTAGTAAAAAACTACAGTTTCGTTTGTCTCATCATCACGGGAGAACGGCTGAACCTAATTTAATAAACTTTTGTAGATAGCCTTGAAATAGTCTCCCACAAATTTAGCCCAAGTTTCGAGTATCTAAGACCAGGGGTTGTCGAGATATTAATGAAAAACGAAACTTTTCCCTAGGAGTTCTACTTTCTAACTCCGCGATTTATCCAAACGAAAAGCTTGAAAATCGTTTGAAAGTGAATTAAAACTTTATCTCTGAGTTTGACGGGAGATTTTTGCGCTAATTAGTCACTTTCTGAAAACATGAATTGTTTGAAACATGATTTAAATGGGAAATTTATCTCCATGGTTTATTTTTCACAAGCTTTTACGGAACAATGAAAAGTATAAAGAAATCAAAATGGCTATTTAATTTCACTGTTTATGAGGAAGATTCTATCTTATATCATGTTGCTCAGAAAAGCAATTAAATTAAATCTGTCTGTTAATTATAATTATTTTTTTCTATTTGAATAATAAATAAATGGATATAAAAATATATTTTAGAAAAGAACGATTTGATTTTTCTTATAGCATTTTTGACTGGATAATATCAATTACGGTCTTCAGGTTTAAACGTTATTATTATTGATATTTTCGGGGATTATTGATTCAGGGATTATTGATGTTTTCAAGTTATTATGCAATTGTTTTATTATGACAAAAATTGCTTAAACTTATATATTGTACGTAAGTTGTACGAGTAATCTTCTACAAATACACGGGCATATCTTCTACGAGAATATAAGTAGTATAGGTATATTGGCATATGTTTTGATATATATTGGCATATATTGGAATCAATTACGACCTTCTGGTATAAAGATTACGGGGATTATTGATATTTTCAATTTATTACGTCATCTCTTTTATTTTGGCAAAGGTATTTTGAGACTCATATTGTAATACTCGTAATCTTCTACTAACACACTGGAATATTTTCTAATCTGCGACACTATAAGTAGTACGGGGTTGCATATATTGATTCAATTATTTTTTTGTAAATTTGCTTACAAAAGGGGCCAGGAAGTTTTATTCTTCAGATCTGTCCGTGAAGATAATTTTGCATAGTGAGAACAGATATTCTTATATTTCTCTTTAGGAGCAATAACTTTAATTTTTTAACAGAATTTGCAGATGATTGCGAATTATGAGTTTATATTATATACTCCGTGCGAAGAACGGGTATGCTGCTAGTTTCGAATAAATTTCAGTTTTATAAATAATTTATAAATAATTTTACAAATTTCAGTTTCGAATAAATTCCAAGTTTTCGCTCGAATTAAAAGAACCATATATATCTAGTTCTTAATTTTTTTTATAACAAAGCCGGATATAATGTTTAGTAAAAATCCATTGATATTTGTGGCTGTTATCGTGTACTCAATTAATCGACTGCAGATATCAGACTCACAGACGGTCATCAGTCCAAAAATAATCAAAACGTGTTCATGAAGTCTTAAAACTTACATCGGCATTAAAATCTTGAAATGGAAAATTTTCTTGAAAGCAGTACTGTCTCAATACTACGTATGGGAAAATAATGAAAATCGAATATTTTCAAGAAATTATATTTCTAACAAACTAACAAGTTTTGTCTGAAACTAAAATATTTTATTGGTATACAGTTGCTTCAAAATAACAACCGGTTTTAGAATTGAAAGCAACAACATCTTCCTTCTTCAGGACAAAAAGGGATTGGTATTCTCAAAGCAGTTTCATCGAATTTAGCAGATGAAGTAACTCGTGTTACTTTTCAAAAGCTAGTTTTTCCTTCATATTTTGTTATATTCGTTTAAATTTAACAACAATGTTGTTTTATGGACAGTAATTTGAATTTGGTTTGATGAAGTAGCCCTTGCAGTTTTCCCAAAATGTTTGTTTTCTTTTATTAGTTTTCCTTTCATAGTATCGGGAATAGGGAAAGTATTGTGATGGGGTCGAGAATTCGAATTCGAGATTTCGACAGAAGAGCACGTTTTAGGTATTCCTGAATTCGAATCAAACGTTTTTGAGGCGATATCTCTCTTTCTCTCTCTTTGTGTGTCTAAGTGAGCCTGTGGATACGATATTTTGCGAACGAATGCTACGTTTCGAACATAATTTAGTACGATTATTACGATCCGTGAGAACCCTGTTGATTTAAAATGTGATCGAGATTTCTGAAGTTCCTCAAATTTTCTAATAAATATTTGAAGAAAAAAATAAATAATCATTTTTGGGCGAATCTGGTACTGATTAGTTTTGGGTATGAATCGGGATAAAAAAACCCGCCCTTTTTTTGCGAAATAGCCCTCAAAAGCTTGTATCCAGTTTATCTGAAAAACTAATGGATCGAATTTCACAAATTTCGGTAGATAAGTAGTCTCTTGTGAAACATACTGGTGCTGATTAGATTTTGGTACGATTCGGAAAAAAAGTAACCTGCCTTTCTTAGCAAAATGACCAAAAAATTGTCAAAATCTAAAATAAAAAAATTCGTATGCTCAAATATATCCATTAAATGCATGTTTTATACGTAAATTTTAAAGAAGAAAAGAATAAGACCAATCCCGTTACACTAGGACCAACCGTTCTCGAGATATTTGAGTATTTTCTTAATTTCTCTACGCCACCTTTGAAAATAAGTCAGGTTACTAAATGACAACGAAAATTGAATTAAAAGTGAATTAAATTTAATTAAAATAAAGCGAACGCGGATATAAGTCTGCAGGGTCACGCAGATATAAGTCAACGTGGATATAAGTCATGTGTGCCCACATCGGATTTTTTGATTGTCAAGTTATATTTACGTAATATATAAGCTAATTGGCTATTTTAAAATTATTTAACATGTTGTCATCTAGATGACCCTAGTAGCAATCTGATATCGGTCCAATATTGTCGCCTATATTGGCATCTGTATTGATACAATATTGAAACTATTGGACCAATCTGAAAAAGTAGATATTGGCTCAATATTGGCTTAAGATATTGGTACAATATTACGCCAATATTGAAGTTTCATTGGAAATATTTCTAATGTAACTCCAAGATTGGTGTAATATTGTAATGAAAACATTTAACCAATACTGGAGGACAATGTAACTTTAATATTCACTCGATATTGAGATTACATTGAAAATATTTCCAATATAATGCCAAGATATACAATATTGACCCAATATTAAACGCTACTAGGGGAAAAGCGTTCAATGTCAGTGTACTTTTAAATGTTAAAAACATTGTGCGGTGGATATTAGCCATCATTATTTCACATTGAAAGAAGTACAGTACTTACATTATGTAGGGAAAGTCATAGGCTGATCACATTGGATTTCTTTTATATGATATTGTTTTTATTTGATATATATTTTATTTCATATGACCAGAAATTTGCAATACCAGAGAACGGTACGTGTTAGTAATAAATACTTTTGATGGGGATGCAAAAGTCCAATGGTTAGTGCTCGGGGATTGCACTCAGAAGACCCGAGTTCGATTCCCGCCTCTGCCCAAATTGTCGCGTGACGATTGCGTTAAACATATGGACCCGTACGTCCTTCCAAGATGTTAGTGGCAGGGGAAGGAGGGCACTGTCGCTGTCGATGCCTCTCCTAATGGGTTCCAATCTAATTGGGTGGCACTTCCCGGCCGTCCAAACAGACACCTTTCACCTTCGGGTAGGTCGGACGGTCTAGGTTGAAGAAGAAGAAAATATAATTTTTATATACGCTTTGAAATACTTAGACTGTTTGTTACGAACGTGTAAAATGCTTACACCGGAGTCTTCTTTTGAAAACAAGACGGAGAAAACACCCATACAACTAACCTTTCCTATGACGTAAATCTACTGCTGCCATGAGCTGAAGTTTGGAAGTGGGCTGCCGGATTTGGTGATTTATCTTCAATTTAGAGACATTTGTCGACTTTTCGAAGATTCGAGAAAACACTTCAAAATAACGAATATTCTACGAGAGAGATTTCTGGAAGTTTCTTCAGAAAACACCCATACAACTAACCTTTCATACGGCGTGAATCTACTGCTGCCATGAGCTGAAGTTTGGAAGTGGGTTGCCAGATTTGGTGATTTATCTTCAATTTAGAGACATTTGTCGACTTTTCGAAGATTCGAGAAAACACTTCAAAATAACGAATATTCTACGAGAGAGATTTCTGGAAGTTTCTATAGAGAGTCTGTAAAAGGAGTCATCACTCAGCTGGAGATCAGTTGGCGTGATACGATCTGCATCGAACTGTGATATTTGTCAATGTAGTAGCTGAGGTTTCGTGAAATCAGTGGAGCGTTTAAGTTCAGTTTTACTGTATATTGTTTCTGTTTAAGCTGTACTTGTGAATAAACGTGCTAGTTATCTACAAATTTGGAACTATTCGTGTTTCCGGAGTGAACATCCACGATTTCAGAAGATACGTTCGGAACAACTGGTGTCAGAAGTTGGATTTCTGGAAACTTGGAAAGTTACATTGAACGAGCTACATTGAACCGTGATTTTTGTCAATGTTTCGAGAATAGCAGCGGCTGTTTTGTGAAATGAGTGAAGCATTTAAGTCTTGTTTTAATGTATATTGTTCCTGTCTAAGCTGTGCTTAGTTGTCCAGGAATTTTGACTCATTTTTGTATCCTGAGCGCACACCTACGATTTCAGAGGATACGCCGTAACTGTATAAATAGATCACAATCTAAGATTAAACAAGATCCATCATGCATAAACCATTGATTTTGAAACACTTTCCAACTGCAATGCAATTTCATTTAACCATCTCTAAAATGCGATACACTCCTCGGTAATATTTAAAAACTTATCACAATACTACATTCATTTATTACATTTGAAAACTTAAACCTTCATAGAAAAAAATGAACTTCATTCAAATGACGGCATTGAAATATAAATTGCCTGGTTTAAACATCTCTAAAATGCGATACATTCCTCGATAATGTTTTTAAAATTATTATAATACTACAATAATTTATTTTATTTAAAAATTTCATAGAAAACAACTGAAATTTATTCAAATGACGCCATTGAAACATAACACGCCTGGCTCTCTCTCTATAAAAGCAGCATTTCATTCATCAACATTTTTCCATTAATTTCATTCATCACAATACTATAATAATTTATTTTATTTAAAAACTTAAGACCATGGAGGTACATGCAATTAAATTCTATGCTTAAAACTTCATCGAAAAAATCGTCCTTCTCTCTGTAAAATCAATGAATATTTCATTCATATCAGCAATGCTGTTGTTGTTGAAACCCAGACCGTCCGACCTACCAGAAAGGTGTAAGGTAACTGTTTGGACGGTCGGGAAGTGCCACCCAATTTAGACCGGAACCGAGTGGGGGAGGCATCCACAAGGACCGTACCCTCCTTCCCCTACCACCAACCTCTCGGAAGGACTTACGGACCCACATGTTTAACGTGATCGTACTCCGCGTGAACACGGGGGCAGATTTGGCAGTGGCTGGAATCGAACCCGGGCCTACCGAGTGCAACTCCAGCGCGCTAAACCACAGGGCTACCGCGCCCCTCCATATCAGCTATGCAGACTCCATGAGCTAAATAATTTTGCTTTAAAGAAATGCAGCAATTCTTATACAACTCATTCTACATATTTTGCTGTTTACATTTTCCATAAGTGAAAAGTAGGCTTCGTTGTAGAGATAGTCGAATTTGGATGCTCATTTAAACTCAACTATATCGTAATTGCGTTGTTTCAGTATGTAGATGCACAGAATTTAAGCAAAAATAAAGCGGTTTTAGGACGGATACAACACTCAATATGAATTAAAAAGAACTTTAAAAATCACGATTTTGACATAAGATGGATGCCATATTTTATTTTGCATTGGGTCACGCGATCTCTTCATATAATGGTCACGTGATCGCTTCATACAAGCGGTGTAATTATTATTTTAATTTATATTTAAAAAACTACTGAATATATCTTGCTGAAATTTTTTTATATATTTTACGGGATAATTTAAATATTCCTAAAATTTTCAAAGCAATTTGTGAATTTTAAATCCGCTTGAAAAATGTTTGAAAAATTAGGTCCCATAGGGTTCAATGTATTTCATTTTTTCCACCCGGGTTAAATCCAAAACTTATTGGGTGATATTATTTATTTATATTCCCATAGGTTCCACAGATCGTATGAACAACATACTAAAATTTCATTTTGATTAAGTCATTTTTACGGCAGTTATCGTGCTAACGGACAGATAAACAGACAGTCAGAAACAGTCATAAACACTTTTCAACTTTGTTGTAAAGTGTTAAAAAATTGAACCCATCACAGTAACGTCGCAATGTATTGTAGCGAATGTAAAAATAAAGCATGGTTTTTATAAAATGTATATAACCCATTCTAAAAAAATGCTGCATCTCTAGAAGAAAGTTTAGATTTACACGGCTCTTTATATGTTGATGCGAAGAAAGTTAGTTTGTTTCTTTACCTGTAACAGTGAAAAAGAGTGTTCAATCCGTCAATGTCACCCAAAAAAATTCATTCCAGGGCGTATAATTTACGTCCCGTGCTGTGTTGTATTTATTTAGTTTGCGAATTGTCTTTTTATTGCGGCTATAGAGATATTTGACGATAGAATTTTTCTTAAATAAAAAAAAAAAATATGCACGGAATTGGATGTAGTCTAGGATTTCGTTTTATATGAATTAAAATGAAGTTCGATATAGGGATTAAGTCAAACATTCATCAATGCCCCGTGCGTGGCCTGGTTTGGGTTTTATTTTACTTGTAAAAGGTTAGGCTTCGTCAGCCACAGGGGGAGATTGTGAAGATACGCTGAAGGTAGACCATGTTTGAAGAGTTATAAATGGATATTATAATTCAAGATATATGAAAAATGTTGCAAATTTCCGCAAAGAACATTTTTTATATATTTCTGAGCACGTGCATGACTTGTATATATTAGTTTAGCTATAGCTAGAAAAAGCAATAGATTGTGTCAAAAATTGATGAGAGTGGTAAAATCATAGACAGAGAGGGAGGAAAGAGAAGGAGAGAGAAAGGAAATAGGGGATAAGAGAGAGGAAAGCGAGGAGGGAGGAGGACGTAAGGAGGATGGAGCGAGAGAGGACAGAATTGGAGAGGGGGAGATAGAAAGAAAGGAATTGGAGAGGAGGGAGATAGAAAGGAGGGAGATAGAAAGAAGGGAGATAGGAAGGATGGAGATAGAAAGGAGGGAATTGGAGAGGAGGGAGATTGAAAGGAGAGAATTGGAGAGGAGGGAGATTGAAAGGAGAGAATTGGAGAGGAGGGAAGAGGAAGTGTGAGAGAGGAGAAGGAATGGTGCAAAGAAAAGATATAAAGGAAAGAGGGAAAGGGGAGAAAAATGAGGATGGAAGAGAGGAAGGGACGGGAGAAGGAAGGGTGGAAAAGGAAGAGGGGAAGGAAGAAAGGAGGAGGAAAATATATGAGAGAAAAGAAGGCAGGAAGAGAAAAAGAGAAGAGGGGAAGGAAGAGAGCATTAAGAAAGAGTGAGGATAGAGAGGAAGGGAAGAGGGAGAGGGAAGGAATGGGGTGAGGAAAGAAGGAGGGAGAGAAAATAAGTGGGAAGAAAAGGGGAGATGGAGTGTTTGGAGTGTTTAAAATACTGTTGCAAAGTATGAATTTAAAATAATGACATATTATTTTTTTATTATTATTATTAAACAATTTACAGTGTGTTTTTCACTTGACTTTCAAACTATCAGTTTTATTTTAAATAAATCGACCAAACTGCAGCAATAATATCTAAAAAGTAAAATTCTCGTTCTAACAGAGCATAAAATAACATATTAATAGTATCAACTAATTTCTAGGGACAAAACTGCCTCTTTCTTCAAGAAGCAAAGCAGAGCAACCACGCCAACCTCGGCACAGTTGCTCTGTATTTATATTCTGTAACTTCCGAAAATTAAAACCATTTGACAACGTTAGTATTTATTTTTATTCTGTGTTTTAAAAAATATTTCATTTTTTATATCAATTTCTTGTACTGAGTTTACCAGGACCCTTAATTCGGGAATGCTCATCACTTCTCCACAGAAAATAATGTCATAAAATCCTAAATTTCGAGTAATTCGTATGTTATTTAAATGACCAGAATAATTTACCTAGTTCTTTCTTTTATATAAAATGTACGTACACATGAAGTTTCATAAGGATATGAGAAATTGTTATTGAGTAAACGAGTCCATAGCTCACATCTTAAATTATGGATTATTTGTGTTCTAATCATGCGTTTTATAAAAATAGTTTAACCCCTTCTGGGGATTTTACACCATGTATTTTCACATACAATTTCATGCCTATACGATTATTCGTTCTTACGTTCATGTGTTTACACCTTACATACGAAGAGATAGAAAGATATGAGAGAGAAAAAGGGAGAGAAGTGCTTAAGAGAGGGGACACATAAGAGAAAGAGATATCGAGCATGAAAAGGAAGAGGAGGAAGAGAAGGGGACGAATAGAAAGAGAGAAAGGAATAATGAGTAAAAGAAGAAAGTGAGAGAAGTAAATAGAGAAAGTGAAAGAGAGGGGGAGACGGTGGAGGAGAAGGTGAGAGAGAGGGGGAGAAGGAAGAAAGAGAGGAGAAGGAGAAGATAGAGGGGAAAAGGAGGAGAGAGAGGAGGAGAAGAGAGAGAGAGTAGAGAAAGAGAATAGAAATAAAATAGAGAGTGAATCCAGTGAGTGAAAGAGAGTGAAGGAGAGTGAGTGGGTGAAAAAAAGTGAGTGAGTGAAAGAGAGTGAGTGAAAGAGAGTGAGTGAAAGAGAGTGAGCGAAAGAGAGTGATTGAAAGAGAGTGAGTGAAAGAGAGTCAGTGAAAGAGATTGAGTGAGATAGAGACAGGAGAGTCAATGAGTGAGTGGGTGAGATAGAGAGGAAAGAGATGAAATTACTATTTCCAAAATTGTTCGAAATGTGGTAAATTAGTAGTAAAAATTGCTTTTCCATCAATTCTTGAATGTAGAAAACCCAGACCACACGACCAACCCATAGGCTAATGGTAGCTTGGAAAAATATACTATTTTTATACAATAGTGTGAAATAATAAAAATCAACCGAATAACGGAATATAATTTTGAATAAAAACCTACCTCAATATTTTTATATAGCCGTATAAAATTTAGTTCAAAGATCCAGTCTTGGTATTATTTTACACAGACAAGCGGTCATACTTTAAATATAAAGATTTGCTAAAATAAGCATTCAGTTAAGTTCACGCAAGAAAGGGAACTGTTTTTTATTCCTGTTTCTTTAAGAATAACATAACTTCTTCTGCGGGAAAACTTGTTTAAAATGTAGAGATGTCATCATTCTAGAAAGGATATGACATAACTGCCACGCATTTTCACTGAAAATGCAGACTAGTGTCATTTTCACCGATAAAAATAAATTTGGCGTAAAATACTTCAAGATACAAAATGCAAAATAAATTCGCGAGATGTCACATTTTGTCAGAAGGAGCAGCGATAGGGATGTTCCGTTATTGAGGGAGAAAGGTACTGTGAGAAATGCAATGTAGGTTTTTGCAAAATACGTAAACGTCAAAATGACTCACGTCTTTTTGAAATAATGCTTTAGACGTCGATTTCAGCTTCTGTTTATTAGATGTAAAATGTTTTCATGGATTGCTTATGTAAATGTTGAGTTAATTCTGATTTTTATCGGTTTGAAACTCCGTTTTTTACTTGAATAGAATGAGCGGGTATCTGATATGAGTTAAAGTAAATATAAAATATTTTTTAAAAAATATTTAGGGTGGGAGTTTTCAGTTGATTTTCACATATATGGATATTCAATAGTGTATAGTATCACTGTCAGTATCAGAAAATATGTATCTTTTTCAATTTTTCACCAAAATGATTTTCAATTATTACTTTCCTTAGATACATAATGTATAAGGAAAGTATTGTGACGGGGTCGAAAATTCGAATTCGAGTTTTCGACGGGAGAGCACGTTTCAAGCATCCCTGATCACGAATCAAACATTTTTGAAGTGATGTCTGTGTGTGTGTGATTTCACAACCAGTTAGAATTTCGTGTTGTGGGCGGCATATTCAAGCAGAAAATATATTAATAAGTTAAATAAAACGCAGAGAAAATGCAGTATGGACACGTGGGATCTGATGTGTGCAGCACATGACTTTCCTTATGAAATGCAATGAATTTGTTTCTTTCACAGTGAAAATTCATGTATAAGATACATGGCACAGTGCTTTTGACGTTGAATTGTGCATTTGGCGCTATTCCGGATGACAATATTTAAAACTATTTCGTACCTAATAAACTTATATTTCACGCAAATCTAAATTAACAATTATCAATATTGATAATATCCTCCAAAAGCAATATAGTCTATGTATCAAATTATTTTAATAATAAATTCATCAATTAGGCATGATTTTCATTCACTTGGTGCAATTTTTGCAATTTTGAAGATATTTTCGTCAGTATGAGGGGGGGGGGGGGTGAAAAATCGCCAAGTTGACGATATTTCGCAAGATTATTCACTAAGTTCGCCAAGTATATCGCTAAGTGTTATACACAAACGGAGAAAATAACATTTCTTACGTACTCCAAGGTATGCCTCTCATGTGACGGAATTAAAAATTTGCAAAACATTACCTCCCATTTAGCGTCATTTTTATCAATTTGGAGGCAATTTTATCAGTTTGGTGACATTTTTATCAGTTTGGCGACATTTCTATCCATTTGATGACAATTTTATCAATTTAACGGCATTTTCATCAATTTGGCAACATTTAAAAATTCGCCAAGTTTGGCGATATTCCGCCAAAATTTATCCAAGCGTTACGGACGGAAAAAAGTTTTGCCTATAGTAGATTCTCATATAATTCCCCCCCCCCCCCTTCTTCAAAAAACAATTCTTGTCTTCACTATTCTATATTAATTATATACCACAACCTTGTAATTTTATTACCGGAAAGTTTATGAACGCCATAACTTTAGGCGTTTTTCAGAAGTCATCTGTGGATACATAGCTGTAAGTTTGATCTCAAATATGTCAAACTAAAATGAAACGTCAAGTTCCGTGCTCTCTTCGATTTCGCAACCAGTTAGTATTTTGTGTTGTGGGCGGCATATTCAAGCAGAAAATATATCAATAAGTTAAATAAAACGCAGCGAAAATGTAGCATGGACACGTGGGAGACAGAATTTTTGATCATGACATTGACAGATTAGATGGGCGTTCTTTCTCTATTTTCACTCTGGTTGCATGTCCGGCAATGCATTGATTTAAATGCGGTGCTGCACGCTCACTGCAGCTAGCCGTAGCTGTGATGCAGTAAATAATTTAGGTTGCGCTGGAAATGGGTTTGCTTAAAGCGCGCCAACGTTAAGTCTAAGTTATGTGTAAGATAGTGGCACTTTTTACTTTCCCTGCAATACATGGTAATGTATATGGAAAGGGGTTTGTAAGATAGTGGCACTTTTTACCTTCCTTGCAATACATGGTAATGTATAGGGAAAGGGATTTGTAAGATATTGGAACTTTTTACTTTCCCTGCAATACATGGTAATGTATATGGAAAGGGGTTTGTAAGATAGTGGCACTTTTTACTTTCTCTGCAATACATGGTAATGTATATGGAAAGGGGTTTGTAAGATAGTGACACTTTTTACCTTCCTTGCAATACATGGTAATGTATAGGGAAAGGGATTTGTAAGATATTGGCACTTTTTACTTTCCCTGCAATACATGGTAATGTATATGGAAAGGGGTTTGTAAGATAGTGGCACTTTTTACCTTCCTTGCAATACATGGTAATGTATAGGGAAAGGAATTTGCAAGATAGTGGCACTTTTTACTTTCCCTGCAATACATGGTAATGTATATGGAAAGGGGTTTGTAAGATAGTGGCACTTTTTACCTTCCTTGCAATACATGGAAATGTATGGGGAAAAGGATTTGTAAGATAGTGGCACTTTTTACTTTCTCTGCAATACATGGTAATGTATATGGAAAGGGGTTTGAAGGATAGTGGCACTTTTTACCTTCCTTGCAATACATGGTAATGTATAGGGAAAGGGATTTGTAAGATAGTGGCACTTTTTACTTTCTCTGCAATACATGGTAATGTATATGGAAAGGGGTTTGTAAGATAGTGGCACTTTTTACCTTCCTTGCAATACATGGTAATGTATAGGGAAAGGGATTTGTAAGATAGAGGCACTTTTTACTTTCCCTGCAATACATGGTAATGTATATGGAAAGGGGTTTGTAAGATAGTGGCACTTTTTACCTTCCTTGCAATACATGGTAATGTATAGGGAAAGGGATTTGTAAGATAGTGGCACTTTTTACTTTCCCCGCAATACATGGTAATGTATATGGAAAGGGGTTTGTAAGATAGTGGCACTTTTTACTTTCTCTGCAAAACATGGTGATGTATAGGGAAAGGGGTTTGCTTAAAGCGCACCAAAGTTAAGTCTAAGTTGTGTATAATATAGTGGCACTTTTTACTTTCCCAGCAATACATGGTAATGTATATGGAAAGGGGTTTGTAAGATAGTGGCACTTTGTACTTTCCCTGCAATATATGGTAATGTATATGGAAAGGGGTTTGCTTTAAGTACTTCAATGTTAAGTCTAAGTTATGTGTAAGATAGTGGCACTTTTTACTTCCCTGCAACACATGGTAATGTATATGGAAAGGGGTTTGTAAGATAGTGGCACTTTTTACTTTCCCTGCAATACATGGTAATGTATAGGGAAAGTATTGAAATCGTATCGAAAATCACAACTCGAGTATTCGACGGATCTACACGTTTTGGGTTCTCTGGAATACGAAAAAAACATTTTTAGCGTGACATCAGTGTGTGCGTCTCTCTCTCTCTCTCTGTGTGTGTGTGCGTGTGTCTGTCTGTGCAATGTATGTATCCACACCAACTGAAAAACTAATTGACGAAATTCCATAAAAGTGGTAGATATGTCATATGTAGGGGACCCTGGTGCTGATTAGATTTTGGTACGATTCGGAAGAAATAACCTGCTTTTTATTGCGAAATGGCTTTCCAAAAATCAATAAAACCTAAAGTAAAAGACTACGTTTGCTCAAATGAATCAGTTAAATGCTTGTTTTGTGCGCAATTTTTGACGATAAGAAGTATAAAACCAGCTAGCATTTGTCGTTCTCGAGACGTTTTTCTCGCATTTTTGCTAAGCCGCCTTTGAATATACGTGCAGTTACCAAATGAAAACGAAAGTTTAATTAAAAGTGCAAGTTCAATGTGATTTCAAACACGAATGCGTGTTTATTTTTGTGCAATAAAACTTAATTTAATGAATTATTAAAGAAATTAAGAGGAAATACATTTCTATCTGCAGGGAAAGTCATGTGCTGCCCACATCAGATGTTTTATTTAAAAATGCTGAGTGCGAAGATCTACCCGATTTTCTAATTTATTAATTATTCGTATTGTTTAGATAAAATAATTAATTATTATCAATCGCGATTAGAAACACTAAAATGTTAAAAAGTTTTATTTGTGGACTTTCAAGCGTCCAGCGCCCATCAGCAGAAAGCATCAGAGTAGAAGAGAATTGAGTGTTCAAGCTTCGCAGGTGGAGCAAGGGAGCAGCTCCGTCTGCGAATTACTCATACACCCTCCTCATGAGTCATGAGGAGGAAGTGATAACGGAATGAGAGTATCTCATGAGGAGATGGACCTTTGGATGATAAGAGGAAATTTTTGAATGGATAATCTATCGTAACAATTTTGAACCGATGACCTTATGAGGGAATATTTGGATAGTTAATCTGATTGTGGGACCTTTTGGTCGAGTGAGTTGAACTTTGGACGAGATGTCATGAGTACACTTGAACTTTGGACGATGAGGTGACCTTGAACTTTGAGTTGTCATGTAAATCGTGAATCTGAAAGAATATTAGCAGGTTTGAAGATTGGAGTGGCGCCATCTACGGGATTTTATTAAAGTTCTGAATTTAAAAGGATATAATCGCTAGGAATGGCACTGGCTCGAACCCGAAGCCTGTGATTGGTAGTGTAGAATGCTATCCACTGCTCTATGAAGAGTTAATAAGATTGCAACAACGGAGAATATCTTTAGAGGGAATCTGAATGGGGCAATGTTTTCGGTATCATGAATGGTGGAATGGATTGAAATGGGGAAGGGAGATATGAAGGAGGGTTATTAAAATTATAAGTATTATGTAAAAATGATGTTTAGTATATTAATTTTACCAAATGTTCGATGAACTATGGCGATGTGTTAGAGAGAGCTAAAATTTAATGTGACTTAATGGATCCATACTGAGTGAATTGTTCGGAGATGTTAATTGCTTTAATGAAACACTTATTTTTTAAATTAAAATTTAATTAAATAATCAGAAAAAAAATATCAATAAACCAGAACGAGTCTTTTCAAACTTGGCACATCTCTAGATACCCCAAGGGGTTTAAAATTTCATTTTATTTAAATGCACGATATTTTCTGTATGAATGTGGGAATTAAAGGTACGTTATTAATGTTACAAGGGGTTTAAGGCCCTACAATTTTATTATTGCAGTGAGAATGTTTCGTGAACTATAGGGTATGTTACAGGGGGGCTAAAATTCCATGATGTGAGTGAATGGATTGATACTGAGCGAATTTTCGCGAATTTATTCAATAATTAAATGAAATTTACCAAATTGCACGATATTTTCTGAATGTTTAGGAAATTAAAGATACGGTTTTAATGTTACAATAGTTTAAAACACTACAATTTCATTAGTATTTTTTTAATTAAATAATCTGCATAACAAAAATATTCAATAAACCAGAACGAGTCTTTTCAAAGCTATCCTAACTTATCATTCATTCTTCCATGGGTTCTCTAAAATTTCATTATTTTATTGAAATGAACGATATTTTCTGAATGAATGGGAAAATAAAGGTATGTTTTTAATTATGATTGAGTGTATTTAACGATAACTACCGAATGAATGGGGAAATTATCTAAGGAACTTTCTGTGGCAGCATCTATCGGGATTTTTTTTTAAAGTTCTTACATTTAGAAACTGATAATTATTTAACTAAATAATCCGATTAACAAAAAATAAATAAATAAATGAAGTAAACTTACCACAACTTGAAGGAGAATCCTCCTTGTTTTAGGATTCAGTGTATTGCACGATATCAACTGAATTAATTTTTGGGGAAAATATTCAATATTTAAATGCATTTAGTAAATTTCATGAGTATGTTTTCCATTAGGAATTGCATGTTACGCGTTAGAAATTCTATGTTACGCAATTTACTGAAGGTTTGGAGAAATTAAAGGTATGTTTTTAATGTTACAGGAGCTATAAGATCCTCTCTCTATTCGATACATTTACAAAATTTCGCAAATTTTAGACGAATACGATAGCACTTTTAAGAATGTCTGATTGTTATCATTGAATTTAAATGAATGGGCGATCCTATACAACGAAGTGCAGAACATTTTAATAACATTACAATACGAAATATATGCAATTACTTCTTTAAAAAATCTGATGTGGCCAACACATCAGATTTTTTTCCTTATATAATGTAAGATGACTTTCCTTATATAATGTAATGAATTTACTACTTTTACAGTAAAATAAATAGGTTTTTTGTCTAGTAGATACTAATATCCTTTCCAAGATATTGAATTTTCGACAATTAGTCGTCATTTTCATTGATTTATCGTCATTTTTATCCATTTGGCGAGATTTTCGTTAATTTGGCAGCATTTCAAAAAGTCGCCAAGTTGGCGACATTCCGCCAATTTCGTCGCCAAAATCTCGCCAAGCGTTATGGACGAAGAAATAAGTTATATATATATATATATATGTATATATATATATGTATATATATATATATATATATATATATATATATATATATAAACTTATTAGATATTGAATTTTCCACAATTAGCCGTCATTTTCATTGATTTAGCGTCATTTTTATCCATTTGGCGAGATTTTCGTTAATTTGGCAACATTTCAAAAAGTCGCCAAGTTCGCGACATTCCGCCAATTTCGTCTCCAAAATCTCGCCAAGCGTTATGGACGAAGAAATAAGTTATTCTTACAGCAGATAAATTGGCGTTCAATTGCAAAAGTATTTCTCAAAGTATCTTTTTTCATGAATGGAACGAGCTAGATCCACGAGAATGATGTCACCCAATTTATCGCATGATATTATATATGAAAAGTGACCATGTTTCTCAATAGGAAATATTTTTTTTCTATTTTATATGACTTTTTGATAATGTTTTTGAAAAATGTGCAATATCTCGAGAATGGTTCATGTTAGCGTTCTAAAATTTATGTCAATCGTTTTCTAATGAAAAATTACATAAGAAATGTCTATTTACGTAACTTTATTATTGGTTTTGATTTTTTGACGATTTTTTCAAAATTTCATTCGAAAATTCAGGGGGGTTCTGAACATTCGATTGCGTATAAAAACAATAGGCTTCCAGTGTTTACAGATTGTGATTTTTGTACCAAATTTGGTTCGAATCGGGCCATTCATTCGTCAGTTATCGTCTCCACAGACCCACTGACACACACACACACACACACGCACACACACACACACACATACTTTCACACACACACACACACACACACACACAGACATCACTTCAAAAATGTTTGATTCGTGATCAGGGATGCTTGAAACGTGCTCTCCCGTCGAAAACTCGAATTCGAATTTTCGACCCCGTCACAATACTTTCCTTATACATTATGTATATAAGGAAAGTAAAAACAACATCTCATTACGGGGAGCTATCTTTGATATACAAATTGAGATGTCGTAGCTGTAGATGCATCGTTAAAACCAATGGTTTCTTAATGAATATAGACACATTACCAAAGGTGTGGGATTTTTGTTTTGAAAATATGTTCCGAAATTTAGCAAATTACTCTACACTTAGTTCATGCTTGAGGAGGTAGAAGTATGTTTTTCAATATTATAGATGGTCTAAGACGCATTTTTACTTTCCTTATATACATGGTGCATAAGGAAAGTATTGTGACGCGGTCGAAAATTCGAATTCGAGTTTTCGACGGGAGAGCACGTTTCAAGCATCCCTGATTACGAATCAAACATTTTTGAAGTGATGTCTGTCTGTGTGTGTGTGTGTGTCAGTGAGTGTGGAGACGATAACTGACGAAAGAATGGACCGATTCGAACGAAACTTGGTACAAAAGTCACAATCCGTAAACACTGGAAGCTTATTGTTTTTATACGCAATCGAATGTTCAGAACTAATTCCTAAATTTTCGAGTGAAATTTTGAAAAAATCGTCAAAAAATCAAAACCGTTAATAAAGTTACGCAAATAGGCATTTCTTACGTAATTTTTCATTAGAAAACGATTGGCATACATTTTAGAACGCTAACATGAACCGTTCTCTAGATATTGTACATTTTTCAAAAATATTATCAAAAAGTCATATAAAATAAAAAATTCCTATTGAGAAACATGTTCACTTTTCATATGTAATACCATGCGATAAATTGGGTGACATCATTCTCTTGGATCTAGCTCGTTCCATTTATGAAAAAATATACTTTGAGTAATACTTTTGTATTTGAACGCCAATAGTCATTTATCTTCTGTAAGAATAACTTATTTCTTCCTCCATAACGCTTGTCGAGACTTTGGCGACGAAGTTAGTGGAATGTCACCAACTTGGCGACTTTTTTAAATGTTGCTAAATTAACGAAAAACTCGTCAAGTGGATAAAAATGATGCTAAATCAATGACGACTCATTGATGATGACGACATTGAAAATGACGACTCATTGACGAAAATTCAATATCTTGGAAAGAATACAAATAACTACTATAAAAATTATCCATTTTTTTTACTGTAAAAGTAGTAAATTCATTGCATTATATAAGGGAAGTCATGTGCTGCCCACATCAGATTTTTTTCTTTTAAAATTACGATATTTAAATGAAATTTAGCAAATTACACAATACTTACCGAATGACTGGAAAAAATTATCTAACGGAAAAGTTTGCATTAGTAATTGTATGAGTATGTTATACATTAGGAATTGCATGAGTATATTATACATTAAAAAGAAGTGTTGGAAAAAGAAGGAAATGGTTAGTATAAAAAAAGGTTATGTGAGTTCCAACTGACCCAAAGAGGTGCAGCACTCTCTCGCGACACTCACGTTTTCACATTTAGGCAAATTTTAGACAATTTTTCACAAAAACATATTTTCTACTAATGACATTTCACAAATGTGTGTTTTTTACTTCCAAAATTTCACAAATGTAAGTTTTGAACTTACAAAAAACCAACAAATGGGATATTTATGTGTTTAAAAATAGCATATGTGTTATTTTCTTATGGAAAATAACATGCGTTTTCAAACTTGTGCAAATTGTAGATAAATTTTCACAAAAACGTGTTTGTACTAATAAAATTTCACAAATACGTGTTTTCGACTTTAAAAAATTCAACAAATACGCGTTTTCAACTTTACAAAGACTGACAAATGTAATTTTCGAAGTTTTAAAAAATATCACGTGTGGTATTTTTCCTATGGAAAATAACATATGCTTTCACAAGTAAGCTATTTTCGATCAAAATTTAACAAATATGTGTTTTCAACTATCAAATTTAACAAATGTATGTTTTCAACTATCAAATTTAACAAATGTATGTTTTCAACACTTCAAAAACCAACAAATGTGAGTTTTGAACACTTTAAACAAGTACTTACATATCCAATCTTATTTAAAGATGTAATGCTAGATATAGGATCAGCAATAATGGCAGATGTAGCATCTCCAATATTACTAGTTGAATAAAACATATTAATACACAAATAGGAGAGACCACCAAAAACGCAACCTAACGACATGAAAATCTCATCTAGAATGATCAAATTACTGTTTGGAAGCTGCCCACATACCCTCCGTACACATTTCTAAAAAAATAGTTCTTGCAATATCCCTACGCCAAGATTACGCCAAGGTTGCGACAAGGTCTCTCATTAAACGTACCCATCTCTAAAGAAAAAAAAATAATTTTTGGAATATCCCTCCGCCAAGATTATATCACGGTTAACTGATATTCAAACAAAATGTGGAAAAATGACAGGACGAAACTGAAATCTACGACAAAATTTTACGCTTCTTACAGAATAAATCCCACCTTTTGTAGATTTTTAGGAAACTAGGGTTGAATTTTCAGTAATTCCTAGAGTTTCAAACCCCACATTCTTTATGAATCTTCATACTTTTTAGAGAAAGGAACATAAATTAGCATTTATTTTTAATGAATAAGGGTACATAATTTCAGAATTTTTACATTGAACATAAATTTTATTAATTAAACTCTGTAAAGTGTAAATATATTTCGTTACTGAACTCAAACTGTAGACATTTGGTGTGAATCGAATAAATTAATTTAATTTTTTTTTAAATGCGAGATTACTAAATATAATACATTTGAACGTATTGAAACGTAACTCACGAGCGCATAGCATTTTTAAATAGCACAAGTTAAAAATAAGTCGATAAATGAAATAAGGACTTCAGTTTGAAAGATAGAAAACATTTAACGAATCTATTCTTCATAAAATATACATTAACAATTATTTTCTGTACATTTCAACAAATAACTTAAAATAATTTTCTTATCGCATATTCAAAGTTCTCTGATTTGAATAACTTGAAAAATTTCGATCATACCAGTAAAAGACTCCTTCCCCAAGCAGCAAAACTTTCTTTGCTATGTTATCAATGTCAAGATTTAGAAGCACTTGTTCATGCACATTGTTAAGCATTCCTAATGGAGTACTGTGAAGGCATTCATGATAACTTTGATCTTCAATTTGGACAACACACCCAATACATTTGAAAAAAATTTCTTACAAGACACATTACACTGTCCCGAATACAAGAGATTGCATGATCGAATGCAAATATTTTGTCGCAGATAGATAGATGAAGGTGGAAAAGTTATACAGTCTTTTATTTTTAAAATTTGAGTAGAAAGCCAGTCTATAAATATAATTTCTCAAAGTTTATTACTAATATTGTGAACACAATTTTTTAAATATGTTATTTGATATTCATCTAACATAATATAACACTGCGTAGACAAAATTTTGGATCATGTAATTGAATTATTTTCTGTAAATGAAGTTTACCATTGTCATTAAAACAGAACATCTCATTACGACTAACGAAAGAGCTACCTGCATATAGAACATTGAACGACCACAATTTTTGAGAAAATTCACTCTAAGTAACTGATGACGATGTACCACTTTCACGGATAGACATTAGTCCATTTTGTTCATCAGGGAGATATTTCCATATACGCACTTTCAGCTTCTCATGCCGAAGTTTCAAATATGCATACACACCAGAACCTAAATGCCACCGACATGTATGACATGCGTGATAATTTTGATCTTCAATTTGGGCAACACAACCAACACACTGGAAACATTTTCTTACGTGGCACATTACACTGTCATGAATACAAGAGATTAGATGATGGAATGCAAATTTTCTGTCACAGATAGCTGATGGTAGAACGGTTATATTGTCTTTTATTTTTAATTTTTAAATAGAAACCCAGTCTATGTATATGCCAGTCTAATATACTTTCTCGAAGTTTATTGCTAATGTTGTGAACACAATTTTTTAAATATGTTATTTGATTTTCATCTAAAACAATATGACACTTCGTTAGGCAACATTCTGGATCATATAATTGAATTATCTTTTGTAAATGCAGTTTACCTTTATCATTAAAATAGAACATCTCACTGCGACTAACGAAAGAGGTATCTACATATAGAACATTCCATGACCACAATTAAATTTTGGGAAAATTCACTCCAAGTAGGAGATGACATTGTAACACCTTCAACATGCCACCGACGAAGTGCATCTTGAACAGAATCTGAAGAAGTAGATTCGATCGAAACAAATTCTGTAGTGGAGGATAAAACTCCGCTGTGTGCTAGAGCATAAGAAACCAAATCTTCGGTTGAGTTTTCGACCTCGGTGAGGACTTGTGAATTAGCAGTTGCATGTGTTTCTGCCGAGGCTATGGAAGACATAAGGTAGGCGTCTACCCAATCCTCCGCGAACTTTGGTGAGGGTGGATTTAAAACATCTGAGAAAATATCCATGGATTTTATCTCATCTGAGACAGGAACTGACAAATCCACAGCATTTTCACTAGAAATTAGCTGTTCGAGCGATGGTATACTTTGAATTTTAGACATCATTTGTAGATAGTAACATGTAAGTATCACATTTGCAGTATAAGATTTATTTGTAAAATACTAAGATCTTAAAACACTAAAAATTTGTCACAACTATGAATAAAGCAAACCTATCCACGTAACACACAAGGTCGTAATGTCTTATCGATTTACCTCATAAGTATAATCATGTGACTTAAATCGATTGTCGTGTGCAAACAGATTACACAAGGTAAGATACGAAGTGGTTAGAGCTTGTAATTTTCAATGAATTGTACAACATTGGATTGTGCTAAACGCAATTTTTATCTACATGGAAGACTTTCTACATTATTTTATTCATCTTTGAAATCATAAAGTGAAAATATGTTCCAAACTTAGTTAAAATTCATAACTTTTAATCACAGCGACATTAAATACTTAAGAAAAATTTGTATATTTTTATAGCTTTAGAGGATATGTTTGCCATATCGCTCAGAATATACAAAAATAGATATCAAAAATATGAAAATAACTTACAGAATGAGGTCTTCATCAGCAGCCATCCAAACTAGAAATGAACGATATACACACTAATTAGAGTACTAAAATGAGATCTTATCAGTTCTATTCTAAAATCTAATCTAAAATGACGTCATCGGTCCAAAGTTCGCAAGATGATGTCATAGTCCAAAGCAGACCTTCTTTCTTAATTACTTATTCATAATTACTATACTTCTTAATTTTTAATTACTTATAATAACTTATTTTTAAAATAAATACTTATTAATTTTTAATTACTTCTTAAAAAATTAAGAAACATTAAAAATAATAAATATTGATAATTAAAAAAAATTCACCGCTGAATGCATCGCAATTCAGAGATGTTTTAAAAGAATTACATTTCTGTTGGAAAGTGTTTCATAATCAATGCTTTATGCATGATTGATTTTTCTTGTTTCTGTTGCAATTCTGTGTGTGTCATACAGATTTTCACAAAGAACTCGGTGTATTCTTCGCTCAGCTACATGTCTCGGCAAAATGTTATGAATATTATGTTTTATGGTTAAGATTTAAATATTCATTTATTGTCTTGTTAATACTCTATGCAGACATATTTAAAGACATTGCCATTATTTTTGGAGTCGTTGTACTTTTTTACAACCAGAGATTTTACTCGTACTTTGAAAGAGTACTTGTCTTCTCAGGTATTCGATTGGTGTTCTTTATTTAATTAAAAGAAAAGAGCACGATATTTTCCCCTTTATTATTAATAACCTTGCTTATTTTGTTTCCAGAAATGTAAATTCCACAATATTTGCAGATATTTTTATTTGCAGATTAAAATATTTTTCTTCAAGAAGAGCAAAATAATAACCTTTCTTCCAAAGCTTGATTACATACACCATTTTCAGATGCTATTTAACTATAGTATTTAACAAGTAGATGCTATTTAACTATATCATACGATAATTCAGTTTTCATATAATACTCTGTTGCCAATTATAATTTTTTGAATTGTTTTGTTATTTTTTTTTATCAAAATCGTTCTAAAACCGTAAATATTCTGTCTACAAAGTGTAAATCGTGAAATTGGAGTGTAGAAGAACCAGAGATTTTTCTTAAGTTCTGAATTTATTTTTTGGAACTCATAGTTTCTATAAAAGCAACTTTCATAAGTATGTGTTACTACATTAATGCTACCATTTTAACACTTCGCAATGACGCATCCCAAGTAACTTTTCCATTGCATCTTCCATTGTTCCCCCTTACAAAGCAGGCGTGACTTGTGCTGGTTGAACTATTGGCCTCACTGCATTTTAATGTGCGGTTGAATGACAACAGTGACTTTTTCAGATTACTTGAGTTCTTTATATCTTTTGTAGCTAGAGTTGCGGCAGATACAATAAAAGCATCACAGAGGAAGATAAAAGGGTGATTAGGTTAAAGAAATGCCAAATGTTCTACCTTTTGGTGCGTGAGTTTGACTATCCTTCTTTTTACTTTCCTTATAAGCAAGCAGATCGTATATATAAAGGGAACATATTGGGACGAACTCTTCGGCAAAAGTAAATTTTAGGGTCCTGTTTACAATTATTATAGGGTATATATACTGGGTGTCCCAAAAACATTGACCTCGGCTTTTATTCCTTAAATAATGATCTTAGACATATATAATAAATTATAAAAATGTGTAAAAAAAGGTACAGAATTTTATGAAATCGATAAAAATTTTCAGAGGAATTAAATTTGAAGAAATACAAAATGTAAATTTTTATACGGTCCCCGTACAAAAACATTTTCAGTGAGTAAACTGTGCCCCTTACACTAATAAGATGATGTACGAAATTTCAGCATTTTATCATAAAAAGTCCCAGATATAAGAAAAGACAAAAATGCTGACATAAACCACTTTTCGATGCATCGACATGGGTTCTCAGAGGGGAAAAATCATCTCGACAGATCGCGTTTCAGGGGTCCTACACAAATTGCGAAAGAAAACAATGATTACGTAAATAAATAATAATTTTGCTATTTATTGGTACAAAAGTATCTACAATGTGTAGAAATAATAACTTTACATAAAGATTACATACAAAGCTTGTTCAAAATGTTTTCCATCCATACCAGAGATCCATTAAAGATAAGAGGCAGATATTATTTGCCTATGATGCATTTCTGCGTTGAGTCATTTGCATTGCTGTAAACATTTACATCTTAATTTGTGATTAATCCCTCACCAACTTTGTTTAAACATATCTCTGGGACTTTTTATGATAAAATGCTGAAATTTTGTACATCACCTTATAGGTGTATGGAACACATTTTACTCATTGAGAATGTTTTTATACGGGGGCTGTATAAAAATTTAAATTTTGTTTTTCTTGAAATTTAATCCCCTGAAAATTTTTATCGATTTCATAATATTCTGTACCCCTTTTTACGCAACTTTGTAATTTGTTATATATGTCCAAGATCAATAGTTAAGGAATAAAAGCCGAGGACAATAATTTTGAGACACCCTATATATATATATATATATATATATATATGTATATTAAATAATTAATAATAATAAATAAAATAATAGTAATAATAATAATAGTAATTATGAATTATAATATATATATATATATATATATATATATATATATAATTATTTATTTATTTATTGTTAATTATATATATATATATAATATTTATTTATTTATTTAAACGCATTTTTAACAGGAAAGCCCAGTTACAAGGAATAAAAATACTAAATTTTCATCCAAGAGTAATAGGTAAATACAATAAAATAAATATTTAAAACGCAAAAATTAAAATAATAAAATTTTAACTTATTATGATGCAATCGCATGCTTTACAACCAGAAAATTTACAACATGAAATCCTTTCTAACGAAAACCTTTGAATTTCTTATAAACAATAAAATTTTATAAATATACATATGCAGTGAAACCTGGCTAAAGTGAATACCCTTGGGACTGTGAAAACTGGCCACTTTATGAAAATGGCAGTGGTTAATATATGAAAATAGTATGGTCACTTTGGGGAAAGTGGTCACTTTAGCCAGGTGATCAATATACCAAGGTGTGCTTACAGCCTAAATTGCTTACAGGCATTTTTTGCAGGCCATTCCGAAAAAAATAAAGGCGGATTTTCTTTTATCACGAATCATATAAAAAACTAATCAGCACCAGGGTCACCCACAAGTGACGTACCTTTCAAAATTTATGAAGAGATAGAGTGGATACATACATTGCACAAGCAGACACACACACACACAAGCAGACAGACAGACACTCTAAAAATAGTTTTTTCGTAAGAGGTCTCAAAACGTATAGACCCGTCGAAAAATTGAGTTGCGACTTTCGGTATCATTCCAATACTTTCCCTATACATTACCATGTATTTCAGGGAAAATAATATAAATATTATCCCTTTTTTACTTTCCTTATATACATAATGGTTAAGGAAAGTATTGTGACGGGGTCGAAAATTCGAATTCGAGTTTTTGACGGGAGAACACGCTTCAAGCATCCCTGATTACGAATCGAACATTTTTAAAGTAATGTCTCTGTGTGTGTATGTGTGTGTGTATGTGTGTGTGTGGGTGTGTGTCAGTGAGTCTGTGGAGACGATATCTCACAAACGATTGGAGCAATTCGAATGAAATTTGGTACAAAAATGACAATCCGTGAATACTGGAAGCCTATTGCTTTAAAACACAATCGAATGTTCAGAACCCCCCTAAATTTTCGAGTGGAATTTTGAAAAATCATCAAAAAATCAAAACCTTTAATAACGTTACGCAAATGGATATTTCTTATGCAATTTTTCCTTAGAAAACGATTGACATAAACTTTAGAACGCTAGCATGAACCGTTCTCGAGATATTGTACATTTTCAAATAAATTTATAAAAAATTCCATAAATTAAAAAAATATTAACTGTTTAGAAACATGTTCACTTTTCATATGTAATGTTATGCGATAAATTTGGTGACGTCATTCTCGTGGATCTAACTCGTTCTATTCACGAGAAAAGATACTTTGAGTAATTCTTTTGTATTTGAACGTCAATAGTCATTTATTCGCATTAAGAATTAAAAAAAAAAAATTAATTTTTTTTAAATTAAATTTTTTTTAAATTTTTAAATTTTTTAAAAAAAAATTAAATTTAAAATTAATTTAAAATTAATTTTAAATTTTAAATTAATTATTTTTAATTTTAATTTTAAAAATTAATTTTAATTTTAAAATTAATTTTAATTTAAATATTAAGTAATATTTAAAAATAATATTAAAAATAATATTAATAATATACAAAATTTATAATAATCATTTATTATAATTAATTATTATCATATGATTATTATAATTAATAATAAATTTATAATAATTTATTATAAATTTATAATTTTCTATAAATTTTTTTGGCGATTATTAATAATATACAATTAATTTTTATTATTTTATTAATAATTTACGTTTAAAAATTAATTTTTAAACGTAATTAATTTTTAAATTAATTACGTTTTAAAAAAATTCCGTCTTAATTCTTAATTCTCCGTCTTAATTACTTATTTCTCTGTCCATAAAGCTTGGCGAGATTTTGGCGACGAATTTAGCGGAATGTCGTCAACTTGGCGACATTTTAAAATGTTGTCAATTTAACGAAAATCTCGCCAAATGGATAAACATGACGCTAAATCAATGAAAATGACGACTTGAAGAAATTTCAATATCTTGGAAAGAATAATTTCAATATCTTGGAAAGAATTTCAATATCTTGGAAAGTATCTACAATAAGAATAACATTTTTTTAACTGTAAAAGTAGTAAAGTCATTGCATTATATAAGGAAAGTCATGTGCTGCTCACATTAGATTTTTTAACATTACGTTCTCGGGTCTTGGCTTTGGATTAAATTTTGCCATTTCTAGAAAATCTAGAAATTTCTAGAAAATCCGAAGCTCATGCATCATCTGCTTCTGAGAAAATACGACACTGGCTCGAAAAGAACATTTTTGAGATGATGTAACATTTTTTAGTGTATATATGAATGTTTGTGTGTGTGTGTATGTGTGTCCTTGAAATTGTGGATGCGATAGCTTATAAACGAAATCAGCGTTTCGAACATAATTTGGTACGATTATTACAATTAGTGAATACTGGAATCCCGTAATACTGGTTCGTCCCATTCATGAGAGAACTTGTGACACCATAGAATTCCTCAATAATTATTTATTTCTCGGGATAATAATTAAATGTCTATTGATTTTTGAGGAAGTTTTTTTTGCACGTGAGTATGAATAAGTCATTCTGTTTAGATTTATAAGTTGCCAAATGCGCCTAATTTCAATTTAAGTGGTATGAATTCAATACCACGTGTGAGGTCTAAATAACCTTACGATTATTATTTCCCTCAGTTTTCGTTATGTTTTATGTTTATTTAAACAAACGGTCTTAGCTGGTTTGGTTATTAGGCGAATCACTGGCCTAATTTGCATTATGTGCGTTCCTAAATAAGTAGGATAAGTTTCGGAACAGGAGGTAGTTCAGTAGGCCGCTTGGTTTGGATTGAGTTCTGATTCGTGTCTGGCGTGAGTTCGTTCTGATCGTGGCTTTGAGTGTGTTTGTCTTTAAGAACTGCAAATGGCAAGTATAATAGCATTAGGACCATATCCATTTAAGAGTGAGCGCCAGAGTAGTTAAGTATAGTTTCATAGTGTAAATGTGTCTGGACGTGTACAATAATAATTATTGTCTAGAGCATCAATTGCTTTAAACAGCCAAATGCTGTTCATTCTATGAAGTTCATAATAAATATTAGTTTGATTCAGTACATTGCATTCCTGTATTATGGTCCCTGGACCGAAAGGTCGAAATATGAAAGTTTGAGTTAGGTCACTATTGACATATACAGTAAATGTTTCTGAAAAGGAATCAAAGGAGGAGAAAGATACGCGCGAACTTTACACACATATTAACCTTTTGTTTACCGGCGGGAACAGCGTCCATCCTAAACGATGAACCTCTCAAAAAGACAAGTATTTGACATACCCTATCCCAAACAGTTCGATCCCCCTTTGCAGGCACTGGCGTCCATGGCCGCCAATGTCTGTAAAGGGGGTATGCATAGGGAAATTATTAGAAAGGAGAATTTATTAGAAGGTGGCAATGTATAGGGAAAGTATTAGAATCGTGTCGATAATCGCAATTCGTGTTTTCGGCGGACGTACACGTTTCGAGCACTCTAGAACCCGAAGAAACTATTTTTAGCGTAACGTCTATGCGTGCGTCTATCTGTGAAATGTATTTATCTATTTCAGCTGGAAAGCTAATTGGCCAAATTTCATATGATTTGGGAAATAGGTCACTTGCAAGAGACTCTGGTGATGGTTAGATTTTGGTACGAGATGGTTAGATTTTGGTTATTGTTGAGACCCAGACCGTCCAACCTATCAGAAAGAGATTCTGAGTTGTGTCGCTTTTGAAACAAGGATGCTATATGTCTGACACAACTTTACAACATTCTTCAAGCTTGTTCTTAGCTACTAAAACCTTCTAAATATCTATGGCCTTCTTTCGGGGGAGCCCAACATTGAAGGCAGCGCCTTTCCCTACACTCCACTCAGCATGGGTGGTCCAAGGACCTGGGTCATGGGCCAGAGCATTATGAGATCATGCCCCCAGCAGGGTGCCCATCGTTGAGATTTTCCTAATAGGCCCATTCTTTGGTGTAAATATTCCACAAAGTTCTTCGCGAGTCTCCACCCACGAATAAAGAGGATGTTCTAGCCGTAAATCTATTGTTCCGTTTTAGTTTATACGCAAAAATCCCGGTATTGAAGGTAAAGGTCACAGTCAACGTCAAGAATGGGCGCACGGATTCTTATGGAACAAGTCGAGCTATTTCGGATTATGAGGAAAGAGAAAAGCATATATTTTGAGTTTGATCAATTTTTGAGGTTTTACGCCTGGTTTACAGCTTGTAACCGTAGTAGATATGTTACGCAATTTCAATATTTTTGTTGCATTTTACGCTTGTTTTATGCTTAACGTGAATGGCATATTATTATTTTTTATTTTGTTATAAGGAATAAAGAAAAATATGAACCTAGTCGGAAGCCTTATGGTAAAGTTATGTGTTACGCAGGGTATTTTAAGAAGACTTATCAGGCTTATAGCTTTTGAACCGTTAGGGGTAGAAGCATAATTTCAATTCGAAAATTGTTTTGAATCGTAAGAAATTTGTGTTATTAAAGCATAAAAATATAAAAATACATTTCTTTATAGCTCTCTTAGTAAAGAAAGTTAAAAAATTTTAAATAAAATGTAGAGTTAATTAAAAAATATTGGCGGTGGCTCCAGTTTGATGGAGCTGAAATGGTTTTGGGTGAATAGCATTTTGTAAAATAAGATTCAATTTTTGTAATATCGAAAAAAAGAGCCCGTTCTAAAATTCAATACACTTGTAGGGCTTTCAAAGCAGTACAAATTCTTGCCTATTGTTCAAAGCTAGCTTTTTTTGTTTTTGAGATAGCGTTACAAGCTTGCAAAACGAAAAATTTTCAATCTTCTTCAATTTGACAAAGCGCTTATATAACATAAGAGCTTTTTTAAGAGTTAATTATAAGAGCTGTTTTCAATAATAAATATAGATTTTAACCTTTTGCTTACATGTGGGACAGCGTCCATCCCAAACGAAGAACCTCTCAAAAAGATAGGTATTTGACATACCCTAACCCAAACAGTTCGATTCCCCCTTTGCAGACATTGGCGTCCATGACAGTATGACATTATTAATGGATGGTATCTAAATTCTTTCGAAAATTGATCAGCATAGTGCGTGGATTTTTGGTTTGAGTCAGGAATTTTAATTTATCCTTTACGATTTAATTTTATAGGGATGATGGGCGTGGCTTCTCGATCATCGTTTATTATATCCCATCTAACAAACTCATTTCGAATATATATGCAACCCATAATACAGAGTAAAACACTGTTTCAACAATAGTAAAAATCTGATATGAGCAGCGCATGACCTTCTCTGCAGACTCAAATTTATTTTCTTTTTATTTCTCTAATAATTAATTAAATTGAGTTTAATTGCTCAAAATAACACTGAATTAATTAAATTCAATTTCTATTTTTATTTGGAAATTGGAAATTCTTTCAAACGTAACAAAAATGCAAATAATCCTCAAATATCTTGAGAACGGTTAGTCCTTGAGTAATGAGGTTGGTCTTATTATTTCTTCGTCAAAAATTACATATAGAACACGTATTTAATTGATATATTTGTGCACACGTAGTCTTGTAATTTAGATTTTTGCGGGCCTTCATAAAAAAACGCAGGTTCTACTTTTTCGAATCGTACTAAAACCTAATCAGTACCAGGGTCTCCCACAAGTGACTTATTTACCAAATTATATGAAATTTGGCTAATTAGTCTTTTAGCAAGAGTGGATACATTGATTTTTGCGGGCCTTTTCAGAAAGAAAGGTAGGATTTTCATACCGAACCGTACCAAAATCTAATCAGCACCAGGGCCACTCGCAAGTGACTTACCTACCAAATTTTATGAAATTCGGCCAATTAGTTTTTCAGTTAGAATGGATGCACACAGACAGACAGACAGGCAGACACACACACGCAGACGTGACGCTAAAAATGTTTTTTTTTTCGTAATCTAGAGGTTTAAAAACTTGTAGATTCGTTGAAGTTTCGAGTTGCGATTTTCGATATGATTCCAATACTTTCCCTATACATTACCTTGTATTACTGGAAAAGTAGAAATCTGATGTGGGTAGCACATGACTTTTCCTGCAGACTCAAATTCATTTTCTCTTTATTTCTTTAAGAACTCATTAAATTGAGTTTAATTGCACAAAATGACACTAAATTTGCATTTTAAATTCAATTTCAGTTTTTATTTGGTAATTGGACATTTCCCAAAGACGGCATAAGAAATTGCGAAAAATCTCAAATATCTCGAGGTCTTATTCTTTTCTTCCTTAAAAATCACGTATAAAACAAGCATTTAATTGCTACATTTGAACATACGTAGTCTTTTTTTAAATATTGGCGATTTTTGAGGGTCATTTTGTAAAAAAAGGCAGGTTGTCCTTTTCCGAATCGTACTAAAATCTAATCAGCACCAGAGTATCCCACATGTGATTTATCTACCGAATTTTGTGAAATTTGGTCAATTTGTATTTCAGCTAGAGTGAATACATGAAATTTTTGCGGGCCATTTCGCAAAAAAAGACGGGTTCTTTTTTTCCGAATTGTACCAAAAACTAATCAGCATCAGGGTTAGACCCAATGGTCTTACCTACCAAATTTTATGAAATTCGGTCCATTAGTTTTCGACTTAGAGTGGATACATACATTGCACAGACACACAGACAGACACACAGACAGACAAATAGACACACACACACAGACGTCAAGCTAAAAATAGCTTTTTCGTATTCTAGAGGTCTCGAAACGTGTAGATCCATCGAAAACTCGAGTTGCGATTTTCGACATGATTTCAATACTTTCCCTATACATTACCAAGTATTGCTGGAAAAGTAATATTTGATGCAGTTTATTTGTCCGTTATAGCGTATTCTAGACATTATGACTACAATAGGTTATACCGAAAACTACAATACAACCATCTACAGCCCCAAACATTTCACACTGCACAGTCTAATCCTTTTTTTTCAACATCCCAAATTTATTCCCACTTAAAGTCAAACACATACTTTGTACAATAAAACTGTCCTTAGCTCGTAATTCAGGAGACTACTCAAAGAAAATTGTCACTCGGAGTTGAGAGTTTCTTCACCTCTACCCTGTAAACTCATAAATTAGGCTTAGCATGTGGGAAACGACTATATTAAATTTGTGACAGGTTTAAATCCAAAGCACTACAGGACATTGCAGTGTTCTTGCCAGAAAAACATTTAGATGTCGCTACATGTGTGTTTTTTCAGTTTTGAATTTATGTGTTTTCTTTGAGTTCTTCGTCGAGAAGGTTGTTGCCATATTCCCAAAGTGGACGACGTGTTCTTATAAATATTAATTTAAAAGAATTATTCTAATGACTGTGAGAAGCTTTCGCAGACGATATTTTGTATTTAGCGTTCTGCCGTGGAGGGAAATTGATTTTAGGTGAAGTAATAAATTACAAGCTTAAATCATTTCAGGACGTGATGTTTGTGTTCTTGCTCTTGACGAGGAAAAAGAGAAGACACGAATATAATGCATAATAGATAAACTTGTTTTTAAAACATGTGATGTATCCAATGTATGCCTTTCTTTACATATTAACAAACTTTTGTATTGTGGGCAAACAATTATACTCATTCGAGCTGTCTCAACCCCCAGATTTTGTTGAAAATGCATTTTATGTGATCGTCAGCGTTACGTCCAAGACCTCACGTTCTAAGTTGACAAGTGTATATTATGTTTGACGTAACAAACTCCGATTTCTAGGGGACTGTAGCTCAGTCCTCAAAAAGCTAGAGACTTGACTTATTTCCTTTCTGTAAAACCCTTCAAAAATGAGGAAAACAAAACGAAAGAAAAAATGGTGCAGTAGTATTCGAGAAAAAATAATTTAAAAAGGATGCTTTTTACGACTGTCGTTCTCAATATTCTAGCAATTTACGATTGTACAGCCCAAACTATAAAACCTATTTTAATAAATGACTGCCCTTTTTACTTTCCTTATATACATAATGTATAAGGAAAGTATTGTGACGGGGTCGAAAATTCGAATTCGAGTTTTCGACGGGAGAGCACGTTTCAAGCATCCCTGATCACGAATCAAACATATTTGAAGTGATGTCTGTGTGTGTGTGTCAGTGGGTCTGTGGAGACGATAACTGACGAACGAATGGACCGATTTGAACCAATTTGGTACAAAAATCACAATCCGTAAACACTGGAAGCCTATTGTTTTTATACGCAATCGAATGTTCAGAACCCCTCTAAATTTTCGAATGAAATTTTGAAAAAATCGTCAAAAAAAAACAAAACCGCTAATAAAGTTACGCAAATAGACATTTCTTATGTAATTTTTCATTAGAAAACGATTGACATAAATTTTAGAACGCTAACCTGAGCCGTTCTCGAGATATTGTACATTTTTTAAAAAAATTATCAAAAACTCATATAAAATGAAAAAAAAATTCCTTTTGATAAACATGTTCACTTTTCATATGTAATACCATGCGATAAATTGGGTGACATCATTCTCGTGGATCTAGCTCGCTCCATTCATGAAAAAAGATACTTTGAGCAATACTTTTGTGTTTGAACGCCAATAGTCATTTATCTGCTGTAAGAATAACTTATTTCTTCGTCCATAACGCTTGGCGAGATTTTGGCGATGAATTTGGCGGAATGTCGCCAACTTGGCGACTTTTTGAAATGTTGCCAAATTAACGAAAATCTCGCCAAATGGATGAAAATGACGCTAAATCAATGAAAATGACGACTAATTGTCGAAAATTTAATATTTTGGAAAGAATATTAGTATCTATACTATAAGAAAATCCTATTTTTTTATTGTAAAAGTAGTAAATTCATTACATTATATAAGGAAAGTCATGTGTTGCCCACATCAGATTTTTGTGTATTCTGGTCATATGGATATTCTTTTCTTTCAAACCTTTAAGATAAAATTTGATTTAGAATTTTCAATCTTGAAATAGAAACATGAATAAATCGTGCTCTGCGGTCAAGTCCAATTTGCAATGTGTGCTATATTCTTCTTCGATCCAGACTGCCTAATGTACTCGACGGTGCAAGGCCTCTGTTTTGACTGCCGGTAAATGCCACTCAATTTAAACCGGAACCCAGTAGGGGCGGCATTCACGGGGACTGTACTTTCTTTCCCCTACCGCCAATCTCTCGGAACTTACGGACCCACATATTCAATTTTCCGCACTCCGTGTGAATACGAGTATACAGTTTTGGGCAGAGGCGGGAATTGAACTCCAGTCGTCCGAGTGCAATCCTCGCGCGCTAACCGCAGACTGTCCTATCCTAATGTCTGCTATATTATTGATGCATAATGTTGATAAATATTTCGGTAAAAAGCACTGAAATCTTACAAAAGCACCACTTAATGGTGAAAAACTCCCAAGTATAAGAAGCAAAACATTTTATCCAAAAAGTTATGAAGTTTCAAAATGGCTTGCGCCAAGTTCCAGCAAGACCGAAGCTATATTTTCAGGTCGGGATACTCGATGGACATAGATCCGAAATCAGATTTATGATTCTATTGATTTTTCAGAAATCTGATATTTTTATTTCAATCAAAAACATGATAAACCTATTGAGTGTTACCGGGATTGAGTGATAAAACATCTCTATTATTTGTTGTCCCTGAATTTGAAAATAAGTTTAGGGAATGTCATGTTGTTGTTGTTGAGACCCAGACCGTCCGACCTACCAGAAAGGTGTAAGGTAACTGTTTGGACGGCCGGGAAGTACCACCCAATTTAGACCGGAACCCAGTGGGGAGGCATCCACAGGGACAGTACCCTCCTTCCCCTACCACCAACCTCTCGGAAGGACTTTCGGACCCACATGTTTAACGTGATCGTACTCTGCATGAACATGGCGGCAGTTGTGGTAGCATGCAAATTCAGCGCGCAAACCACCGGGCTACCGCGCCCGAAATGTGCCAACAGCACGCGGTGTTCCCAGGTGGTCACCCACCCAAGTACTAACCGCGCCCGATGCTGCATGACTTAGGTGATCTAGCGAGAACCGGTGTTTACAGCACGGTAGGGCCGTTGGCTAGGAAATGTCATGTGTTGGATGCATTAGAATTTTGATTAGCTTTTGACTTTCAGGTCTAGGGTACCCGGCTGACATCGATCGTAAATCAGCTTTAGGATTCTATCGATTTCCGCGAAATTTGATAATGTTATTTTAATCAAGAACATGATAACCTATTGACTGTTGCCGGGATTGAGTGATAAGAAATCAATTATCTTTGTCTCTGAATTTGGAAATGAGTTCATTTGTAGGGAATGTCATGTGTTGGACGCATTAGACTTTTGATTCTATGATAATACATTCCTTTAATATACGATGTAATGTAGGGAAATATAAATTATATTTCATTTGAGGCGATTTGAGATAATCCATCGTAACATTTAATGTATGGACTGATTTGATCTGAGGAAATATTTTAATATAGACTTACTTATTCAGTCTGAGTACACTTTAAATATATATTTGACAGCTGATTGCAAGCTGTCTCTCACGCAGATGGAAGTGCTTGAACTTTTCGAAGAATAAATATCTTATATAAGAAGTATTATATTTTTACTTTTCGTGTATGTTTTATATGCACTGATAGGCAGGCGATTTATTCATTTGTGATTTTATAGATGTTAATTAACCTTACATAATAAAATATGTTTGCTTCCCATCCTCTGCGTATGTATTATTTGTAGTGGAAAATCAAAGCAACGAACAGCCGCGAAATCCGATACACGGGTAGCTAAATTCTCGGGACAACAGACCATGTCGAATTTTTTGCAATTTGAATTAGTTTAAAAGTCATGAGTTAAAAGTCAAAATTCGGACCAAATTTTCGTCACTTCAAATCCAATTTATCGAGCAGACGCTTATGTTCAAATGTGAGCACTCTCTTTTACTGTTCTGTTAACGCCTCTCAGACTTTTGATCCAGATTTTGAGTACTATTTTATTTGCGATTTAATGAGTTTGTGTTCTTTAAAGATAAATTTTAAAATTTTGAAACATAGATTTATTTCAGTATTCTAAGTATGTTTTGAAAATTTGTCTTAAATCGGACGCAATCTTTTGAAAATAGCATATAAAGTTTTATTTTGACTTCTTTGGGTAGAATATTTTATTTCTTTTTTGAAAGTGTTTATTTCAGAATTATGATTGGATAATTAGGTACTTTGCAGCTTTTTCTTTTTCTCAAATTTCTGTAAATCTGAAATAATTGACTAAAATTGTTGCAGTATATTAATTACATTATTGTTCATTATGTAATTTTTGACAACAAATCAAATAAGACTGACCCCGTGATTTTAGGATGAACCGATTTCGAAATATTTTAGTATCTTGGAATTTTGAGGAGTTAAACACGTTTCAAAATGCATTAAATTGCCAAATGAAACGAAAAAGCATTAAAGATGAAAAGGTATAATATCTGAAAACCATAAATGTTATTTTCTGTAATTACACTCATTTGCATCATTAAATAAAAAATTATAAAATGAATTTAAGTCTGTAGGGAAAATGTATGTGCTGTCCCACATCTGTTTTTTTAGTAATAAATAAATGCTGCTTTTCTCAAACATTCATTGTTCGGACAATTTCTATCTTAACCAACATGAGAATGCAAAAGGATATAGTGTGAATTTTCCTTCTCAACTATTTGTTTGAAGTACTTTGTAGAAATTCTTAAAAATATCGTGAGCTTGCGGCTATACTTGGCATTCTTATACATTCCTATCTCATAATTATATTTTTACTTGTATCACCTTCATAACTAGAATGAAGAACAACTTTTTTTTTAGATTTCTTGATTATTTTAAATATTTTTGTAGAAATTCATTAAAAGTTACTTTTACAAGTTGGCAACAGCTTAGCGATGCCGATGGATGTGTGTTTATCGGTATGTGCATACAATATACTTTACCATTAATATCCATAACGTAGTTGAAATCAAGACTTGCTCCATATACTATATACTACTACCATCTTTCATAATTGTCCATTATTGGTCATCGCCTTTCATGGAAATTACTAAAAAAATATTAAATTTCAAATCATTTGAATTCTAATCTTGAGATATAGCAAAATTTTTATCTAATTCTAGTTCTTCTCATTGTGTATCTACATACAAAATTTGATATATGTATATGTAGGATATCCGTTCTTGAATGATCATATCCGCCACACACACATACACACTGACACACACATATACATACATATAGACATACACACACATACAGACATTCACACTCATACAGATATACATCACACATAGTGTTTCTTTCAGGCATACTTCCGGCGGGCGATGCCACCCCAGAGACATTTTATATTAACTTAGTTTCTATGTGTGAATAATTATGTAACAACATTTAGATATAGCTATATAGAGCAAATATGAAACTTGCCCCCCTCCTAAAGTTTCCTTTTCCATCCGGCCTAAAATTCTGAAAGACTGCCTGCACATACATACACACATGCACAAACACACACACATACACAGACACACACACATATATACAGACACACACATATATACAGACACACACATATATACAGACGCAGACACACACACACACAAGCACAAACAGAGCCATACACATACATACAGACATACACACACATACACACACACGTATTATAGACTCCCCAAGCTAAGAGATCGATGTCGGCCCAATTGCCTGTATTATTATGTATGTGTGTAAAGTAAGACCAACTATAAAAAAAGTTGCTTTATCATTAAAATATATTTGAATGACGGAATACTAATGGTAAACACTCATAAATGATAAAGGCATATACATTATAGTTTATAAATGGTTATTAACTGTTTATTAGCTCTATTGAACTAATAATACATTAGAATCCACATCATCTTTTATAATAAGTTAAATAAAATGACATCTTAACTGGTTAAATAAATATGTTACATAAGAGTTTCGCCAATTTCAGATTACGATTCGTGTTAACCTTTGTTTAGTAAAAGTATAAAAAAAGTAATTTAAATATTAGAACCCGTGTCAGTTTTTTTTATGGCGAAAGACTGACTCTCGAGCATCCCATTATATACTTTATGCGTCACTACACGCTGATGACGTCATATTGCCCTTTCTGGTAGGTCGGACGGTCTGGGTCTCAACAACAACATGGGAGATAGCACTATTTAGAAAAAATATATCGCGAAATAAAATTTTTCCACCACAATAACCTAAATTTATAGAGAGAGGAGCTTAAAACTTGTAAAAGCTCTTTAACCAAATATTAATTTTCACGCTAGTTAATGCACCCCAATTTTGTTTTTTCGTTGGCTTCAATTTGACGAAAAATTTAGAGTCGTCTTAAAATAGCTTTGATATATTTTATTTAATCGGATGTTATTTGTTCATACAGTTTTTGATTCTGTTTATGTAGACGTGCTCGAATATGTGCTACGACTTGCGGAATGGCAGATTACAGTGTGGATGTTCTTGTTCTTATATATACATAGATGTCAAAAATTATCTATACATGCAAAACAATAATAATAATGATAATAATAATAAAGATAATAATAATAATAATGATAATATATAATAATAATAATAATAAAACATTAAATTCTTAGCAAGTGTTTAATATAATTAACTTTTTGAGAGGTGATACACAGTATTATATCACACAAATATAAACTGAAAAATCGAGTATGAAAGCATATGATATAAAAATAACTATTAAACAAGTTGCACTTCCATTAATGTCAGCCCAGCCTCTAAACGGCTTACAGCTTGCAACATCAAAGATTATTTGCAAATGATAGATACTTCGTAGCCCTAAAAACTGTTTTAATTCGATAAACACCGAAATCAAATCCTGAATTCCAAAACTAATGGAACAAATTTCTTAAAATTTGGTAGGTAAGTCACATGTGTGTAACTCTGGTGCTGATTAGATTTTGGTACGATTCGGGATAAATAGAGGAACTCTCTTTTTTTTTGCGAAATGGCCCGAGAAAATTGCTTGAATCCACTCTAGCTGAAAAACCAATGGATCAAATTTAACAAAATTTGGTAGATAAGTCACTTGCGGAGCACCCTGATGCTGATTTGATTTTGGTACGGTTTGGAAAAAAATAACCTGCCATTTTTGGCAAAATGGCCCTGCAAAAATCGTCATAATCTAAAATAAAAAACTACGTATTCTTAAATATATCCATTAATTGCTTGTTTTATACATTATTTTTAACGATGAAAAGAATAAGATCAACCCCATTACACTACGACTAGCCGTTCTCGAGATATTTTAGTTTTTTCGCATTTTCGATACGCCACCTTTGAAAATAAGATCAGTAACCAAATGAAAACGAAAATTAAATTAAAAGTGCAAATTCAGTGTAATTTAAAATAATTATGGATGCTATTTTGTGCAATTAAACTCAATTTAATGAATTATTAAAGAAATAAAGATAAAAAAGAATTTGAGTCTGCAGCGAAAGTCATATGCTGCCCACATCAGATTTTCATGTATGTAAAAATAATTATGGATATCAGAAAAATGGGCCAACTTTTCAGTATATCGACATTTAAAAAATCTATTTAAATAAATATTTAAAGGACTGGCGAACATCCTGAACTTTGAAATTTACAACCTCGTATGCCTCAATCCTCTTGTTAACATGTCTACCTGTTTTATGTTTATTTAAGGTTTGCCTAGCATCCCATTCGAACAGCTTGGGGTTCATGTTCCGGCAGGTGCACGTAGCCAACATAAAACACGACCCAAAGGTTTACAATGGTCTTTGTGGATATAATCCTACGGCGTCCCGTTGCATAACTTAGCGTTCTGCTCTGAAAGACCCAGCGGGAGAAATGACTAACTAGGCAAGGCAGAGCTCAGAAAGACTTGAAAACTACGTGACCACAGGGTAACAACCCTAACATCTCGGAGGGGGATGCTTAGGGGGATGCATAAATTTTCGTTATTGCAGCCGGAATTCTTTATTTAATTACATTTTTATACTATAAAGAATTATTTTCAATATTTTTTTTCGCGTTTTGGTCAAAAATCTTATACGGGCAGCACATGACTTTTCTGCAGACTCACATTAATTTTTTCCTTACTTCTTTGATTTCTTAAATTGACTTTAAGTTTAATAATTTCTTGAATTGAGTTATTTTGCTCAAAATAATACTGAGTTTGCACTTTTAATTTAATTTTTGCTTTCATTTGGCAATTGGACATATTTTAAGAGACGGCGTATAACAAAAGTGCGAAAAATTCAAATATCTTGAGTACGGTTAGTCCTAGAATAATGGAGTAGTTGCTCATTTTTCTCGTCAAAATTTATGTATAAAATAAGCATTTAATTGATACATTTGAACATATATAGCCTCTTATTTTACATTTTGGCAATTTTTACAGGCCATTTCGTAAAGAAAGGGCAGGTTCTTCTTTTCGAATCGTATCAAAATCTAATTAACACCAGGGTATCTGAGAAGTGACTTATCTACCACATTTTGTGAAATTTGGTCAATTAGATTTTTAGCTATAGTGGATACAGGATATTTTTACGGGCCATTTCGCAAAAAAAGGCAGGGTATTTTTTTATGCCGAATCATACCAAAAACTAATCAGTACCAGGGTTTCACACTTACCTACCAAATTTTATGAAATTTGGTCCATTAGTTTTGAGTTAAAGTGGAATGCATACATTCCACACACACACACACACACACACACACACACACACACAAACACACACACACACACGCGCGCGCGCGCGTCACGCTAAAAATTGTTTCTTCGTGTTCAAGAGGTCCCAACACGTGTCTGATATCGACGATCTGTCGAAATCTCGAATTGCGATTTTTGACACGATTCCAATACTTTCCCTATACATTACCACATTTTGCAGGGAAAGTAAAAATGCACAGTTTAAGACCTACCATAAAGGTAAAGCTAATCTTATCCTTTAATAGGGCATTGCATAGATGGGAAGAAAACCGGTTTATACCCGGGAATAAACCATTTTTCTTGGGATAGGAATTTAAAAAACACTGGAATTTCAAAGTTTCTAAAAAGTGGGAATTTTCTGTCATTGCACTCTCTTCTGCAGTGTAAAAGAAATGTGTAAGACCAAAAACCAATATTTATTTTTTGCATTCGGATTTGTAAATAGCTAAAGTATGCAAAATTGAGAGATTCAAGAAAATTATGTCACTTTTTAACACTTTTCAACATAGTTGTAAAGTGTTAATGACTTTGTTCATTCTGTCTGCCCTTTCGCAAGACAACTACTGTACAAATGACTTTATCAAAATGATATTTTAGAATGTTGTTGAGACGGTCTGTGGGACATATGGGAATAATATCACCAAATTAGTTTCGGGTTTAACCCGGGTTTAAAAATCAAATACATTGAACCCTATGGAACCTAATTTTTCATAAACATTTTAAGCGGAGTTAAAATTCACAAATTGCTTCGAAATTATAAGAAATATTCAAATTATCACTTAAAATGTGTAATAAAATTTTCAGCAAAATATGTTAGGTAGTTTTTTAAATAAAAATTGAAATAATAATTACACCCATATTATATGAAGAGATCACGTGACTCATTTCAAAATAAAATATGACATCCCCCTGTATAAAAATCGTGATTCTTAAAGACCATTTAAATTTATATTTAGTATTGCGTCCGTTCTAAAACCGCTTTACTTTGCATGTTGTCTGTGTCTCTAAATTCTGTGCCAACACAATTACAATTTTTTTTCATTTTAAATGATCATTCAACTTTGATTATTCCTTCAACGAAGCCTAATTTCTATAGCATGCATAATGTAAACAAATCAAGCGATTGTAAGATGAGTTGTATAAGAATTGCTGAATTTTTATCACGCAAAACTATTTAGCTCTGGGGTCTGGAATATAAGTGATATGAATGAAATATTCATAGATTTTACATAGAGAAGTAGACTATTTATAGCATTGACATTTTTGGTGAAGTATTAAGTTTCCAATAAAATAAATTATTGTTGTACTGTGATAATTTAAAAATATGAGTGCTAAATTTATGGCATTTTAGAGATGTTAAATAAACTTACATTTCAGTTAGAAAGTGTTTCATAATCAATGATTTATGCATGATTAATCTTTCTTGTTATAAATGCATAAGTAAAAATGAAAATTAATTCCACAAATAATTTGTAATTCAATTTGTAAATATTTTAAAAGTAAAACATCCCGAACGATAAAATACTTATTATAAAGTGATTCATTTATTTCCTTTCTTTAAATATTGAACGATAATAAGAAATCTATTTAGTCCCAATAACATTTTATTAATTTTGTGACAGATATAATTTGCACATTTTCAACGAAATTTTTGAAATTTTAAACCTTCATAAATGTTATTTCAAAAGACTTTACCTTTAAATTAGAGATTTAGTAAATATATCTATAAATGGCCGTCCACCATTAAGATTTAAACAGATTAACGTGTCGGATTAGCCAGAGCATATAAGAAACGCGTAAATTAATTTCTTCTCATCAAAGTATCCAATGCTTCAAAAATTCCCGGGTTTGTTCCCTCTTTTTACATTTCTCGAGTTTTTTGCAAATCTACATACAAACCAGTAAAAATTCAACTGATTACCCGTTCATACCCATGTATTATGGTTTAGCGATCATCTATGAGATATGTTCACCAACCAAAAAAATCTGATGTGGACAGCACATGACTTTCCCTGCAGACTTATATACACATTCTCTTTATTTTAATTAAATTTAATTCACTATTAATTCAATTTTCGTTCTCATTTGGTAACTGGACTCATTTTCAAAGGTGGCGTAGAGAAAAAACGAAAAAATGAAAATATCTCGAGAACGGCTAGTCCTAGTGTAATGGAGTTGGTATTATTCTTTTCTTCGTTAAAAATTGCGTATAAAACAAGCATTTAATGGATATATTTCAGCATACGTAGTTTTTTATTTTAGATTATGTCTATTTTTGCGGACCATTTTGAAAAAAAAAGCAGGCTATTTTTTTCCAAATCGTACCAAAATCTAATCAGCACCAGGGTGACCCACAAGCGACTTATCTACCAAATTTTGTGAAATTCGGTCCATTAGATTTTCAGCCAGAGTGGATACAAGCTTTTGCGGGCCATTTCGCAAAAAAAAGGCGGGTTCTTTTATCCCAAATCGTACCCGAAACTAATCAGCACCAGATTCGCCCGCAAGTGACTTACCTACCAAATTTTATGAAATTCGGTCAATTAGTTTTTTAGGTAGAGTGGATACAAAATCTGCACACACAGACAGACATACACACATACACAGACGTCACGCTAAAAATAGTTTTTTCGTATTCTAGAGGTCTCGAAACGTGTAGATCCGTCGAAAACTCGAGTTGCGATTTTCAGCATGATTCCAATACTTTCCCTATACATTACCACGTATTGCAGGGAAAGTAAAATTCTGATGTGGGCAGGACTTGCCCTGCAGACTTATATTCACGTTATCTTTATTTCTTCAATAGTTCATTAAATTGAATTTAATTGCTCAAAATAACAGCAGTAATTATTTAAAATCACATTGAATTTGCATTTTTAATTCAATTGTCGTTTTCCTTTGGACTTATTTTCACTGGATTTATATTCAAAGGTGGTGTAGCGAAAATGCAAAAAAAAAAAAAAAAAAAAAAAAAAAAAAAAAAAAAAAAAAAACTAAAATATCTCGAGAACGGCTAGTCTTAGAGTAATGGGGTTGGTGTTATTCTTTTTATCGTCAAAAATTATGTATAAAATAAGCATTTAATTGATATATATTTGAGCATATGTAGTCTTTTATATTTAGATTTAAAGAGTTTTGCGGGCCATTTTGCCAAAAAAGCAGGTTCTTTTTTCCGAATCTTTCCAAAATCTTTCAGTACCAGGTACATCTGCACGTGATTTATCTACTAAATTTTGTGAAGTTTGGTCTGTTAGTTTTTTAGTTAGAGTGGATGCAAGCAATTTTTGCTGGCCATTTCGCTGAAAAAGGAATTGTTCTTTTGTCCCGAATCGTATCAAAATCTAATTAGCACCAGGGTCGCCCACAGGAGACTTAACTTCTAAATTTTATGAAATTCCGTTGATTAGTTTTTCAATTAGAGTGGATACAATATCTGTAAAGACAGACAGACACACAGACGTCACGCTAAAAATAGATTTTTCGTGTTCTAGAGGTCCCAAAACGTGGAGATCCTTCGAAAACTCGAGTTGCGATTTTCGGCACGATTCCAATACTTTCCCTAAACATTATTCCCTAACGTCTATTGAAGGGAACTTTAAAACACTTTCACAAAAGATAAGGCTACTGCCTATGAGAATACTAGACAGTACTTGTGAAAAATCACAGGAAAATTTTTATTCTTTGGAAGTTAATGAATGCAAAATATTTTTAAGTTTGCTTTTTTTTTATGTCAAAGACATCTTCAAAAAGAATATTTTTAGTATAAATTTTATATAGCAATATTTACATTAGTAAAACGACCCAGAATTATCTCATTAAGCGGTTTTGATATTCTCTTCCTCAAGTGATCTGAGAATCGCTGCGGAAGTACTAACTGTCGGTTAGGCCTAACTGTACGCCTGTAGAGTATCTTTGTTGAACATATAGAATTTTTACTCTGGTTAAGACTTAATGAATCATCTAAAAATCATATAAAAGACAGAAATATTGTGTATAAGGTGTTACTACTGCTGAATGTAATTTAAAGTAACTTAATTTCTTACTTTATTAAAAACGAATAACGTAAATAAACACAAATCGTCGAACATAAGATTGTTGCCATTCGACAAACGATAACTCGAGTAAATTACTCACATTCGAAATTAGGCTGTCTAATATATACTCATAGATTATATCCCTCCTATAAATATAGATTCCTGTAATCCCTTGACGAATGCAGGTATATGAAAATTATGTGATTACAATTGTTTCGTGGGTGTTTCGTGTTCTCAAAATTAGTGTGATGAACAACCGCTAAGCAGTTATTTCATTGAGGCTGTTAAGAGCACACTCTTTGGACTTTATTAACATTTTTCAACATTGTTTAAAAGTATCTATGGCTTTGTTTATTCTGTTTGTCTGTCCGTTCGCACGATAATTGCCGTAAACATAACTTCATCAAAATGAAATTTATATAGTGTCATGTATTCGTATTCTAATAAACACAATTTTTATATACTGAATACTTAACACTTTCGAACATAGTTGAAAGTGTTTATGACTTTGTTTATTCTGTCTGTCTGTCTGTCTGTTCGTTCGCACGATAACCGCCGTGAAAATGACTTGATCGAAATGACATTTTAGTATGTTGTTCAGGTGAGTTGTTGAAACAGTTAGTGGAGCATATGGGATTGTAAATAAGTAATATCACCCAATTAGTTTTGGATTGAACCCAGTTTGAAAAAGTGAAATACATTAAACCCTATAGGACTTAATTTTTCAAACATTTTTTAAGCGAAGTTAAAAATTCACAAATTGCTTAGAAAAGTTTAGGAAATATTCAAATTATCCCATAAAATATATAAAAATAAATTTCGACAAAATATGTTCGGTAGTTTATTTAAATAAAAATTAAAATAATTATTACATCTATATTATATGACGAGATCACGTCACCTACTTCAAAATAAAATATGGCACCATCTTTCTTTTCCTCAGTGCAAAAATCGAGATTTTTAAAGTTCTTTTAACTTTATATTTAGTGTTACCTCCGTCCTAAATCCTCTTTATTTTTGCGTATTTTCTGTACATCTATATTCTGCACTAACGCAATTACAATATTTTTGAGTTTAAATGATCATCTAACTTTGATTATTTCTACAACGAAGCCAAATTTTAATGGATGCAGAATGTAAACAAGTGATTGTAAGTTGAGTTGTACCAGAATTGCTGAATTTTTTCACCTTCAAATTCATTTAGCTCTTGAGTCTGGAATGAAAGTGATATGAATGAAACTTTCATTGCTTTTACATGGAGAGCCAGGCGATTTATATTTCGATGAAGTCATTTGAATAAAGTTCATTTTTTTAAATGAAGTTTTAAGTTTTCAAATATAATAAATGATTGTAGTACTGTGATAATTTAAAATATATCAGCGCTGAATGTATCGCACTTTAGAGTTGTTTAAATAAAATTGCATTTCAGTTGGAAAGTGTTTCATAATCAATGCTTTATGCATGATTGATCTTTCTTGCTGTTATTAGTAAATTATTAATTTAATTTTCTTTAATAAAAAACGAGTGAGGGTCACAATTCTTCAGTCTTTCTGTTTGAGGGTTTTGGGGAGCGTAAACGACATGCATTATGTTAGATAGTATAGTTTGCATATTTCCATAGGGAGTCATATAAGTAATAGCAATGTTGAATGGTAGAGGTGTATGGCTCACGTGTATCTGTGGATATTAGGAGCGTAAGCGCTGCTGGCGAGTGGATGGGCGTGTAATCTCTTTCAACTTTAAGACGTTTTATGACAGTTTTACCTTTCCAGTAAAACTCTTTTGGATTTTAGCTTTTCCACAAAATCAAAATAATCATAATTTTATTTTCTCTTATGTAGTATTGAGGAAAGTTTTGCTTTTTTAAATAAAATTTCGATTTCGAGATTCCGATGCCAATATATGCTTTAAGACATTCTGAACATGTTTTTACTATTTTTGGAGTGATATCTATCTGTCTGCCTGATCTCTGCTGTTAATTTTTTGTGTACACATAAGAAGCCACACATATTGATGGATTTTCACGATACACTATATACGGCTTTGTCATAAAAAATAATCTAGAACTAGATAGAATTTTTTTTACATTCGAGTGAAAACTTTGAATTTTGTTCTACATTTTATATTTATTCAATACGGCAGCATAGGACAGAATTTGACACCATCATGCATAAAAGGGTTTATTTGTGATTCTGTGATCATCAGACTTAATAGTTTTAAACATTGTTGTAAAAAATAGCCGCGATACAATTCTATTTTGCTCGTGGCGTCATTAGCATCATCCCCTTGGGGGGGGGGAAGTCACACTCTCTGGTGGTATATTGTCAAGTACGGTATTTATTGGAATATTCTTTCCAGCCCTTTAAATTGAAGGGTAACACGCTATAGTTGTAATCATTTGGTCCCACGATACCAATTTTTCAAATATTTTCCTTGTAAAATTTGAAAAAAATTGAATCCTGGTATGAGAAAGTCGAGTTGAGCTACACTCCTGAGTAATTTTATCTTCGTGTTATAAAATAGGAAAATTATTTGATCTGAAAGAACACTATACGAAAAAAAAAATAACAATTCAAAAATATAATTCAAACAACGAAATGAAATTAACCCCAGCACAACCTGGAATAAAAGAAAAAAATTTCAACAAACACAATTGTGCAAAAGTTAATAACTAGAATACAGATAGAAAAATAACTATAATTTCAATCCGAGAGCTACGCCTTTGTTATAGAGCGAAGTACAACTGGCCCTCTCAAAGATCCCATTAACTACAACAACCGTTGAAGCTCACAACTCGCTCTGCTATTAAGTCATTATGCTAAGGTATCGTTGTGAGCAAAATAGGTGTTGGAGCCGAGCCCTAAACTTGTTATGAGAAATGATTTTTGATGATATCTCTCAGTTTTGTCATTTGTTACTGTCATGGGCGCTGTCTCCCCCCCCCCCCCCCCAGGCGTATGGAGGAAGGGCAAAATTGGTGGGAGGTGGCAATTCAGATGTAACAAGGATTGATTCGATTCTAGGTATATCCGGATAGTTCTCGGTTGTGTTTGTTGTTTTCAGGTGTGCCTGAGATTTCGCTGTTGAGGAAATCAAATGGTTTTGTATAATTTTATTAGGATTTTGTCCGTATGCGGTTCCATGGAGCTGGGGTGTGTCTGTAAAAATATAGCAGCTGTGAAAGATATATGATTGCGCATGCATATCTGCAGCAAAATGCACGAAAAGTGATGTATTAGAAAGAATGGTAATAATAATAATAAAAAAAACACAATAACAGTTAAAATAAATTATGAGAAAAACAAGTTTTTTAATGACCTACACGGCTCACGGAAATATAGAAAATAAATTTTAATCACGCGAGAAATTGGATCTAAATTGATGGTGTAAGCAAATGCAAATCAAAGCAATTTATATAATAAGTAAAATTCAATTTGTCTGTGGATATGTATGTTGTGATTTTCGCATCATCACGGGAGAATGACTGCAGCGAATTTCATGAAATTTTCGGGGGAACCTTAGCCAAACATAAAATTTAGTCCATGTTTCATTTGAGTTTCTAGGACCAGGGGTTGCCGAGAAAATAAAAAACAAGAAAGATAAATTTTGCATAAAGCATTGATTATGAAACACTTTCCAACTGCATTGCAATCTTTTTAACAACTCTGAAATACGATATTCAGCAGTGTTATTTTTAAAATTATCACAACACAACAATAATTTATTATATTTGGAAACTTCATCGAAAACAAATGAACTTTATTCAAATGGCGTCATCGAAATATAAATCCCCCGGCTCTTTATATAAAAGTAGTGAATATTTCATTCATAAACTTTTTTCCATTCCTTTCATTCAGCGGCGATATTTTTAAAATTATCACAATACTACAATGATTTATTTTATATAAAAACTTAAAACCATGGAGATAAACGTAATTTAACTCTATGCTTAAATCTTCATCGAAGAAATTTTCTATAAAATCATCTGCTTCTCTATGTAAAATCAATTAATGTTTCATTCATATCAGCTATATTGCAGATTCCAGAACTAAATAATTGTGCGTTAATGAAATTCAGCAATTCTTTTAAAACTCATCCTACATCTTTATGTGTTTATATTCTTCATAATGAAAATTAGACTTCGTTGTAGAAATAATCAAAGTTTGATGATCATTTAAACTCAAATATATTGCAATTACTTTGTTTCAGAATGTAGATGAACAGAAATTAAGCAAAAATAAAGCGGTTTTAGGACGGATGCGACACTAAATATAAATTATAAAGAACTTTAAAAATTACGATTTTGACGCAAGATGGATGGCATTGATCATGTAAACTCAAATATATTATAATTGCGTTGTTTCAGAGTATAGATGCAAGAAAATTAAGCAAAAATAAAGCAGTTTTAGGACGGATACAACTCCAAATATAAACTAAAAAGAACTTTAAAAATTACGATTTTGACACAAGATGAATGCCATATTTTATTGGGTCACGTTAAGTGGGTCACGTGATCTCTTCATATAATATGGGTGTAATTACTATTTTAATTTTTATTTAAAAAACTACCGATATTTTGCTGAATTGTTTTTCATATTTTTATGGGATAATTTGAATATTTCCTAAAATTTTCGAAGCAATTTGTGAATTTTAAATTCGCTTAAAAAATGTTTTGAAAAATTAGGTCTCATAGGATTCAATGTATTTCATTTTTTAAACCCGAGTTCAATTCAAAACTAATTGGTTATATTCACATATATTCCCAAAACTAATTGGTTATATTATTCATTTATATTCCCATATGTGTCCTACAGACCATCTGAGCAGCATACTAAAATTTCATTTTGATAAAGTCACTTTTACGGCAGTTCGTGCGAACGGACAAACAGACAGACAGAATGAACAAAGTCATAAACACTTTTCAACTATGTTGTAAAGTGTTAAAAACGCACAATTAAACCTTCCACACAGATAGCATTATGCATATGATATTTTTTCCCAGCATATTTATTTTTAGAACATTATATCATGTCGTTTACAACGAAATTAAATCCAATGTATTCATACGGCAAACGGTTTAAATAATAAAGTAATGTATATAAAATGAATTTTATGCGAATTGCATGTTTGACTGGTTTATTTATACCAATTACGCGTTTTAAGTTGAGAGTTTATGAGGATAATTGATATTTTCAATTTTTACGTCATATGCTTTATTTCGGCAAAGATTTTTCAAACTTATATTATGTAGTGCATGTATATTTTTATTAATACACAAGTATATCTTTATACTACGAGAATATAAGTTGTGCGTGTATATCTTCTAATACAATTTTAGCGCTTCCATTTTGTTATATAAAGATTCAATTTTGCATTTCTTATAATTTGTTTACAAAGAGGACTAGGATGCTTTATTCTTCAGATCTGCCTGTGAAGCCAATTTTATGGAACGAGAATATAGATTCTTATTTTTCATTTCAGGAGAATTAAATTAAATATTACTTTCCTTATATACATAATGTATAAGGAAAGTATTGTGACGGGGTCGAAAATTCGAATTCGAGTTTTCAACGGGAGAGCACGTTTCAAGCATCCCTGATCACGAATCAAACATTTTTGAAGTGATGTCTGTGTGTGTGCGTGTGTGTGTGTGTGAAAGTATGTGTGTGTGTGTGTCAGTGAGTCTCTGTGGAGACGATAACTGACGAACGAATGAGCCGATTCGAACGAAATTTGGTACAAAAATCACAATCCGTAAATACTGGAAGCCTATTGTTTTTATACGCAATCGAATGTCCAGAACCCTCCTAAATTTTTGAGTGAAATTTTGAAAAATTCGTCAAAAAATCAAAACCGCTAATAAAGTTACGCAAATAGACATTTCTTATGTAATTTTTCATTAGAAAACGTTTGACATAAATTTTAGAACGCTAACATGAACCGTTCTTGAGATATTGCAGATTTTTAAAAAAATTATCAAAAAGTCATAAAATAAAAAAATATTTACTATTGAGAAGCATGTGCACTTTTCATGTGTAACACCATGCGATAAATTGGGTGACATCATTCTCGTGGATCTAGCTCGTTCCAGTCATGAGAAAAGATACTTTGAGTAATACTTTTGTATTTGAACGCCAATAGTTATTTATCTGCTGTAAGAATAACTTATTTCTTCGTCCATAACGCTTGGTGAAATTTTGGCGACGAATTTGGCGAAATGTCGCCAACTTGGCGACTTTTTTAATTGTTGCCAAATTAACTAAAATCTCGCCAAATGGATAAAAATGATGCTAAATCAATCAAAATGACAACTAATTGAAAAAAATTTAATATCTTGGAATGAATATAAGTGTCTACTATAAGAATATCATTTTTTTAACTGTAAAAGTAGTGAATTCATTGCATTATATAAGGAAAGTCATGTGTTGCCCACATCAGATTTTTTTAAGATAATGTTTTGAAAAGCGATGTCATATAAAATTCTATAGAAATTCGTACATGATTGTGAATTTGACGTTTCCGTATATTGTGTATTCCGTGCCAAGAACTGGTACACTGCTAGTATTATATAAATCTTATATCATAATCTTATCGTATTATAATCGCGACCACAAATATTAATAGATTTACACGAAACTTCATATCCGGCTTTGCTATAAAATAGCTAGATCAAGATAAAATTTTTATATATGTAATTTTTATATATGCCAATATATGTTTTAAGATCTTCTGAACACGTTTTAGCTATTCTTGGAGTGATGTCCGTTTGTATGTCGGTCTATCTGTCTGTCTGATGTCTGTGGTCGATTTCTTGTGAATACGATAGCAGCTGCAAATATTAATGGATTTTCACGAAATTTTATATACTGTACCAAACAATCTAGAACTAGATAGATTTTTTTTTTAAATTCGAGCGAAAACTACGAAATTCATTCAAAAAAAAATTTTTTTTAACATGGCAGCATAGGATAAAATTTGCATAATAGGAATTATTTATGGGTTAATGATCACGAGATCTCCTATTTTCAATCATTGTGGTTAAAAACAACCGCGATACAGTTTTTTTTTGTTTGTGACGTCATTATTCCTCCTGGGGGTTGTACATTGTCAAATATAGTATCAATGGAAAGATCTTTTTCAAGTCCTTTAAAGAGAAGGGTAATACACTATCATTGAACTCATTTGGATGCCTTATACTGATGCTTTAACAATTTTATTGTAAAATATGTAAAAAAAGAAGATAAAAAAAGGAAAACCTACTATAAAATGTATTCTGGTATTAGAAAATTGAGTTGAGCTATATTAAAGTTAATGCATGTTTTTGGTGTTACATTGGGAATATTTCTTCCAATGTAACGGCGTGTTATTGGAGTTTATTAGCGTAGCTTTGGAAGTATTTCCAATGGTACGCTAAAATTGGGGATTGCATTGGAAGACACTATTGGCTAGATATTAGCATTTCAACATCAAGCCAATATTGGCTTTATATTAAAAATATGTCCAATATGTGGACTATATTGTCAGCCAATACTTGCTACACTCGGTATATATTGGCATGCCAATGTTGGTTGTAAATGACCAGCCAGCATTGGGATAATATAGGCTTCCAATATTGACTCATTATTGTCAACATGTCTTCATTTTTTTATTGTCTCGATATTGGGATTTTATTGGCCGGCAATATTGGGCCTATACTGGAATGCTGCTCGGAACTCTACTTGTCTAAAATATAATCAAAATAAAACGTATACAATAAGGATTACAGAATAAAAGTCTAAACACCCAGGGCTCCACATTCTCAAAAACACTTACTCACATACATTTCTTCTAAAACACTTGATTTGATATCAGAGAGTCTCAAAATGTGCAAATTCGTCAAATACTCGTATTCGATTTTTCGATCGCAATACTTTCCCTGCATGATACTATGTATATAGGGAAAGTAAAAATGATAAGCTATATACAAATACCTCTACGTATGTAAAAACATCCGAAACAGCGACTGTGCTTGAAAAGCTTATTTTCCACATTTTTAGCTTCCTCTCCAAAGACCCATTGTATCCATTACACTAACCCCCTCTGGATAAGGAAGGCATTTTAGACCCCCCCCCCCCCTCAAAAACCTACTAATCTCTAAGCAAGAGGTCTTTAGTCACCGTAAGAATACGCTCCGCATTGTACGGAATCAGAGAACCACGCGGATAGTGCAAAAAAGAATAAAAAATAGCTTGAAGACATCTATATGCGTTTATATAAAGAAAAGGTCCCTTTAGGGGGAGTGACCGTCGGGGTTGGTTCCAAAGGAGCTGGACAATTTCATGCGCCATAGCACACGGTTTCTTTTATTTATTTATTTTTTTGCAGAGTTTGGGATGTTGTATGAAAGCACTGCTGGTAGATATAAATTTTATTCCCATCACATGAGGATCCTCAAAATTTCAGGTCAAAATCTTGCATGGAAAATTTGACCTGGGCAGTACATTGTTTATTCGACTCAATTTGTATACCCTCGAAAAATAAAATCTGATGTGCTCAGCACATGAGTTTGACTACATAATGTATGAAATTTACCTCTTTCAATACGAAATAAAGATGAATAAGATTCACGCCATAAGTTTTTAAGAATGTGAAACATATTGCCATTTGGCGCTTTTCTAAATGACAACATGTAAAATTATTTTGAAGTACCAATTAACTTATATTTCGCGCAATCATAACTTGACAATAGGAAATATTGATAATATCTGCTAAGAAATATGCTCCATTACATTGAAATATGCTATTTATCAAGTCATCAATTTGGCGTTATTTTTGTCAATTTTGCACCATATTAAAAAAGGCGCCTAGTTGGCGATATTTTGCCAGATTAATCACTAAGGCCGCCAAATTTATATATTGCCGCAAAGTGTTACATATTTGATGATACAACTGTTTATTTTTAAGTAATTTTTCGATACATTTATTTGTAAAAGTGCAATATTTCGAGTTAGCATTCTATAGTTTGTATTATTCGTTGTAGAATTAAAAAATCTGATGTGCAGCAGCACATGACTTTCCCTGCATACTCAAATTTATATCCTCTTTATTTCATTAATAATTCATTAAATTCAGTTTAATTGCACTAATTAACACGCTTAATTAAATGAAATGACACTAAATTTGCACTCTTACTTCAGCTTTCGTTTTCATTTAGTAACTAGCCTTATTCTCCAAACCGGTGTAGCGAAAATGTGAAAAAATTAAAATATTTCCAGAACGGCTAATCCTGGAGTAGTGGGGGTTGATCTTCATTCTTTTCATCGTCAAAAGTTACATGTACAATAAGCATTCATTGGATATATTTGAGAATACGTAGTCTTTTACTTCAGATTTTGAAGATTTTTGCAGGCCATTTTGCCAAAAACAAAAAACAAAAACAGGTCATATTTTTCCGAATCGTAATAAAATTTAATCAGCACTAGGGTAACCCACAAGCGACTTATATACCAAATTTTGTGAAATTCGATCCATTAGTTTTTCAGCTAGAGTGGATACAGGCAATTTTTGCGGGCCATTTCGCAAAAAAAGGCGGGTTCTTTTATTACGAATCGTACCAAAAACTAATCAGCACCAGCGTCATACACAAGTGACCTACCTACCAAATTTTTCAGAAATTCGGTCCACTTGTTTTTGAGTTAGAGTGGATAAATATATTGCAAAGACAGACACAGACAGACACATAGAAATACAGACAGACACATAGATAGATAGACAGACACACAGCCAGATACACAGACAGACAGACAGACACACAGACGTCACTCTAAAAATAGTTTTTTCGTGTTCTAGAGGTCCCAAAACATGTAGATCCGTCGAAAACTGGAGTTACGATTTTCAGCATGATTCCAATACTTTCCCTATATATTACCATGTATTGTAGGGAAAGTAAAAATACGTAAAAAATGATTATTCATGTAACATTATTGAATGATGACTTTTTTATGATTTTTTTAAAAATTCATTCGAAAATTTGAAGGTTTTCCAAATTTTCGATCGCGTTTAAAATCAATAGGGTTCTAGTATTCGCTATAGGAAATAATCGTACCAAATTACGTTTTAAACGCCCCATTTGTTCATAAGATATTACATTCATAGACTAACGGATACACACACACACGGCCAGAAATTACCACAAAAACGTTCGACTTGAGTACAGTGATGCTTGAAACGTACTCTTCCGTCGAAAACACGAATTCCAATTTTCGACCCCTTTCCTTATACATTACGCCTTCACTTTAAAGGGCTTGAAAAAAGCCTTCTTAAAAAGCCTTCGATCTCATACTTGCATATTTGCACTATAGGGCGAAATTGCTCAAATATAATCTTTATAACAGTCCTATAACAGCATAAATCTGTACCAAAGTAGGATTCTACCTGCTGAATAATTTCGGAGTTATTGCAATATTGTACAAAATTACTTTGTTATAGTTTTCCACAAAATGCAAATACTAAAATAATAACGTTTCGTGTATATGTTTTAAGTGATTAATCCACTACTTAAAACGCTATATTAAAAATATCTCGCCAACAGCTGCGATAGAATTTATTTTCTAGCAGCCTCGTCCGTTATGGAGAAGGCCCTCTCTGCCGTTGCCACCGAGAGAGGTAACGTCTCGATTAGTTCTGGTGGGAAAATATCCGGAGGCAGATTTTTACGGAATTTTAAATCCATGCGAAGAATGCCCCCTCTCCAAAATTTGTCGCCGGCCTATTTTGCATTTGAAAGAGGAACATATGTTAACATTTTTATTAAAATCATTTCTCACCAGCAATCAATCTCCGCGATTTTTCAACATCTCTTTCAGGAGGAAATTCTTTGAGAATAATTTCGAAGAATGGACTGGGGTGAGAAGGGGAGGGGGTGAAGACAGAATTTTACGCTTAAATAGGTGCTCACAATAAGGTTGGGTTCTGTGAGGTGAGTTCCAGGAATTTGAGAATATAAATATTTTTCTAAATGCTCTCCTACTCGGAGCAACGGAGCATAAAAACTATTATCGTTATTGTGTTCATATTGAGTTGTTTTTAAACAGCCACAGAAGAAACTATTTAATAATACCATGCTTATATCAGAATTCATGTTTTTATCGAGTTTTTTTTTTAATTTTAATATTGGACAATTAATTATGTTAAATCAATAAATATTCTATCTGCATTTTTACTTCCCCTATATACATAGTATAATGTATAGGGAAAGTATTATGTGAATTAAGTTTCTAAATGGAATGAAAATGCAATAGAGCTGCAAATTGGATATAATATCAGAAAAGCATCTATGTTATTTTCTGAAATTAAACTCAATTTAATGCATAATGAAATAAAAAAATTATAAAATGAATTGCAGTCTGCAGAGAAAATCACGTGCTGCCCACATCAGATTTTTTATATTGTTTCACAGAAAATACCTTCCTTAATACTTTTGCTGTTTACATAGTACAGTGTATAGTGATATATATATGATGGGGTCGAAAATTCGAATACGAGTTTTCGACGTTTCTACACGTTTCGAGCACTTTAGAACCCTAAAAAACTATTTTAGCGTGAAGTATCTCTGTATGTCTGTCTGTGCAACATATGTATCCACTCTGACTGGCAAACTAATGGACCGAATTTAACAAAATTTGGTAGATAAGTCATTTATTTGTCCTGGTGCTGATTAGATTCTAGTACGATTTGGGCAAAATGACAATCAAAAATACGCGGTTCCCTCTATCTAAGGCTATATAAATCTTCTCTTTCTGTCCCTTTTTATTTGCGAAAAAATTGAAGGATTTCAAGATCGTTTGATTGCACACCAGTAACGTTTATTAAGGGAATTTAGAATATGTATTTTTCTGCACAGGATGGCACGCAAACGAATTTTCTGTGCCAAGCCGTTCTGCCCTTGTAACTAAAAGAACTTTAGAGAAATGAATTCCGCTATTAACTCCTAGACTTAAACTTTTTGTTCTTACTTAGGTCATGCCCTACGAGTATGTAAAGTTTCAAGTATCTACCAGTAGTGTCTATACGCACGTCTGAGCGCACATATTCTTTTTTACACTAAAAACATGATTTCATAGCTTATTTTATCTTTTTTTTTTATAAAAAAAAGGTCTCGATCCATTTTAATATTAAAAACATGATTTTTATAGCTAAAAAGGTGTAGATATACCTTTTCTACATTTAGAACAAATTTTAACAGTGAATTACTGAACTTTTTTAGTTAAAAAGCTAGACATATTAAAAGTATGATTTCACAGTAAATTATATAAGATAAATGCGTGAAAAAAGAGGACCTCCAAATGAATGGAAGCCCTCTAATGTATTAAAAATGTGTATATATACCTTTAAACAGTGTATTACTGAACTTTTTTAGTTAAAAAGCTAGACATATTAAAAGTATGATTTCACAGTGAATTATATAAAATAAATGCGTGAAAAAAGAGGACCTCCAAATGAATGGAAGCCCTCTAATATATTAAAAAATATAAATTTAAAAGGTGGGGTTGAGACCCCCCTTTTTTTATAAAATTAAAAAGAATAATAAAAATATGACAAAATTAAAAAAAGAGGTCTGGTCAAGTTTAGATAATATATATTGACGATCCCAAAATAGGATTGATGATATATTTTTTAAAGAATAAAAAAAGACTATGATAAATATAAAGAAGAATATAAAATTGAAAGATAAAAAGAAATGATAATATTTTATATATAATAATAAATTTTCAGGCGGGGAAACATATCCCCACCTAAATATGATACAAGATCTTAAGAAAATCTTCATAATCTTTAAAAACTCATAATTTTAAAAATGATTAAGCTTTCTCTAATTCATATTCGTAATTATCATACCCGAATACTTAAATATATATCTTCCTTTATTGATTTTATTAACACTTTACAACAAGGTTGAAAAGTGTTTATGACTTTGTTCATTCTGTCTGTCTGTCTGTCTGTCTGTCTGTCTGTCTGTCTGTCTGTCTGTCTGTCTGTCTGTCTGTCCGTTAGCACGATAACTGCCGTAAAAATGAGTTTATCAAAATGAAATTTTAGTATGTTGTTCAGACGGTCTGTAGGACCTATGGGAATATAAATAAATAATATCACCCAATTAGTTTTTTATTGAACCCGGGTTGAAAAAATGAAATACATTGAACCCTATGGGACCTAATTTTTCAAACATTTTTTAAGTAAATTTAAAATTCACGAATTGCTTCGAAATTTTTAGAAAATATTCACATTATCCCATAGAATATATAAAAAAAAATTCAGTAAAATATGTTAAGTAGTTTTTTAATTAAAAAAATTATTTAATATAGGGAAAAAAACAAATTCAATTAAATTCTGACTTTGGGATATCTTCCAGAAAGAAAAGAGAGAGATATTATATAATAAATATCTCTCCATTTGTTTAAACGCTTTGCATATGGGAGTGGCTTCATATTTTAAAATAAATTTGGTAGATAACAATTTTTCATTTTTTTTAAATTTTATATAACTCTTCTTGATAAATTTAATTGATGGCATTTTAAATGCACTTTCCTACGTCCTAGAGAGTTAAAATTTGGTACACAGCTTAAATTTGTTGAACATTTTATTCGACAAAAATTTGATGGATCTTTAAATATAGATCATACATTTTTTTCGAAATGGCCTGAAAATAATCCCCGTTCACTTCTATAAATCATTGGTGTAATATTGTTAAAAATTCTTGGACAGCACATGTCTTTCTCTGCAGACTCATATTCGTTCTCTTTATTTATTCAATGATAATTTGAGTTTATCTGCACAACATAAGTATTTTAAATGACATTGAATTTACACGTTAAACTTAAATTTGGTTCTCATTTGATAGCTGGACTTATTGTCAAAGGTGGCGTAGCGAAAACGCGAAAAAACTAGAATATCTCAAGAACGGCTAGTCCTAGAGTAATGGGGTTAGTCTTATTCTTTTTGTTGTCAAAAATCACATATAAAATAGGAATTTAATTGATATAATTGAGCACACGTAGTCTTTTATTTTTATATATAACGATTTTTGCTGGCCATTTCGCAAAAATAGCCAGTTCCTTTTTCCCGAATCGTAGTAGAATAACCTACAAATGATTTATATACAAAATTTTGTTAAATTTGGTATATAAATCACTTGTAGGTTATTGAAATATTATACTCCAAATTTTGTTAAATTTGGTTCATTAGTTTTTAGCTAGAGTGGATAAAGGCAATTTCTGCGGCCATTTCGGAAAGAAGGCAGATTCTTTTATTACGAATCGTACTATAATCTAATGAACATCAGGATTTCCCACAAAAAACATACCTACCAAATTGTATGAAATTCGGTCCATTAGTTTTTCAATTAGAGTGGATGTAATATCCACACAGACACACAGAAACATACACAGATACACCCTTACACACACAGGGCCCGGGTTCGATTCCAGCCACTGCCAAAACTGCCGCCGTGTTCATGCGGAGTACGATCACGTTAAACATGTGGGTCCGAAAGTCCTTCCGAGAGGTTGGTGGTAGGGGAAGGAGGGTACGGTCCCTGTGGATGCCTCCCCCACTGGGTTCCGATCTAAATTGGGTGGCACATCCCGACCGTCCAAACAGTTACCTTACACCTTTCTGGTAGGTCGGACGGTCTGGGTTTCAACAACAACAACACACAGACGTCTTCCTAAAAGTAGTTTTTTCGTGTTCTAGAAGTCCCAAAACGTGTAGATCCTTTGAAAATTCGAGTTCCGATCTTCGGCACGATTCCAATACTTTGAGTACATACACATACACATATATATTATCTGTGTATCTAAATTCCGTGCCTATGCAATTACAATAGTTGTGATTTTAAATGATCCCTAAACTTTTATTATTTCTTCAAGGAAGCCTAATTTTAACATATGCAGAATGCAAATATCTCAAGCGATTGTAAGATGAATTACATAAGAATTGCTGAATTTTTTTCACACAAAATTATTTAGCTCTGGAGTCTGGAATACAAGTTATATGAATGAAATTTTCATTGATTTTGCATAAAGAATCAGATGATTTATATTTCGATACAGTTTTAAATATTTAAGTATAATAAATTACTGTAGTACTGTGATAATGTAAAAGATATTACCACTGAATGAATCACATTTTAGAAATTTTTAAATGAAATTACATTTCAGTTGGAAAGTGTTTCATAAGCAATGCTTATGCATGATTGATCTTTCTTGTTTATTGATTCATCAGAAAGTTTTTCTATGTTTATTCGCAAGGTAATACTCTTTTTCTTCATCATCTAACTTTACGATTACTGAATCTCCATATTTAGTATTAATTTTTCTCAATGATATCAGATCATATTTCCCAGGATCATATAATTTAAACGTTTTAGGATAACCTCTCAGTCTATTGAACTCTTCCATTTATTAGTAAACATTTTTTATACATACACAGGAATCTAATCATAATAGAATAAGTTCTTTGAAATAACATATAAAACTCCTAATCCATTCAATTTAATATCTTCATTATCTTCCTTTTCAATTAATACAGTCATCCTTTGAAAACTTTCTGATAATCGTTTTTATTATGATCATATTTTATATACAAATCATACAATTTATTACAAAGATAAGTCAAATAGTAAATTTCTTCAGAATTTGTAAAATTTAAAGCTCGAATGTCACCTAAACACTCATCCATTTATATAGAATTATTTTTAGAAACATTTTTATAATGTCCTAAAGCTCTAGTATAAATACCATCTTCTAATATAAATCTTTTATCATCTTTTGCTGATAAAGCTATATTGTTCACTTGAATTGTATACAATTCATGTTTCTTACTTCTAATTTAATTCTGTGTTCTATATTGATCCTTTTTACTCAATAAACAGTCTTTATAATTTTCAAATGATATTCTGTTTTTAACGGTACTAGTCTTAGTTCCTTTAGACTTCTTAGTTTCACATTTTTTATGGTTTTCGTTATCTTCTTCATTATTATTATATTCTTCAATACTCTGTTTTTCTAATCTCATTGAATACATTTTACTTCTTAAACCTACAATTTCTTCCATAATCACACCGCTATTTTCATCTTTCATTTTACCTAATACTTTTTTATTACATCTAGGTATATTATATGGATTATTTACTTGATAATCAGATGTATCGAAATAATCAATCATTGACTTCATATCTGTATCCATATATAATAACTTAATATTATCCTTATATCTCGGTTTCATGACATTATAATGAAAATCATACATTAAATGTTTAGACAAATCTAATATACTCATTCCAACATAAATCGGTTTATTAAAAAATAGTTTTGTTTTTTTCATGTGAACAGCTACCAAATTTTCATCAAAAATAGTTCTACATTTGAAATTAGGTTTAGCAATTAATTTTTTAACTTGATCATAATTGCAACATAATCTTACATCGATTCGTTTTCTTATATTTTCCATAGTTTTTCCAAATACTGAAATATTCATCAATTTATAAAAATCTTTCTCAAAATCATTAGCAGCTTTCTTTCTCATTTCAGTGTTTAAATCTATGTATTTTTTAAACCAATTCGATTGTTTTAATTGTAATACTCTATGTACTCCTGCAACCTTTAAACCCATTTTTAAATATTGTTTTAAACTTCTATAATGAACTACATATTTCTCTTTATCGTATAAAGTTGTTAATAACTTACCTTGTTTTGAATTTTCAGGAATTCTATTTTCACGACATAATGGTAAATCTGAATGATAATCATGTAACTCTTTTGGATATCTTAAACTAATTTCAAATATATATCCATTCTCTGAATCATCTTATATTTTATTGTTATATAATTCACGCTTAACGTAATTTTTTTCATAATCATTACACCATTTAAATTCTCCATATGGTAAATATTGACTCATAGCCCATCCATATAAATTATTAGCATCTAAATACATTAAATAATTGGATTCTTTACTATTATCATAATTTTTCATATATTTATTATTTGCTTTTCCATATCTATTACAACATTGTTGTTGTTGAAACCCAGACCGTCCGACCTACCAGAAAGGTGTAAGGTAACTGTTTGGACGGTCGGGAAGTGCCATCCAATTTAGACCGGAACCCAGTGGGGAAGGCATCCACAGGGACCGTACCCTCCTTCCCCTACCACCAACCTCTCGGAAGGACTTTCGGACCCACATGTTTAACGTGATCGTACTCCGCATGAACACGGCGGCAGTTTTGGCAGTGGCTGGAATCGAACCCGGGCCTACCGAGTGCAACTCCAGCGCGCTAACCAATGGGCTACCGCGCCCGTATTACAACATTGTGAAACACCTCCTCTTAAACCTTTTTCTATCATGAGAATCATATCATAATTATCTAATAAATCTAATTTAACTTTTGTTATTTTTAACATGGCATCCCAAGATAAACCAGGAGCAGTAAAATACCAATCTGGATCTAATTTATAAGTTTTTAAACAAACATCTCTAAAATTTTCAAATACATCTGTTTTGACATATAAATCTGTATATTCACCTAAATTTTTATATTAAATTCTTTCCAAACACGTTGAGCATGTTTATATTCTTCATCAGTTATATTACATTCATTCAATTTATTATACAATGTATCTTTTGAACGTAATTCTGTTTCTTTGTATTTATCTCTAGAATCCATATAATCATAAGGATATACACCTTTTCTTGTAATAAGATCTAATTTATCATCAGGAAAATGTAATGATGTCTCTCTAAATTTTGATTTTAAGTATTTAATATATTTCATTTTCCGTATTTTTTAAGGACATCTATTTATTTTATTCTCTGGTCTCAAGTTTTTTGACAAATTATCTAAACTGCAAGACATAAATTTAAATGAATCAATAAATCTCAATTTCATACCTCCTATTTTTTTGCTGAAAGATATATATTTTTCTTCAGTATTAGGTATAGCATCTATTTTTGATTTATCAAATCCAAGTTCTTTTATAAACAAATGAGAATCATAACCTGCTAAATTATGGATTTTTACTGGAATAAATTTTGGAATTTGATAATTTAAATTACAAACATTACGAACAGGACCCCTATATTTTCCAGTTAAATGACTATCATCAATTACTTTTTCATCCTTTAAGATTTGTTTTTCACATATATGACAAATATTAGTTCTTTTATAATGATTTTCATCGAACTCTATCATTGATTTGATACTTTCATATTTTTTAGTTTTACCTTCTATAAATTTTTCAATTTTAAGAGTATCCTCTTTTAACATAGATACAAACTTTTTGATTGTATCAGGTCCTCTATAAACAACAGGAGGTTTAAAGTATTCATTTTCATATTTGATATAATAACAAAATGCATCTGCTACATGTTTTTGATATTTCACAGTATATGATTTAGTTTGATCTTGCTCACGTGTATCAATTTTAGGTAAGAGAGATTCAAAATATGGTACTCTCATTTTTCTTTCATGATTTTTAAATTGAATAACTTCATCTTTTTTAGGTATATTAATTGTGACAGCTTCTTTCTCTTTACAGTATTCCACATGTATCTTTAATCTTTCCTCAGAATAAAAATGATTTAAACATCTATCACATAAAAATATATGATGATTAGTAATTTGTGATCTGATCAAACTAGTCATATTTTTAATCCAACAATAATGATTACTTTTTTCATCTTTCTTATAAAACAAGTTTACATGTTTTTCTAATTTATTGTTAGTTATTCTAAGTGGATAAATTGAAACATCATACCTATAAACATTTACAGATATATTATTTAGTTTTTCAAATTTCTTAATATTGTCTAATGAACCAGGAAAATCAATACCTTTAAAATTTAATTCATCTTTATATTGTTCATATTTTGACACTCTTTGAGGATCTTTTTTTACAGGATGAATTGCTGATAATATAGACCACATAAAACATTTATTATCTTTATTTTTTACATTTATTATAGCTTGTTTAGATTTAATGTTTTCAGGTTAATCAATATAACTTGATCCTCTCAAGGGTTCATACATATTTATTCTCAATTCCATAAATTTAATTTCTTCAAGACTCCAACCAGATCCTTTAGATATAAACTCATCAGATTCATTTATTAATTTGTCAATAACATAATCATAAAATGTATGTAAATCATTAGATCTTAATATAATTTGATTCTCAGTTTTGAATGTAAATTCTTGAATTTCTTTATTCAATATATACAAACAAAACAATTTAAAATTTACCTTTATTCCATTAAATTCTTTCATAATGTGCTTTATTTTTTCTATTACAACCTTTCTTTTCTCTTCTAAAAATTCTAGAGGGATTTTAATATTACTACAATTATTAATTCTATATGATCTTAATTTATAAGCAGTTTCATATTCCTTAATTTCTACATTACCTTCATCATTTAATAATGCTTTTTTTTGTTTTCGACTTGATATGTGATTTTCTAAATGTTTATAATATATACCGCAAATAATACATTTTCTCTTTTGTTTTGATCTTTTAATCATTAAGTTTTTCTTTATATGTTTTCTTTATCTTCAGTTTTGTAATATTTACCGCATATACGACATTTTCTATCTTCTGTAAATAACTTTTCAAGATTTTCTTCTAGTGTAAATAACTTTTCTTCAGGAAAGAAAATTACAGATTTAAAATCATTACTATTTTTATCAAATCTTAAACTAAAAGAATCAAAAACCTTTTTAATTTTATTACTTTTTTCAGGTTTTTCAATAAATATTTTCTTCTTTTTTTCTAAGTATCTTGATATATCTAATTTTAATAAACCTACTAAAACAGGTTTATATTCACCTGTTTTTCTGATATATTTAATTAATAATCTAATTAAATAATCCTTCTTACAGCCTTTAGATTGTTTAATATTCAATAGTTTTACTACTTTTCTAAGTTCATTAATAGTCTTTGATTTTAAGGTGAGCTCCATTTATTAGGAAACATTTTTTTAAATATTTTTTCCTGGAAGATGCTTACTGTGATAAATACTTTTTAAATGTCTCTTTTTGTGTGTATAGGTATATTGCATACCACATTCACATTTAATTTTTCTATATTTGATTATGGAATCACAACATTTGCAATGACTTTGGAAATAAATTTTTCCATTTCTATGATATATATAAAACTCATTTACTGATTTCATGGTCAAACAGTGTATACACTTTTTTGTAAGCTCCATTTATTGGGAAACATTTTTTGAAATACTTTGTAAGAAATCATTCCAGATTTTTTCATTTTTCTTTTTGACTTTAAAACAAAGTCTTTGGACCTTCATATTATTTTCAATTTTAAAAATATCACAAATCTTTTTCATAAAATAATAATTAACTGATTTCTCATAATACATAAAATCTAAACATTTTAAAAACATATCCTCAACTTCTTGAGTAATATTATACCTCCTTTTTATTCGATTAAAATAACTAATTCTACTTTTATTTCTCTTTTAAACTCTTGTAATCTATTATATAAAAATATTCATCACTTGAATACATTAATTTCATCTTATATGCTTTATCTAAAACTTCATTATCTGAAACTTCATTATCAGAAATATCAATTGATTCTACAATTTCAACACCGTCAAAGAAGTTAACATTCATTTATTTACTACGAAATCTTATTAATAACAGCTTTTTTTCCTAAACTATCACATTTCCTGATTCATTAATAAAACATTCGTCAAAGATGATAAATATGCCAGATCTAGGGGGTTTGATATAATAATAGGTTCATTATCTTGTAAAAACTATGATTTAATTCCTCATATATGTTCTTGGATGATAAAGTTTATAAAATTGTTTGAAACATATTTTATTGATAATAAAGAATAACGATTAAAAAAGAAAGTATATAAAGAATGATATCCTTACTATGTTATAAGAGCGATACATCACCCCCCGTAAAATCATCATAATTTAAACATCACATAAATCAGATGTCCAACTATTAAATTTATCAGGATATCCTAACCATTTTACAAAATATTTATTTTATTTCTTTTTTATGATTTTTTCAATTTTATATACATCATATTTTTTATTATATTTTACCATTTCATTTTCATAAAAAGTTCCTTCAATATCTTTACTGTTTAAATCTTTTAAACGAAAAGTAATTGGATCTGTTTTTAATACTTCAGATACTATAAAAATCTCTTCAGTAAATGTAGAATCATCTACTTTCCTGAATGTTTTTTTAATTGTTCTATATTTAATATTCTAACTCTATCCCCTATCTTAAATTTAGGTTTTTTATGATCTTTTTAGTATATAAAATTTTATAAACTTGAGATTCATTTTCGTCTCGACTAGCCTCAACGGGTGTCATTTTTATTGATCTATGATATGAATTGTTATAATTTTTATGAAATTTAGGTAATACATCAATATATCTTTTAGTATTGTTAGCATGCATATATTTTATAATTTTTTCTCTTATACTTCTATTAAATCTCTCAGCTATTGCAGATTTTATTTCTTTATTATAAGTCGTAAACCAATATATATTATTATCTTTGAACAATTTTTGTTGTTGTTGAAACCCAGACCGTCCGACCTACCAGAAAGGTGTAAGGTAACTGTTTGGACGGTCGGGAAGTGCCACCCAATTTAGACCGGAACCCAGTGGGGGAGGCATCCACAGGGACCGTACCCTCCTTCCCCTACCACCAACCTCTCGGAAGGACTTTCGGACCCACATGTTTAACGTGATCGTACTCCGCATGAACACGGCGGCAGTTTTGGCAGTGGCTGGAATCGAACCCGGGCCTACCGAGTGCAACTCAAGCGCGCTAACCAATGGGCTGTAAATTCAGTACCTTCATCCGTTAATATAAATTTTGGTATTCTTTCTTTAAAAACTTGTTTAAAACCTTGTACGACTTCTTCAGATGTTTTTCTTTTTATAGGGAAAGCCCAAGCATATTTATTAAAAGCATCTATAACTGTTAACAAATAATTAGTTCCATCTTTATATTTGCTATAATTTTTTATAAATAACAAATCAGCGTCAAATTGATTATTACTGTTTGGAACATAAACTCTCCTTCTTTTAAATTTACGAAGTACAGGTTTATATCTAGTATATACATCTTGTTCATGTAAAAATTCTTCAACATCAGGTAATCCTGTTTTTCTTTTCAATTCTTGAATACCACAATAACCTGTTTCTGGATTATAATATGTCTCTTTTAAATTCCTAAAAAAGTATTCTTTTTACTTCCACAAATTGTACAAATACCTTTACCAACTGGTTTATTATTTTTAGAAGTAGTTTCATGATAATTTTTAGATTCGGTTTTCTTTTTACACTTGACACAATATATAAAAGGAGAAATACCTGACCCAAAAGTTGTTTTAGCCTTAATAATAGGTTTAATAATACCTCTATCTAATCTTTCTCGAAATGTTGGATCTTGTATAGCATTTAAATCATATATTAATTCTTGATCAGCAACATGTCTCTGTTTTGTATCTTTTGGTTTACTATAAGAAATATCATGTTTTTTACATGCTTTATCAACTTTATTTATTCCAGGATCACCTCTTTTTAATATTTTTTCTAATTTTGTAAATGGACCACAATATTGATATCCTGGTAAATGCATTTCTGGAGGATTTATTTTATCTTGTAACCATCCAACAATATCACCACCTTTCATTTATTTAGGATGAATAAATTTATATCCGTTCAATTGCATTTGTTTTACGTATTTTTCAACTGGATTAAATTTTAAACTTTTTATGAAATCCTTTTCTTGCATATAAATTTCTTCTTCTGTCATATCCTTAGCTTTAAACGAATTAATGATTTCTTTATAAAAATTATAACTATGTCTATATTTTTCTTTCCTTTCTGCTATTTTTACTGCAAGATCAATAGCTTCTACTATACCAACCGATAAACTTCAAAAAGCAAGCGGTGGAAAGGCTATTGCTGATAAACTCGTTCCACTTAGAATGACCTTACTTACTGATAATGAAATACTTATCTTTTGATATAAATTTCTACTCTTTCTGTAAACATACAATCTTTTTTCTAAATATTCTTCCAATTCATTTATATAGGATCAAATTTTTTTCTGTATTTCATTTTTGGATTCACTAAATCTAACATTAAAAAATCGTATTGTTTTTGAACACTTTTATTATATATTTGTTTGAATTCTTCAGTACTTAATTTACCATCTGTCTCTCTTATAATCTGTTGAATTTCTTTTGGTTGTAGATTGAAAAATATAAAGTAATTACAGTTTTTTCTTATATTGATAGGAGTTGAATAATAAGACTGTGATAAATAAATAATGGATGCGTTTTTCTTTCTACCTCTGATAAGCAATTCTTGAATGGTTTTTTGATCTTTCTCAGTCACACAATCTTATCTCAGTCACACAATCATCGAAAATAACTAAATTCTTTAATGAAGGATTTAAATCATCTACAGTAATAAAATCATCTGATGAAAAGAATACTTCTTTTTTGTATTTATCACATAATTCTAATAATGTTTTCTTATTCTTCTTACATTTCAAAATATATTCTCTTTCTATATCTTCAAACATTGTATATATTTCTTGTAATTTAGAATATTTAGGTTCGTATAAATCTTTTGCACATATATATAGTGCATCAAAATTTAAAAAATCATAAATCATATTTAACAGTAAATTTGTTTTACCTGAACCTGAAGGCCCTGTTATAAGCAATCTAAATGGATGTTTAGGTAACAAAGGATGTTGATTAGGATCAGGTAACTCATCTGGTTCCGTGTAATATTGAATTTTTATCATTTATATAACAGTAAAAAAATAATTTACTCGCTGTAAAAAATAATTTACTCGCAGTAAAAAAATGAATATTATATAAATGAACGAATTAGAAAAAGAACGAAAATACAAGTTTATAAAGCAAATAAAAGATTCAATTAAATTAGTAAAATTAGAAAAATAAATAAGAAAGAATAGTGAAGATCAACTAAAAGAAAAATTAGGCATGCAAAAAACCTTAGAGGAATTTCATAAACCAGTCTCTCAAGAAATTGAAAAATATGAAAAATCAAATAAAGAGGTTATAAAAAGTATTCAAAATGCTGTAGAAAATATTTCATTTCCACCTCTTGATTACACATCAGATGTTAAACAATTGATGGATAGAGCAGAAGGTAAAATTACATTTTACAGTGATAAATTTTTGGATATACCGTTTATCAAAAAAGAAAATTTAGAATTACCTTCTGATCTTATAAATAAATCTAAAAAAGATCTTGATGAAATAATAGCAATAGCTAAAGAAAAGCGAGATACACATTAAAGAATGAAAGGAACTAATACTAAAAATTATAACTATTCTAAAGCTGAAAGTGATTTAGAAAAAATTAAGGAATCAGATTATAAAATGGAAATGATGAAAAAATATATCCATGTCTTATGGCTTATGAAAGAGTGTTATCTTTATTTAGGTGAAGGTACAGATAAAAAAGATGTATTATCAAATTTAACAGAAAAAATATGTAATGGAAGTAAATCAAAGAAATTGTATAATCAAGTAGTTTTATTGTTAGATATGTTATTAAAAGATGGACAAATGGCTTACAATGATGTACAACGATATTATAAACAATTTCTCCTTTAACCCTTTCGCGACGAATGGCACGCCCAGGTGCCAGATGCGAACATGCATTCTAGGACGAACGGCACTCATTCGGGCCAAAGGAAATTTTACCGCAAGCGGGTAGTGGCACGTATAAGTGCCACTACGCAGAACGTTTTAATTTGTGAACTAGATGGCGTTACTTGTCCATGGAACTAACTTCAATGCATTTTGCAGAGGCATGACCTTGGCAGAAGAGGATCGAATGAATTATTTCTCCATTTGGAGCGGTGAAAATCATTTTGTAACATAAACAAACAAGGCAATTCTCGTAGCATCAACAATTTTATAATTGAGTTTCGGTTTTTATTTTTATTTCAGCGTTATGATTTCGTTGGTGAATCATAGGAATAAAAGAGAGTATTTTTTTTTTGTTTGGGTTTTAGAGGCAGTGAAATTATTCGTTTATTTCGGATAAAAGAATGGGAGCAACTAATGATTATTTTGTATTCAGATTTGTATGAAAATTATACATCAAATAGAACATAAATATTTCTTTTATTCCTGTAAAAAGTAGATTTCTGTGTTGAATAAGTGATTTTTAGTGAATTTTTTTCGAGAGTTAGGCTTAGCGCAAAAAATGCGCCGTCCTTTTCGACCAGTTCGGAAGCGAAGCGCGTCGTCCTTTGGGCCGCGACAGCTCCGGAATGCCGCCGTCCCGAAAGGGATAATAAATGATAAAAAATACAGTTTATTTAAGTGAAGGTCAGAAAACTAAATTTAAATCAGCTTTTAGAAATAAAGAAGAACTAACATTACAAATAGATAAATCTAAAACACCCAATCATGAGATGTATTTAACTAAAATTCAAATTAATCATATTAATGATGGAAAAAGAATTACAATCAGTAAAACTTAATTAGATAAAGATGGAGGATTTTTACCATTTCTAGCAGCACTTATACCCTCTTTAATAACCGCTGCTAAATTTGCAGTTCCAGCATTAGCAACAGGTGCTTTATCTGGATTAGCTAGTTCAACTGTACAAAAAAAGATGAAAGGATCTGGGAAAAAAAAAGCGTGGAAAGGGCATATATCAATCATGGGAATTAGTAACAAAATGAAGAAAATATGAAAAATGAAAAAGGATTTATAGGTGTATTTACCACTGATTTATTACCTAAAACAATAGGAAAATTTGAAAATGGAATAATTAATTTAGATGTATCAACAGGTCCTGGAACTCATTGGGTTTGTTATTATAATGATCCTAAATATAAATATGTGGAATATTTTGATCTGTTTGGTGAATATGACAAGAAAGACTATATTCCTAAAAATATTAAATCATTTCCTGTTACATCTAATAAAAAACCAAAAATAGGTCATAATGATAGTTTTTTACAGAAACCTACATCTGTGAAATGTGGTTTATTTTGTATGAAATATATAAGAGAAAGGAATAAAGGTAAATCACCTAAAATGTTCTCAAATCATTTCCTACACAAAAACCCAGTGACTATAATGGAAATTTTGTTCTGTATAAATGATAATATTAAAATCTGAAGGTCATGAGAAATCAGAGGAATTTACTGTAAATTTTATTACACCTCTTAAATTAAAAAAATTAGCTTTACAGTCGTTTTCTATGGAAGTTTCATGGTTTAATATAAGTGAGAATTATGGAAATAACATATTTAGAATGTATACATTAAACACAGATATAACAATTGTTATCTCAAATGGTAATTATACTATAATAGGTTTAAATGAGTATATGATAAAAATATTTGGTGAGGATCCACCTGTGAAATTTGGTATTATTGAAGCAAGACAAAGAACAGCTATTAAACTGAAAAAAGGTTGGGTAATGGATTTTACAAAAAGTAACTTTCATAAAATTATAGGCTTTTTAAAACCGATATACGGAAGTTATGATGAAGGGACAGAGGTTGAAGGTGAACATATAGCTGATATATCCAATGGAAATGATAATATTTATATTCACTGTGATGTTGTAAAAGGATCTTTAATAAATCAATCTAATTCAGAAGTCATTTATTCTTTCATTAACAAAAATCCTCCAGGTAGTATAATTTCAAAAGAATTTAATAATTGGATATATTTTACTGTTAAAACGGATCCTGTTGAAAGAATAAAAATGAGGATTACTAATCAAAAAGGTGAATTAATTGATTTAAATAAAGGAGCTGTAGAATTTAATTTTATACCTATTTTTGAGGATAACTACGTTAAAAAATATATCAATTGTTAGACCAGGTTTTTCTTCATAAATAAATGAATAAACATAGATTGTAATATAGAAAATGTAAAAAAGGTAAGGTTTTGTTGAAAACTGAAGAAAAACCTCAAACACGGAATAAATTAAATGAAATATTTTCAATGAAAAAGAAAGGAGGCGGTTTAAAAATTCTTTCTAAATAAATGCAAAAGATTTATGATTTGAGTGATACTCATTATTATTATAATGATCAAATTAAAAGTTATGAAATAAGAGAAATTCACCCAAAAGAACATAGTTCAGATGAGAATGCCACCTATGTTTTTCATATTAATGATACTAAAGCAAAAATTTTATATTCTAGAGGATATCTTGAACAAAAATTAAAAATTACAAAAAATGATGAATCATCCATTGGAAACGAAAATGTGAGTCTGGTAAATGGCGGAGGTTTTATCAAAACTTTAAAAGTACATTTAGGAGATACCGAAATTGAATCAAATACACAGTCAAATTTTTCAATCATGAATCAAGCTTTAATATTAACTCATTATACTCCTGATTATGTAACATCACAAGCTCAAGATGAATTTTTTTATCTAGATACAGCTGATTCAGCTGACCGAAAAAGTTAAAATATGAGGGTACTTTACAAGATACTACTAAAATAACTGATTTTTTTAATAATTTGAAAATGAATAAAGATTATAACGAAGGATTCGCAAAGAGATGGGAACTAACGAAAGATAGCAATGTTATTAAAATATGGACACCTTTAAAAGATATAATCGATTTCTTTAGAGAATATGAAAAGGTAATTTCTGGTTTTGAAGTGAAAATAGAAATTCAAAGAAATGAAAATAAGAATATGATAAATACTGATGTCGAAAATGTTAATCATAAGGTAGTAGTTGAAGGTTTAACCTTGCATTTACCTTATATAGAATTTAAAAATTCTGCAGAAAGCGTGTTTATGGAATCATTTTTATCTGATAAAGATATAGAGGTAAATTGGGATCGATATAGATTTAAGATGGTAGGTTCCTATAAAAGTGATAGTGGATCTGTCACAGCTGCAACAGCATCTGATGAAGTTTTAGGTGTCTATGTTATTCCACAGTACGTTGAAAGAGATGGTAATTATGAAAAAAATAATATGATATTTGATAATATAGATATGACTGAATGCTGGTTGATGATTAATAATAAACAAATTCCTCTTATGCGTTACAAAACGAATTTTACCAATAAAGATTATAATAGAGTGTATGAAGCTTTTTTACATGCAGGATTAAATGATATTAATATAGAAACAGGATGTTTGATAAATAAGAAGAATTTTGGAAAATTGTATACTATTTTTTATTTTGCCTTATCAAATCATGAAAACTATACAAATTTAAATAATTTAGATATTGAATTTAATTGGGAGAGATTAATGAATACTCAAAAGGAATATAAGTTTTATTTTATTTTTAAAGAAAGAAAGAGATGTTTTATAAATTTGAAAAATAAAACTATAACAATGGTAAAGAGTTTAAAATCATAAAATTAATGCTATAATAAATGAGTGCTTATTATCCACCTTATGATGATCAAATGAAAGATTGGATCTCCTGGTATAGGTTTTAAATTAATGGATGATGGAAATTATGATATGGAAAATAGAACTTTAAAAAATTGTGAAAATCCTATAGATGATTTAGATTTAACCACTAAAAGTTCCGTTTTGAATAAAATAGAGAATAATCATTTTGAATTGAGATATCTTATAGAAACTAAATTTGATAAGGATTTTTTATCCTTTACTGAAGAAACAGGTAAGAGAATAAAAGAATTAGATGAAACAACTTTACATTCTTCAGAAGGAAAACCTTACGATGCAAAAGGAAAAAGAATAGGAAATGTAGCAGATCCTAAAGATGAAAAAAATGTTGTGAATAAAAGATATTTTGAAAAAAATACATTAATATTACAGAATGATAAATTTGATGCAAAAAATAAAATAATTACGAATGTTTCAGAACCTGAAAATGATAATGATGCTGTCAATGAAATATGTTTAGACAATAGAGATATCTGGATTACCATAGAAGATGATTTTCAAACTTTTACAATGTGGGAATTAAAAAAAGCAAATTTCATCAAGATGAGTTCTAAATTACTGGATCAAGAGATGCGATTAACTACAGATATGCATATGAAAATTTCTATATATATAGTTATATATGATACAGTAGAAAGTAAATATATATATGCTAAAAGTCAAGATCCACTGATATCACTAGATATCAATGGTAAGGTTATTTTAGAAGCTCGTACAGATACAGTAACCTGTTTTGCTGATGGAAAACGTGATGATATCATCACATTATGGATAGGATCTGATGGTAATTCAAACACTTTAAAACCTTATATGCATATTGAAAAAATCCCTTTCTAAAATACGTACACCATTAAATGGATATCGATTGGAATGCATTTTCCAGAAATAATTTATCTGAAGATGTAATTAGAAATCTTAAAGATCATGTAAATTTGGATTTAATTTTTCAATATTCATCACTGTCTGATTCTTTTATTGAAGAATTTGCTCAACCTGATGATTGGCCTAAAATTTCTAGATATCAAAAATTATCAGAAGATTTTATAGAAAAATGTAAAGATAAAGTAGATTGGATAAACATTTCTCAATATCAAACTTTAAGTGACGAATTTATCATAAAATTTTCTGATTATTTAGATTTATATAAAGTATCAATGTTTCAAAATCTTACAGAGGATACCATGAGAGAATTAAAAGATGATTTAAATTGGCAGTATATAGCTAGATATCAAACATTTAGTGAAAATTTTATGGAAGAATTTATGGATAAATTAGATTTTTGTTATTTAATTAAATACAAATTTGATCTATTACCTGATCGCATTTTTAATGTTTATTGGAAAAAATACAAGCTATACAGATAAGTGAATTAAATAAAAAGTTTGGTCATTATGAAGAAGAATCTTATAGAGAAAAAATTATTGAAGAGATTTGTGAAGTTAAAAAAATCTTGAACGAATGTGTTTATCTTTTGAGAAAAGATGAAAAATAAATATTTAATAAAACTGTTTCTAAATAAATGTATGCTACATATAATAATAGTATAAGAAAAACAACTTTCTTAAAATCCTTCTTAAATATAGAGAATCCTACTGAAGTGATATCTATTTTTTTATTAAATTATCTTGATGGAATAGAAAAATTAACGTCACTTGAAGGAATAGAAAATTTAACTAATTTAAAAGAATTATATTGTGAGGGATATAAATTAACGTCACTTGAAGGAATAGAAAATTTAATAAATTTAGAAATATTATCTTGTGGAGGAAATAAATTAACGTCACTTGAAGGTATAAAAAATTTAATAAATTTAGAAAAATTATATTGTGGAGGAAATAAATTAACGTCCCTTGAAGGAATAAAAAATTTAATAAATTTAGAAATATTAGATTGTGGAAAAAATAAATTAACGTCACTTGAAGGAATGAAAAATTTAACGAATTTAAAAGAATTATATTGTGGAGAAAATAAATTAACTTCACTTGAAGGAATAGAAAATTTAACTAGTTTAGAAGTATTATATTGTGGTGTAAATAAATTAACGTCACTTGAAGGAATAGAAAATTTAACTAATTTAGAAAGATTATATTGTGGAGTAAATAAATTAACGTCACTTGAAGGAATAGAAAATTTAACTAATTTAAAAGAATTATATTGTAGAGAAAATGATATTACATCTCTAAATGATTTAATATTTTTGCCTAAAATATATGAAGTATGGTATGATGAAAATAAAATAAATATATCTCCGATTTCAAGAAGATTTCATAATAATGTATATAGTGACTCTCAAAATATGCATAATACATATATTCAAAAATCTTTGAGAGAGACTATCATAAAATTATTAAATACAGATATTATATATGATTTAGATGAATGCTTTAAAGAATTAGGTATAAAAATTAAAAGACACTTGCTAGAGGAAGAATTCCATAATATTAAATTTAGAGAGATATTAGTTGTTGTGTTTAATAGAATTTTAAAAAATGAGAATAAAACCGAAATAATAAAAGTGTTAAAAGATGTACTAAAAGAGGGCGATGATAAATGTTTTGTTGGGAAAGTAACTAGAATAATTAATGTACTAAACAGATTTGATCTTGATGTTTCTATTACTATTTCTGATAATGAACAAAAAAATATTATAGCTGAAAAAATATTTAGAGAGTCAAAGTCTGATGAAGAATACAGAGAAAAACTCATAAAAGAGATGGAAGAAAGATGTTTTACAGATTATGAAGAATGGGTGAATTTATATTTATAAAAAATGTTTACTAATAAATGGATGAGTGTTTAGGTGATATTCGAGCTTTAAATTTTACAAATTCTGAAGAAATTTACTATTTGACTTATCTTTGTAAAGAATTGTATGATTTGTATATAAAATATGATCATACTAAAAAACTATTATCAGAAAATTTTCAAAGGATGACTGTATTAATTGAAAAAGAAGAAAATGAAGATATTAGATTGAATGGATTAGGAGTTTTATATGTTATTTCAAAGAACTTATTCTATTATGATTAGATTCCTGTGTATTTATAAAAAAATGTTTACTAATAAATGAAAGAGTTCAATAGACTGAGAGGTTATCCTAAAACGTTTAAATTATATGATCCTGGGAAATATGATCTGATATCATTGAGAAAAATTAATACTAAATATGGAGATTCAGTAATCGTAAAGTTAGATGATGAAGAAAAAGAGTATTACCTTGCGAATAAACATGGAAAACTTTCTGATGAATCAATAAATAAAATCAATAAAGGAAGATATATATTTAAGTATTCGGGTATGATAAATACGAATATGAATTAGAGAAAGCTTAATCATTTTTAAAATTATGAGTTTTTAAAGATTATGAAGATTTTCTTAAGATCTTGTATCATATTTAGGTGGGGATATGTTTCCCCACCTAAAAATTTATTATTATATATAAAATATTATCATTTCTTTTTCATCTTTCAATTTTATATTCTTCTTTATATTTATCATAGTCTTTTTTTATTCTTTACAAAAGATATCATCAATCCTATTTTGGGATCGTCAATATATATTATCTAAACTTGACCAGACCTCTTTTTTTAATTTTGTCATATTTTTATAATTCTTTTTAATTTTATAAAAAAAGGGGGGGGGTCTCAACCCCACCCTTTAAATCTATATTTTTTTAATATATTAGAGGGCTTCCATTCATTTGGAGGTCCTCTTTTTTCACGCATTTATTTTATATAATTCACTGTGAAATCATACTTTTAATATGTCTAGCTTTTTAGCTAAAAAAGTTCAGTAATTCACTGTTAAAATTTGGTCTAAATGTAGAAAAGGTATATATACACCTTTTTAGCTATAAAAATCATGTTTTTAATATTAAAATGGATCGAGACCTTTTTTTTATGAAAAAAAGATAAAATAAGCTATAAAATTATGTTTTTAGTGTAAAAAAGAATATGTGCGCTCAGACGTGCGTATAGACACTACTTCTACCTTTAACAGTATGTATTGGGTAATGTATAAGTCAGACAGTCACATTCAACTGTATGATATTTGATAGAATTAAATAGAGTGTGGCTCAATTCGACTTTCTAATACGAGAATTCAATTTTTTTTTTCAAATTTTACAAGAATATCTTTGAAAAATCGGTATTGGGGGTCTAAATTATTACAATCATAACGTGTTACCTTTCACTTTAAAGGGCCTGTAAAAATCATTCGATTGATACCATACTTGACACTGTATCCCCTGGGGGGTTAATTCCCCCCCCCAAGGGTGGGATAATGACGTCACGAAGAAAAAAAAGTATCGCGGCTATTTTTCACAAGACTGATTGGAACTATTAAGTTTCGTGATCATTGAGTCTTAAAGAAACCCTTTTATGCATGACTACATCAAAATTTATCCTTTGCTGCCATGTTGAAAAATTTTAAAATTTCGAAGTTCTTGTTCGAATTAAATTTTTTTATTTTGTTCTAGATTTTTTGGTAACAAAGTCGGATATAAAGTGTTGTGAAAATCCATTAATATCTGTTTCTGCTATGGTGTACACAAGAAATCGGCCACATACATCAGGCATACAGACAGACGGACTTCACTCCAAGAATAGTCAAAACGTGCAGGAGGTCTTAAAACATATATTGCCATTAAAATCTCGAAATCGAAAAGTTTCGTGGAAACAATATTTTCTCAATATTACGCAGGAGAAAGTAAAAATTGCTGAATGTACTTAGCAACTGTGCAGCAGGGGTGCTGTTGTTGAGACCCAGACCGTCCGACCTACCAGAAAGGTGTAAGGTAACAGTTTGGACGGCCGGGAAGTGCGACCCAATTTAGACCGGAGCCCAGTGGGGGAAGCATCCACAGGGACCGTACCCTCCTTCCCCTACCGCCAACCTCTCGGAAGGACTTACGGACCCACATGTTTAACGTGATCGTACTCAGTATGAACACGGCGGCAGTTGTGGCAGCGTGCAAATCCAGCGCGCAAACCACCGGGCTACCGCGCCCAAAATGTGCCAACAACACGCGGAGTTCCCAGGTGGTCACCCACCCAAGTACTAACCACGCCCGATGCTACTTGACTTCGGTGATCTAACGAGAACCGGTGTTTTCAGCATGGCACGGCCGTTGGCCCCGTGCAGCAGGGGTGCGAAATTTGTTTCATTACTCTGATAATAATTGTAATATAGGTGGAAATAAACACTATGGGATATAAATATATTAGGAAATCGAGTGGAATTTCAAACATTAAACATGTTTTTCTGTCTGATATTGATGGCGTTATAAATTAGTGAGATCCGATGGAATATTAGGAACGTATGTGGAAGTCTAGCGGAGTGTCACGCTTCAGCTATTTTCCCTGGATCATCGTATTCTGAATTCTATTTTTTGAATCACTGTGAAGAATAAATATCTGTACGAAGAATAATTCACCCCCCTCCCTCATACTGCGACGCTACAGGTGCTCATAACTAATATAGAGCATAATCAAAAACTCCACCAACGCCTAAGAAGATATAATCCAAGATCTCTCTGTCTCCATGACTTACCATCGCATGGCACCATAAGACACAGCGGGTGATAAGCCCTAAAGAAGGCAGCAACAAGAAGGCTGTAAGATGGCTGACCTCGTTATAGCTTCTAAATCACTGGCTGCGATTCCAGGAAGGCTGTTTTGCACATTTTCGTTATTTCCAGCTCACGACTTGGTAATAAGTTGTGTGGTAACACCCCGCGGAGCTTTGTTTGAAGTGCGTCTGAATTATATCTGTGTGTTGTTTCTGGCGTTCTAGAGGTGTGAATTATTTGGAAATGTCGGGAACCTGCCTTCGTTTTTATATTTTAGGATGAGTTTTATTTATTTAGAGGTCAGTTAGTTTTTTATTGGTTTCGTAGAAAAGTTACGCCCCCTCTTGGAAAAAATGAATGATAATTTTTAAGAACACTTTCTGACAGGTTGACTCTCGACAATAACATTTGGATATCTAAACAAGCATTCGAGTCCAAGCTCGGGAGGAAATATCACATACACTTCTAAAATTGAGGTTAAAACTCATAAAGAGGAATTTTTATGAAATTCACTTTATTTTCTTTCTCTTTCTCATTTTTGGACTCCCCTCTATCTTTTTCCTCTCTCTGTTTTGTCTGTCTTTCTCTCTACTTTATTTTTCTTCTTTTTTCTCACTTTCTCTTGTCTTGTTTTTCTTTCTCTTGCTCCTTCCTTTCTATCTCTTTCTCTCTTCTCCTCTCTTCCTGTTTCTTCCTTTTTTTCTTTTCCTGCACCTCTTTCTTCCCCCCTCTTCTCTTTCCCATTTTCTTTATTTTTTTCCTTTTAGCTTTCCTTCTCCATCTATATTTTATCTCTTTCTTTCCTCACTTTCCCTCTCTTTTTCTTTTCACAATTTCCCTCTCTTCTTGTTTCCTAAATTTTCCTCTCTTTTCTATTCAAAATTTCCATCTCTTTTTCTTTTCTAAATTCCCCTCTTTTTTCTCTCTTCCACCCTCATCCTCTTTTTTTCTTCTTCTATCCCCTATCTTTCCTTTTTTCTATTTTCTCTTCCTCTCTCTCTCTCTCTTTCTCTATGACTGTTTCTATCTCTCTCTCTCGCTTCTCTCCCTTGTCTCTTACACACAACGACATCACACCATTTTCTTACACACAGATTTATACAGAACTGCTTACATTACACTGGCTTAATTACGCAATCTTGTAAGAACTCGGCAACCGCTAGAACTCAATATCAGCGCTCTACATACTGAGCTATCTGGGCTTTACTGGAAACTTTACAATCTGCATCAAAAGGGGTAAAATGTATAGTTATTAACTGAGCAGAAGGAACATATGTGATGGATTAAGCTTTCCATTAATTAAGCATTCCATTCACAGAAGATTTCAAAGTGAAATTAAACCATATTTACACTATATGCTTGGGAGATCAAAAAAATGTTAAACGTATTTTATGTCAAGAAGATCTAACTGTAGAATATAAAGCGCTTAGATAAACCAGTACGACATAAGCATTGAGAGAGAGAACTACACATTTTTGGCAACTATTTGCTATTCACTTTTGGAATGATACGCTTATCTTGAAAATAACTTACTTGCAATGAATAAAAAAATCTGATGTGGACAACACATGACTTTCCTTATATAATGCAATGAATTTACTCCTTCTACAGTAAAAAAAATGTTATTTTTATAGTAGGTATATTCGTTCCAAGATATTGAATTTTCTTCAATTAGTCGTCATTTTCATTGATTTAGCGTCATTTTTATCAATTTGGCGAGATTTCTGTTAAATTGGCAATAATTTAAAATGTCGCCAAGTTGACGACATGCCGCCAAATTCATCGCTAAAATCTCGCCAAGCGTTATGGACGGAGAAATAAGTTATTGTTACGGCAGAAAAATGAATTTGCAGTTCAAATACAAAAGCATTACTCAAAGTATCTTTTTTCATGAATGGAACGAGCTAAATCCATGAGAATGATGTCACCAAATTTATCGCATGGTATTACATATGAAAAGTGAACATGTTTCTCAATAGGAAATATTTTTTTTTATTTTATATAACTTTTTGATAATTTTTTGAAAAATGTGCAATATCTCGAGAACGGTTTATGTTAGCGTTCTAAAATTTATGTCAATCGTTTTCTAATGAAAAATTACATAAGAAATGTCTATTTGCGTAACTTTATTAGCGGTTTTGATTTTTTGACGATTTTTCAAAATTTCACTCAAAAATTTAGGGGGGTTCTGAACATTCGATTGCGTATAAAAACAATAGGCTTCCAGTGTTTACGGATTGTGATTTTTGTACCAAATTTCGGTCGAATCGGTCCATTCGTTCGTCAGTTATCGTCTCCACAGACTCACTGACACACACACACACACACACACACACACACACACACACACGCACACACACAGACATCACTTCAAAAATGTTTGATTCGTGATCAGGGATGCTTGAAACGTGCTCTTCCGTCGAAAACTCGTATTCGGATTTTCGACCCCGTCACAATACTTTCCTTATACATTATGTATATAAGGAAAGTAAAAATAACAAGAAAAATTGATATATGTGTCATAATATTATGAACTTCTATTGGAACCAAAATATTTAGTGCTCTCAGTCAGATCTCAGCTTTGCTAACGCCCGCTTTAGGTGGGTTCTGAGAGTAATCATCAAATTGTTGAAAATAATGTATATTATGTGAGTATGAATCAGTGTAACTTCATGCAGCCTGAGCTCATAAATAATTGCTAAAAATGCTAACTTATGCTTTTGAAAATAATGTTATAATATTTACTGCCTATTTCTATTTATCAATTACTGATAATAAAAAAATCTGATGTGGGCAACACATGACTTTCCCTGCAGACTTATATTCTCGTTCTATTTATTTTAATTAAATTTATTTCGCTTTAATTTCAATTTTCGTTCTCATTCGGCAACCGGATTTATTTTCAAAGGTATAGAGAAAATACGTAGAGAAAATACGAAAAACTAAAATATCTCAAGAACGGCTAGTCCTAGTGTAATGGGGTTGATCTTATTCTTTTCTTCGTTAAAAATTAAGTATTAAACAAGCATTTAATGAATATATTTGAGCATACGTAGATCTTTAGTTTAGATTTTGACGATTTTTGCGGGCCATTTTGCAAAAAAAAGCAGGTTATTTTTTCCCGAATCGTACTAAAATCTAATCAACACCAGGGTAAGCCACAAGTGACTCTTCTACTGAATTTTGTGAAATTCGAACCATTAGTTTTTCAGTGAGAGTGGATACAAGTTTTTGCGGGCCATGTCGCAAAAGTGGGCGGGTTCTTTTATTCCGAAACGTACTCAAAATTAATCAGCACCAGATTCGTCCACAAGTGACTTACCTACCAAATTTTGGAGAAATTTGGTCCATTAGTTTTTTAGTTAGAATGGATACAAAATCTGCACAGACAGACACACAGACACATACACAGACGTCACGCTAAAAATGGTTTTTCGTATTCTAGAGGTCTTGAAACGTGTAGATCCGTCGAAAACTCAAGTTGCGATTTTCGACATGATTCCAATACTTTCCCTATACATTACCATGTATTGCAGGGAAAGTAAAAATAGCCGATCATTTCTGCTTTACACCTTCCTTTGGCATTTTTTCATTATTATTTGGTTTTTTTCTTTTTCAAAGTTTTTATTTGGCAACACTGTAAGTAGTTTGTGGGAATTTTGGTTATGTTTATTACTGTTAACCTTGCTAAAACAATAATTTTTCGGCTACAACAAAATTTCTGTTCCTAAGTTAAAATATCGCTGCTTAAATTTTGACTAGCACGCCAGTATCTAACCAAGTTAAACTAAATATGTTTCTTTATTTTACTAAGACTTTCCAACATAGTTGAAAAGTTCACTCTGTTTGTCTGTCTGTCTGTCTGTCTGCCCGTTCACACGATAACTGTCGTAAAAATGACTTTATCAAAATGAAATTTTAGTATGTTGTTGAGACGGTCTGTGAGATATATGGGAATGTAAATCAATAATACCACCCACTTAGGTTTGAATTGAACTCGGATTGAAAAAGTTAAATACATTGAACCCTATGGGACCTATTATTTCAAACATTTTCTAAGCGAAGTAAATTCACAAATTGCTTTGAAAATATTAGGAAATATTCAAATTATCCCATAAAATATATGAAAAAAATTTCAGCAAAATGTGTTTGGTTGCTTTTTAAATAAAAATTAAAATAATATTTACACCCACATTATACGAAGAGATCACGTGACCCACTTCGAAATAAAATATGGTATCCATCTTTTTGCCCAGTGTAAAAATCGTGATTTTTGAAGTTCTTTTAAATTTATATTTAGTATTGCATCCGTCCTAAAACTGCTTTATTTTTGCGTATTTTCTGTGCATCTATATTCTGCGCCAATGCAATTACAATATTTTTTAATTTAAATGATCATCCAACTTTGATTATTTCTACAACGAAGCCTAACTTTAATGGATGCAGAATGTAAACAAGTGATTGTAAGATGTGTTGTGTAAGACTTGCTGATCGACTCAAGCCGGGGGACTTGCGTATAAAGGCTTTTTCCCCGGCCGGGAAATTATAAGAATTGATGAATTTTTTTCACGCAAAATTATTTAGCTCTGGAGTCTGGAATAAAAGTGATATGAATGAAACATTCATTGCTTTTACATAGAGAGCCAGACGATTTATATTTCGATGAAGTCATTTGAATAAAGCTCATTTTTAATCAGTAAAGTTTTAAGTTTTCAAATATAATAAATTACTGTGGTACTGTGATAATTTAAAATATATCAGCGCTTAATGTATCGCATTTTAGAAATGTTTAACCTTTTTCTTACGGGTGGGACAGCGTCCATCCCAAACGAAGAACCTAAAAAAAAAAAAGGTATTTGACATACCCTATCCTAAACAGTTCGATTCTCCTTTGAAGACATTGGCGTCCAAGGGCGCTAATGGACGCCTCAATTGCAAAAAGGTGGCAATTTGTACTCATTTTCGAAAGGTTTTGCAACTTCTCGATGAACACAGGGCATGGTCTAGGGTTTCGAGGAACTATTGTTGGGAATCGCAACTATAGAGATTCAAAAACATATGACACATATAAAGTTTAAAATCACAAGAACCCGCCAAAAAGGGGCGTCCACCAAAATAAGCAAGACACCCCCATTGCAGATAACAGTATTCTTCACAATGTTGCCAATTTCAGTGGAAACTGACAATTTAGTCCTTCCACATAGTTTTTGACTGGGGGGAGTTTGCTTCGGGGAGGGATGTGTTTTTTTAATCTGCCCTATATAAATATATCTAAATGCTGGTCACATAAATAGAAATAAGTTAATATAAAATGTCTCTGGGGAGAGACAAAAAATCGTTTCCTGGGTGGTAGCTTCGCTCCCCCGGATGTATGTCTGAAAGAAATACCGCTACACGAAGTTTCAAGCCTATTTACCGAACTTCAGTGGAAGCTGATAATTGCAGTCATTTCACCTAACTGCTATAGAAATTCGAAAAATTGCTGCAAATAGCAAGTTTTCTTGCTGCCATTGTAGTTAACGGTTATTCCATGCTGATGAGCGCATTATAAACACGAAACTGGTCCATGGATACTGTTATTGCAGTGGGAGTGTCTTCCATACATTGTTTGCTGTTATCGCAGGTCTCGGCTATTCCATGCAGACGAGACTATAAAAAGTGCAAAACCGATTCGTGTATTCTTTTACCTGCAATGAGAGCGCTGTCCATACCTGGATAAGGTTTTATTGAAATAGAATTTATCCTGTCATAAACATCACGTCCATTTCACTCCAAAGTGTACATTTTTTTTTTCATGTATGAGCTGTTTATTCGTTTGTCCTTTCTCTAACCATTGGTTGCCACTTGCTGAAAGAGAGGCGTTTCTAAAGAACTGAAATTGGTGAAAGGAACTGCATTGTGTATTCACGGCTTTAGCGCGCCAACAAAGAACGGACGATAAGGTTAAACTTTTTTTACAGTTGTAGTTTTTTTTTTAGAGCAGTATGGGAATAAAAATGACGCTAAAAAATTGTGTTTAGATAGTTTTAGAGTTACATGTATACGGGAGTTGTACGGTTCGTAGCAAAGTCTTTAAGCACCCTAATAACTTTGTAAAGAAAGGTCTACGAGTGTACACGTTAAACTTGCACGTGAGTATATACGGTTCGTTGAAAAGTCTTTAAGAACCTCAATAAGAGAGGTTAATGAGTGTACACATTAGGTTTAACTATAGGAAAGTGATCACACACACACATGTCCGATCAATTTAATGTGATTACAATGCCCCTAGTGGAGAATTAAAAAAGTTAAGATCGTTCACTCGGCAACAAAGCGAGATAATCAATAAAACCGATTACAGAGTAGTAGAGCATTACCTAAATGAGTTTGAATTGACCATAAGACTGTTATAGAAGACATGTATTTGACACAATAGGGTTATTGGCAAATGACTGTCATATTCAAACATACTAAAAACAACAAAAATTACATGCACAGGAACAAATATACAGCTTGTTTAAAATGACTACCGTTAACAACAAAGCGCATTTGAATTCAAGAAAGTGTATTGCGTTCATTGACAAACGTTGCAGGAGTCGTCGTGTTACAATCCCTGGTGATACGACTTTTTAACGGATTTTTATTGCCTTCCATTTCGAGCTTTGTCTGTTCCTGGTGTCCATTCTTACTAACTAAACAATCTACTTGAATTTTAAATTGATATTTAGCTGCTTCTATCTGTGTTATACTAACTTTTTAAATGTTCCACTATAGAAGCGATACAATACATGTTAATCGATCAGGCTTAGCCACTTTAATATATATAGATTTAAAGTACACACTCTTAGACCTTTCCTTAGAAAGTTATTGTGCGCTTTCAGATGATCTTAGGAACTCTATAGTAAGTAGGGGAGATTGAGATTGGTGTATAAAGGAACACTTTTAGAAAGGCATCAAATATCTTGCCGACAGTTTATTAAAGTTACAAATGCAAAGTATCCCTAAGATCGCAGATTCATTAGTTACAAAATTACGTAAAATAAATTAGGATTGTTAAAAACTGTTTGGTAAAAAAAACAGTCTAAAGTTATGCAAAATGTTTCATATTGCACCAACACGGGGTACAATGAAATTAGCATGGGGTACAATGAAAATGTGAAATAAATGTTTGATGTTCTTCATTAGGATTAACATGAAAAGCTTGCATGTTAATGAGCTGTATGTCTTTGTTTAGTCCTATATAAATAGGCCTAATAAGAAAGGTATAGGCTTAGTTAGGTTTGACCTACTTTACATGGCAGTTTGAAACATTTGTATAAGTAGCAACAACAGAGACGTATTAATTATGTTAAGTTATAGATTTTACAAATCAATTACATTTAATCATAGCATTGAAAATCAATGTTCCATTATGCATATAATATACTACTCATTGTACCTCAATGAACAATTTGTATCCAGACAATTATTGTTATATATATGCACACTCTTTGTTTTAATTCATTTCGTATATTGACAGCTGTACTTACTGTGTTGACTGCAGCAAGAAGCACAATGTTTTACAATAATAGTTTTCATTTCGAAATTTGCAGAATAGCTTGTTAAAAACTTACTTTACTTGCCTATTTTTACATTTGGTGACACATGGCGGCTTGCAAAAAGCCAAATGGCTTAGAAACTTATGTAAAATTTGAGCAGCCATATATGGGATGAAGTTAGAGAGTTCACTTGGACGATAAGAGCTTGCAATTTCGTTCCAGTAGCTTAACGGCAGAGCATCGGCTGGCCAGTTCGAAGATTCAGAGTTCGATTCCCGGTTGGGACAGCAAGGGTCTTTACAATGTCGCCTGAACAAATCAACCCTGCAGGTTAATGCAAAGAAGTTGGAGGTCTGAAGACCCCAGACCGTGCGAATCACATTGTGGATTTAGAGTAGCTAGCTGCTCGGTCGGGAAAGGATACCTCCTGCACTCAGGAGGCACCCAAGGTCTACCATCCCGCCAAACGAACATTTATTTAGGTCTAAAAAGATAACAATTGATGAAAAATATTGTGATTAAACAGACAGTTTTACATTATATTTGAACTTGACAAGTACGTTCATTTTACAAAAATTGGAAAAGGGTTATTGCGAATATAGATAAAAAGATCATGGAAAAATAAAATTTAAAGTGAGGTATATTAACATAATAAAAAATAGATTAAAATTAAAGAACATAATAATATTTTAAAAGTAAAATTTAGAAAATATATAAAACTAAAATATATGAAAAGGGAAAAAAATAGGCACATGGAAAACAAAAACAGAAATTTAGAATAAAATTTAGAAAAGAAAAATAAGAAAAAGTACAAATAAAAAGGATCAAAAGAAAAGAAAGAACCGAGAAAATAAGAACAGTTAACATAGTTTTTTTTTTTTTTTTTTTTTTTTTTTTAACAGAAAGTATGGAAGGAACACAATGAGTCCATATAAGTTAATAAGAATGAAATAAAGGGATTCATTGATCAAAATTAATTGAGAGCAGAATCTACTCATAAGCTTAGGTCACTTTATTAGAAATTTCCATGGCAACAAGAATACAGTTTTTAATTTTATCTACTGAAGAGGGATTTGAACGAACTTTGGACAAATAAATTGATTTATTAGAGGGGGAGAGTTTGCAGAGATGAAAATTTTATAAAAAGGACAATCGAAAATGTATGTTGGAAAATGTATGAGTGATGTTGGAGATCTGAAAGTGTCCCTAGTACGACTAGTATGGATTCAGTGGACTCTGGAAGATTGAGCCCTGATTTCAAACTGAGAGGGTAACGACTACGCAGGATACTAAACTGGGCAAAAATAGTAGCAGCAGGAGGCAAACCTGCGGTAAAGTTGCAGGAGGTAGTTAGTCAGATGGTCAGTTGCCCGCCAAACTGACATTAGAGGGTGGAGAATACAAAGTCCACGTCGACGCTAAGAGCTTCATTTTCGTCCCAGTAGCTCAGCGATAGAGCGTCGGCTGGCCAGTCCGGAAATCCAGGGTTCCATTCCCGGTTGAGGCAGCAAGGATCTTTGCAAAGTAGACAATAACATTCAGCCAATTATATGTAGAAAGGTTGTTTACTTATATCCCGGTGTTCTACTGTACACCAACCCACCCTACTCTAGGAAAATAAAATATTGTATGTGGTGAATTTGAAATAATAATTTGAATCTGAATTCATGCAAGAACAACCCCTCTCGAAGTTCTTTTTAAAGCATTTCCAGATCAGCCGGATGCTTTCTTGATAGATATCTAACGCTCAGCTGTCAAAACATCTCTGGAACACACACCGCCCACGCAAGGAGAGCGGGGAAGGAAAAACGAAATCACCTCCTTTCTGAAACGTCATACCTATGAAAAGGTAGGAGTTTTTCTGATCATTTTATAACTTAAATATCCGGGATGAGAGACAGAACTATTTTTTGCTATCGCTCTGGCATTCACAACATTAATAGGTTCGCCTGTGTAGAGACGAATCTTATATTTTAATAGAGATTACCAAATAATAAATACGAAACAACTTTAAACTTGAAAGATCAATCATGAATAAAGTATTGATTATGAAGCACTTTCCAACTGAAATACAATTTTATTTAAACATTTCTAAAATGCGATACATTCAGAAGTGATATTTTTGAAATTATCACAGTACTATATTAATTAATTATATTTCAAAACTTAAAACTTCATCGAAAAGAATGAACTTTATTTAAATGACGTCATCGAAATATAAATCGTCTGGCTCTCTATATAAAAGCAATAAATATTTCATTGATATCACTTTTATTTCAAATTTCAGAGCTAAATAATTTTGAGTTAAAAAATTTAGCAATTCTTATACAAATCATCTTAAAATCACTTGTTTACATTTTGCTTCCATTAAAATTAGCATCCATTAAAATTTTGTTGTAGAAAGCATCAAAGTTTGATGATCATTTAAACTCAATATTATCGTTGCGTTGGCACAGAATACGGATTTACAGAAAATGCGCAAAAATAAAGCGATTTTAGGACGGATGCAACACTAAATGTAAATTTAAAAGAACTTTTAAAAATCACGATTTTTACACTAGGGCAAAAAGATGGATGCCCTATTTCATTTTGAAGTGGGTCACGGGATCTCTTCATATAATATGGGTGTAATTATTCTTTTAATTTTTATTTAAAAAACTACCGAACACATTTCGCTAAAAATTTTTTTATGTATTTCATGGAATAATTTGAGTATTTCCTAAAATTATCGAAACAATTTGTGAATTTTAAATTCGCTTAAAAAATGCTTGAAAATTAGCTCCCACAGGGTTCAATGTATTCCACTTTTTCAACCTGGATTCATTTTCATTCCCATATGTCCCACAGACTGTCTCAACAACAAACTGAAATTTAATTTTGATAAAGCCATTTCTACGGCAGTTATCGTGCAATCGGACAGACAGACAGATAGAATGAACAAAGTCAAAATCACTTTTCAACTATGTTGGAAAGTGTTAAAAATAAAAGTTTTTAATTTCACTAACGTTATTCGCACCCTCCGGATACAGTTTATATTAACTTAGTTTCTATTTATGTGACAGCATTTAGATATATTTATATAGGGCAAACAGAAAACTTGCTCCCCCCACTTAAGTTTCATTCTCCCCCCTCCCCCTCCAGCCCAAAAGTCCTGAAAGACTGCCTGCTCATATAGCGATTAGGTCACACTCAAAGTGAGTAAACAGTTAGAAGGACATGAAGGTAGACAGACGGACACTTAAATTTTAATTGGGACCCTAAGGAAGCCCATCAATATTTTTTAAAATTGATACAGCTCTTAATCCCATGCTGATGAGTCATACATGGATTTTCAAATTTATTTAGACATTTATATTTCACAAAATGCGCACACTTAATAAAAGTTCTGAAGATAAAAAAACCCGTTTCAAATCTAAGCACAAAAAATGGCGCATATTTCAAAGTTCTATTAACACTCTATTAATCTAATCCAAGGTTCTATTAACACTATTAATCTCTACTAATCTATAAAAGTTCTATTTACAGTCTATTAATTAAACAATATTTAATCTTTTCCTGTCTAATTTTCAACTTTTTCCGACATTTAAATGTGATATGATAAATTATCTATGACATTATGTTTTTAATAGTTTGGTTAAAAGTATAGCTGGCAGACGATTTCGGTATTTGAAAAGTAAACCGGTTGCTGCCACAATGGAATAAAAAACTAAAAAAATCTGTGGGCAGCATATGACTTTCCTTATATAATGCAATGAATTTACTACTTTTACAGTAAAAAAAAAAGATTATTATTATAGTAGATATTTATATGCTTTCCAAGATATTGAATTTTCGTCAATGAGTCGTCATTTTCACTGATTTAGCGTCATTTTTATCCATTTGGCGAGTTTTTCGTTAATTTAGCAACATTGATAAAGTCGCCAAGTTGGCGACATTCCATCAAATTCGTCGCCAAAATCTCTCCAAGTGTTATAGACGAAGAAATTAGTTATTCTTACAGCAGATAAAGGACTATTGGCGTTCAAATACAAAAGTATTACTATTGACTATTGACGTTCAAATACAAAAGTATTACTATTGACTATTGGCATTCAAATACAAAAGTATAACTATTGGCGTTCAAATACAAAAGTATGACTATTAGCGTTCAAATACAAAAGTTTTCATGAAAAGAACGAGCTAGATCCACGAGAATGATGTCACCCAATTTATCGCATGGTATTACATTTGAAAAGTTAACATGCTTCTCAAAAGGAAAGATTTTTTTTTTATTTTATATGACTTTTTGATAATTTTTTTGAAAAATGTGCAATATCTCGAGAACGGTTCATCTTAACGTTCTAAAATTAATTCAATCGTTTTCTAATGAAAAATTCTATTAAGAAATGCATATTTGCGTAACTTTATTAGCGGTTTTGATTTTTTGACGATTTTTTCAAAATTTCACTCTAAAAATTTAGGGGGGTTCTGAATATTCGATTGCGTATAAAAACAATAGGCTTCCAGTGTTTACAGATTGTGATTTTTGTACCAAATTTCGTTCGAATCGGTTCATTCGTTCTTCAGTTATCGTCTCCACAGGCTCACTGACACACACACACACACATACTTTCACACACGCGCACACACACACACATACTTTCACACACACACACACACACGCACAGACATCACTTCAAAAATGTTTGATTCGTGATCAGTGATGCTTGAAACGTGCTCACCCGTCGAAAACTCGAATTCGAATTTTCGACCCCGTCACAGTACTTTCCTTATACATTATGTATATAAGGAAAGTAATAAATTTATCCATAGAATATAATAAAGAAATCACACGCTGTAACTTTAAATTGAAGTATCTCAAGAACGGTTGATTGTACACCCATAAAGTACTTTGCTTATAAAGGGGATTTAAGACTGTCAGAAAGGACATGAGACAGACAGAAGGACGCCTAAATTTTAAGTTGGGCCATACTAAGACTATGCATAAAAATGCCATAGAATTCAGTACAGCCGTTCTATTGTGACGATGAGACATATACAGACAGACAGATTTTCCATTTTATTACTTTCCTTATATACATAATGTATAAGAAAATTATTGTGATGGGGTCGAAAATTCGAATTCGAGTTTTCGACGGGAGAACACATTTCAAGCATCCCTGATCACGAATCGAACATTTTTGAAGTGATGTCTGTGTGTGTGTGTGTGTGTGTGTGTATGTGTGTGTCAGTGAGGCTTTTGAGACGATAACTGACGAACGAATGGACCGATTCGAACGAAATTTGGTACAAAAATCACAATCCATAAACACTGGAAGCCTACTGTTTTTATACGCAATAGAATGTTCAGAATCCCCTTAAATTTTCGAGTGAAATTGTGAAAAAATTGTCAAAAAATCAAAACCGCTAATAAAGTTACGGAAATAGACATTACTTACGTAATTTTTCATTAGAAAACGATTGACATAAATTTTAGAAGGCCAACACGAACCGTTCTCGAGATATTGCACATTTTGAAAAAAAAATTATCAAAAAGTCGTATAAAATAAAAAAAAATATTTCCTATTGAGAAACATGTTCACTTTTCATATAATACTATGCGATAAATTGGGTGACATCATTCTAGTGGATCTAGCTCGTTCCATTCGTGAAAAAAGATACTTTGAGTAACACTTTTGTATTTGAACGCCAATAGTTATTTATCTGTTGTAAGAATGACTTATTTCTCCGGCCATAACGCTTGGCGAGATTTGGGCGACGAATTTGGTGGAATGTCGCCAACTTGACGACTTTTTTAAATGTTGCTAAATTAACGAAAAACTCGCCAAAAGGATAGAAATGACGCTAAATCAATGAAAATAACGACTAATTGACGAAAATTCAATATCTTGGAAAGAATATAAATAACTACTATAAAAATATATATATTTTTTTTTACTGTAAAAGTAGTAAATTCATTGCATTATATAAGGAAAGTCATGTGCTGCCCACATCAGATTTCTTATATAGAATTTTACGTTTCAAGGATTGTCTTTAGAAATCGTATCATCATAAAGTTAAAAATATTTATGCGTAAAACCCATCTCCCACAGTCTTGACAATTTTCTTACACTTGTATTCCCTGTGGTGATGTTTATCTTAACATGTTGAGAATAGAACTGTACATTGTTATTAAAATGGAATTGTAACGATAGAGCTGGTTACCCCATGCTAAGGTTTATTTATGTTTTTCTTTGTTAGAGAGATGGCTTACACGACATTTGACTTTAAGAAGTCTGTTGTAACATTTGTCAGACTTGGATATAAATTTACGGAAAATGTTTTGGAAAAGGATAAGCTACATTTGGAAATAATTTTAGAATGAAAATATACATATTTGATGTCCCTTATATTAAAGGTTCATTTATGGTGTTACAAACATAAACACACACACACACGCACATGCACACACACATGCATACACATACAGATGGTTATATTTCCAAAAGTCTTTGAAATAAGTTCAGGAGGTCTTAAAACATATTTATCTGGCAACATCTAGAATTCGAAAAATTTCGGAGAACAATATGTTCTCTGTACAATAACGTGAGAAGGTGAATATTTATTTATGGAAGAAATTAGTGTTGATGTCTGGTTAACCTACCCCTGTGTGTGAGGCAATAATAGGTAAAGAATATGAAATATTACTAGGTTACAATTTTTAACACTTCCCAACATAGTTGTAAAGTGTTTAGGACTTTGTCCATTCTGTCTGTTTGTACATCTGTCTATCTGTCTGTTCGCAGGAAAACTGCTGTAAAAATGATTTTATCAAAATGAAATTTTAGTAAATTGTTGAGACGGTCTGTGGGACATATGGGAATGTAAATGAACAATATCACCCAATTTGATTTAGATTTAATCTGGGTTAAAAAAATGAAATACATTGAAACCTATGGAACTTAATTTTTCACTCATTTTTTAAGCGGAATTAAAATTCACAAATTGCTTTGAAAATTTTAGGAAATATTCAAATTATTACGTAAAATGTGTAAAAAAAAAAGAAATTTATCAAAATGTAATAAATTGATTTTAAATATAAATGAAATAATAATTACATCCATATTATATGAAGAGATCACGTGACTAATTGCAAAAATATGGCATTCATTTTTTTCGCTTAGTTAAAATCGTGATTTTTTGAGATCGCTTAAATAGATATTTAGTGCTACATCCGTTTAAAAACCGCATATTATATATGTATCTAAATTCTGTGCCTACGCAGTTGCAATCCTTTTTATTTCAAATGATCACTAAACTTTAATTATTTCTACAACGAAACCCAATTTTAACGTATGCAGAATGCAAGCAAATCAAGCGATTGTAAGATGAGTTGTATAAAAATTGCTGATTTTTTTTCACGCAAAATTATTTAACTTTGGAGTCTGGAATATAAGTGATATGAATGAAATATTCATTGTCTTTACATGGAGAGTAGACGATTTTATAGAATTGCCTTTTTTGATGCAGTTTGAAATTTGCAAGTAAAATAAATTATTGAACTGTGATAATTTAAAAAATGTCACAGCTGGATGTATCGCATTTTAGAGACTTTTAAATAAAATTGCATTTCAGTTGGAAAGTGATTCATAATCGATTCTTTATGTATGATTAATCTTTCTTATTATGTAACAAACTGACAATACTAGATGCAATAAAAATAATAATAATAAAATTTGGAAATGTTTCTGTGTTGCTGCACGAAGATGAAACTTTTGAACGAAGTGGAAAATACTTAGATACTGCAATAATACAAAGTAAAGTATATAGTAAAAATCATGATAAAAATTACAAAGTTGACGCAAACTAAAGGTATACAAATGGAAAGATTTGCAAGTAAACTCGTGAAGATGGAGAATGCACCTAAAATTCAGAAATATCAAAATATACGTAAAAGTTCTCAGAAAAATAGTAATAATGACACAGATTGCATTAATATTGCAAATGAGGAAGAAAAATATGAGTAAAATAATTTTGCCAGTGGAGGTAATTTGTCTAACTAATAATTAAATTAGCATTGTAAAAATAAATAAGTTAGACAAGAATAAATCTGTATGCAGAAAACAAATGTTGCAAATAGTAATGTATATGTCAGGTTTAAATCTCGAAAACGCACATTGAGGGAGAAAATCGACCACAACAGTTCCAGCTTAAATTAAAGTTAAGCTGTAGTTAAGCTCAAGTTAAGCTGAAACAGTTCCAGTCACAATGCAAATATCGTGTCTTGGCACCTTCAAAAATGCTCGTATTGCGTTTTAGCATATTCAGAAAGACCAAAATGTAAAATTCCGATTCAGATTCGTTTAAAAATCGACCAAAATGTGATTCGGTAACGTGAAAATGCCGCAACGCGCTGTGGACGCTTATTAATGCAACCATGACACAATTTGATAAAAATGCCTGTGCAAAAATAATTAACAACTTTATTACAATTAATGAGATCAGGAGGGCAAACTGCATATCAGACAAATTTACTTGATGTTGAGAGTTCATGTAGTTAGGTAGAATATGTCGAAAAACTAATCTACATTTTGGTATATTTTTTTTCAATTAACATTGCTCACACAGACACAGAAAAAATTTTAACATTTCAGAAGTGACATTACAATACTTCTTTTTTAGTTCAGCTTCCATAACTGAAATATAAATATCAATAATGTAGGAAAAAAACCTTATACTAAGAACTAATTTGATTTCTACAAAAGAAATTAGACATACTTTAATTACAACTATTCAAACATATGATTATTTCAACTAATTATTAATTGTATAAAGGTCCTGATGTTTAAATCAAATTAATCGAAAATCATAGGAACAACGAAAAACAATATTTATATGAAAATTGAAACGTTGTATTTTAAAAATAAATAAATGCAATTTAAAAATAAATAATAGAAATATTTCTTTACCATTATTCGAATATATATATATATATATATATACATATTTATTAAATTAAATTATATATATATATACACACACACACACACACATTGCCATAAAAATTTGCGCACCAAGGAAGAGTAGTCAGAATCGAAAGAAATTTTATATATTTGAGTGCAACGGTAATATAAATAGGTGATACAAAACAAAGCAAAATGATCATTTATTACAGGAAATACTACAAATGACTGGAGGTTCTAGTACCCTGTTGGGCCACCTGTAGCATGAATACACGATACGATACGGGCAGGGCATTGAGACATACAGATCCCATATTTTGTCTTGTGTCATATCATTCCACAGTTGTTATAAGCCTGCCTCGAGTTCGACCAAACTTGGCGGTTGTCCAACTTGCCGTCCCAGACATGCTCGATCGGCGATAAATATGGGGATCGGGCAGGTCAGGGTTTCAATGTGGTGGAGGCATTCTTGTGATACCTTTGCTGTGTGTGGCTGAGTTTTGTTCTGTTGAAAATACCTCCTGGGAGCCCTACTATGAGTGGAAACACACGTGGCTGAAGGATGTGAGGAACGTATCGCTAGGCTGTTATGGTCCAATAGATCAATATTAGAGGTGATCAGGTGTCGTATGTAACGGCACTCCTTACCATTACACCAGCTGTAGGAGTGAACAGATATAGGGGCCCGTAGTGAAGGTGCTGTCTGTGTTCAGGTGGCGGACAATGATGCAGTTGGCGCTGTGCGTGCGTGTCGGGTGATGTGGCGTAATTATCGGCGATTGGTCTGCCGAGGTTGTCCGGAGTCTGGTCGCCGTGTATGCGACCTCTCACATGTATGCGACGTCTCCACGGCCTAGGTGGCGGGCTACTGCCCGAGCTGACCACCCAGCTTCTATCATTCCGATGATTATTCCCTTCTCGAACTCTGACAGCTGATCACATTGTCTTCGATGGCGGCGTAACGACATCCCTAATAAAAAGCGTCCCTCTGCAACAGATTAAGTACAGGCAAAAAGCCTGTGCTTACCTTTTTCTGTGACAGGGAGACCGAAGTTCAACGCCCTCTGGTGGCATTACGCAATGCGCAATTACGCTGTTCTTAGTGCGCAAATTTTTATGGCAATGAGTGTATATATATATATATATATAAATAAAAATTTAAAGATTTTAGTCGAAAACTATGTATAAACTATGGTAAGTACAAAAAACCCATTTCTAGCATATCTGTTATATATATATATATATATATATATATATATATATATATACTGACTTCCAAAAGTTAAGCAAGCAATGCAAATTTTCATTTTTCGAAAGCGTAATTTGAATTTGAGTGGCTGAAAATCGATGCGGATGTAGATTGCAGTATGCAAATATCGTATGTTACAGCCAATTACGATTGATTGTCCGGATATATGCTAATTAGGCAGTCTTTGAAGACGCCAACTTTCTGAAGGATTTGAGGAGGTGCATTGAAATGCTAATACGAAGTGATTATAACTTTTATAGGACTATTTTTGATGATATTCGTATTTCTATAGCTGAAAGACGATGAATGACATATATTGAGTGCTGTCGAACGCATTGAAGCAGGACAGTCAATCAAAGATGTCGCTATTTTCTTTGGTGTTGATCATTCGGTAATTTCTCGATTATGGAAACAATTTCAAACAAGTCAAACAGTTGTCCGGAGACCTGTGTCCGGTCGTCCAAGCGTTACTACCCCTTCTGATGATCGGCATATTGCTATAGTAGCCAAGCGGAATCGACGAGCGACCTCCTCAACGGTTACATCCATGGTTGCAGCGGCGCTTGATAAGACAATATCTGCCAGTATTGTGCACCAAAGGCTCCACGTGAAGGAATTGTACGCCCGAGTACAACGTTTTTGTATTCCACTAACCGTCCAATCCAATGAGGTAATATTAAAGTGGTGTCTTCAACATGTCAATTGGACTGTCTCAGATTGGTGTAACGTCCTGTTCACCGACGAGTTCAGATTTGTCCTGGAATCAGATGATAAGCGTGTAAGGGTCTGGAGAGAACGAGGCACACGAAATAAGGCCAAGAACATTATCGAACATCACGCACTCAGAGGTGGAAGAGTCAGGATATGGGATGGAATTTCAATGGGATATCGTACAGAGCTGCACACCTTTAAAGGCGGTTCTCTGACGGCTGCACGGTATCCGGATGAAGTCCTGGACTCCATTGCGAGACTCTACGCTTACGCTGCAGCAGTTGGTCCTGATTTTCACATTACGGACGATAATGCCCGTCCCCATCGAGCTAACATCATTGACGAAAACCTGGAAAGTGGGAACATTTCTAGTATGGAGTGGCCTGCGCATTCCTCCGACCTTAATCCCATTGAAAACCTTTGGGATGCCCTAGAGCGTGCTGTCCTTGCACGTTTACCTCCTCCAACCAGTTTCACAGAGTTGGAAACTACCCTATTGGAGGAAAGGCCATTGCTCGCATCTGCGAGGGTTGATCATTTCATTGAAAGCATAGAAAATCGTTGTAAAGTTTGTGTGAAGGTCCGGGGTGGTCACATACTATATTAATGTGAGTTTTGTTTGGTTTGTTTGCCTTTAAACATCATTTTGTTAATGAACCAAATGTGACGTCATCATATAACTTACAAAAAGTAATTTTTCTTTTTATCTTTGTACGTAATTCTTGTTTTCTTTAATGCGTAAACATATTTGCTACCTTCATGTACAATTTTAAGTTAATCAAAGCTTTACTTTTCCAATTTTGTTGATTTTGCCGGTAGCAAATTGTTGATTTATTGTTATATATATATATATAAATAATTATGTAACAATAAATGAGTTTTGTTGATTTATTTATATATATATATATATAAATTATTTATATATATATATATATATATATATATAAATAAAAAAATACATAAAATGACTTAAAAAGCCAATTTCCCTTCTAAATATTTAAAAGAACATTATGTATACAACGGTAAAGCGCCATGCTGCTTTATACAAGTGTATAACTAAATAATCTCCCAAAATGGACAAGTACCTATATACCCATAAAGATGTTTAAAGACTATTTATGAAGTGACGGTCGGGAAAAGTAGCGACCCCCAACTCTCCGGTTAAAGCTTTTACTGCCATGGCGAAACGCTCCCGGTAGCCGAAACCTTCAAACCACATCCAACAAGACATTCACCATTACCTCAATAAACGTAAAAACACTTAAAAAACTAGTTATTAAAAACCCCTAAATTACTTAAAACAACACTTATAACTATCCAAAGATCTGAAAAGGCGGGGGGAGAGGGGGATAAAATCCCACATCAGCATATTAAAACTATTGTATGGAATCTTTAACTATGTGGTTATATTATGTATTTTCAAAACGATATTCAAACACCATAAAAGAAATGTACAAATAAAATATTTTTCCCAAATCTGACTGTAATAGCAATGGAAACTATATTGACTCGAACCATGAAACTACTAGTGTATGAAATCATTAATAATGTGGTTATTTTTATATACCACAAATAAAAACCAAATATCAATTTGAGGCTATAAAACGACTAATGTATGAAATCATTCACGAGGTGGTTATTTAGTATAATTCAATAATAAACCAAATGGCAATTTTGCCGTTTCTAGAAATGAATAAAACCCAACTTTCAAAATTCACCATAATTTTTACACTAAAAAAGCTTCCCCATTCTCATAGAACTTTTTCAACATAGTCCTTTCAAGCAATCCTGAATGAATTATCAAGTATACAATACGCGAAACTTTCCAAAATCCAACTATACCTGACATTCCATTATAACATAACAATGTACCACATGTGACTAACCCATCTACCATACAGACACTCAAAACACCAAAAAAGTCAATCATCAATAGAACAATAAAGAACCCCCAATTACAACCAACCAGCTCTAAACGACTTTTCACAAGTCCAGGTTTTAAATCATTTCTTAAACTGTTAGGGATATCAAATCTTTTCCAAAATAGCGCTTTCTTGTCTTGGTCACAGTTAATCCATGAAAATCTGCAACAATCTTTATCAAAAAAACAGGGGGATAACCTTCCTTAATAGCATCTCTCAATAAATGGATATCACTTGTGTATTCATCCAAACTTGAAGAATTCAATAACTCATGACGTGATAATTGATTTATAATCAAATTTCTGAAAATGTTACGATGTAAACACGTGGTCCATGACGTCATAAACTTTATGTCAAAATCAAAAGATTTATGTTTGTCATAAATATGGTAATGCTGTTAAGTAGAAGGTCTTATTATTGTAATATCTAAGAAGTTGAGACTTAGATCCACATTACATGGTGTTTCCAGTAAAGTCAGTGATGTTGGATAAAAATCGAAATTCAAGGTATAATTATAATCCTCAAATCCACGTAGGAGATCATCCATATAACGCAAGAACAATATTTCGTTCAGGATGTGTGTACCCCTTTCGTATTTGTCCAAGTAAATATCAGCTAGTACGGAGGAACAATTACCTCCCATGGGAATTCCTTTAATCTGTTTATTGTCTCATATCTGTTTATATATATATATATATATATATACATACATACATACATATATATATATATATATATATAATTTTTCATAGATACTGTAGCTTACTAAAATATGAAGGATACTATGCAAATATGATTAAATAAAGAATTTAAAGTTAGTAAGTAAATGAAATGGAAATGCAAAATACATTTAATTTCTTGCGCAAATGCAGCTTATAAATAAAATGATTTCAATAATAATAGTGTAGTTTGAAAATCCAATGAACGAAAAGTAAGAAGCTGAAACACGATAAACCTAACATTCTAAAACACCCACAGAATAAAATATAAAACAGCAAATCATCAGATGATTTGCTGTTTTATATTTCATTGGTTTTTCATTGGTGCATTGGATTTTCAAACTACTATTATATATATATATATATATATATATATATATATATATATATATATATATATATATATATATATATATATATATATATATATATATATATATATATATATATATATATATATATATATATATAATATATAAGATGGAAAATGGAAGTTATTAAAGATATTGAAGTGTTACAAAGCAGCTACAAATACTATACACGATATAAATATAAAAGTATAAAAAGAATTTTAGAATTGAAAAAAGAAGGAAAGCTTAGCGAGGTTGGCTTCAGCCAGGGCTGGCGTCCAGGAGTGCAATGCCGCGGCATTTATGACAAGCTTGTTGACAACTGGGGTGTAAGGTCACAACCCCTTACCGCCATTAAGTAAGCTTCTCGCTAAGCCTTCCTTCTTTTTTCAATTCTAAAATTTTTTTTATACTTTTTGTATTTATATATATATATATATATATATATATATTTATTTTTATTTCAAAATGTACAAAACTACAAACTTGTACATATGCATTGGTTAGGAAACATAGCAGTTTGGGAACAACAATCATAACTGAACATATCTTAACATACCTAACTCTCTAACATAGATAATTCTCCGTAGGAAATTGAATGACATTTAATTGAAATTGAATTACATGTGTAATAAAATCTACAGGTAGAAGGTTAAATCCGTGGAACGATCAGAGACTTCCTGAGAAATGCATTGCGATAACTGAATGCGATAACTGAATGCGATAACTGAATGCGATGACTTGCAATTTACAAAAATTAAAATTACTTGTAAAATCGAATTTTTTTTTGTTACAATGCTAAGATATATGCGGTTTTTTAGATAGAATTGTGCTAATCTTATTTTTTCGGATGCAACGAGAGATATACCAGATTATGTAAAAATGCAAATTTCGATGTACTTAAAAATAAATAAACACCAGAGAATAATACTACGGATTCGGTCCAAACATCGTTGGAAACGACATTCTTCTATATTTCCGATGGTGCGGATGGGAATTCCGATAATATTTTCGGTTGCTAATTAACCAATTTGTGTGAAAATGTTAAAACATGAAGTAGCTAAAAAGCAAATTTGAAATTAAAAAAATAATAATAAAGCCCATGTGCATCTGTGCAGATTCCCAGACCTTGAAATACCAGTGTATCAAATTCCATGGCCGTACGATGTTCAGATCTCCCGCTACAGACTGCACAGATGCACATCTTCCTTCATTATATAAGATTATATTTTTGAGGAAAGAAATTGTTTTACTCAGGGCAATATCTCAGCTCGCTTTGGGCTCTATGTTTCTTATGCCCTTAAGTTTCGCTTTACTGCGCTTAATATTAGTTACCCCAATGTCCTTACAGGTGAGATCCGTAACTATGATATGAGTTTGCGTTATAATCAGTTTGCGTTATAATTTATGTTTCTTTAAACTAACCATCCTAACTGGTTTGGATGTTAAACGATTCTTAAGTAGTAGGTTCTTGGAATGAAACAAGGGTTCTTGAGCAGAGTGGTCTTGGAATGAAAGAAGGGTTCTTGTGTAGACGATTAAGGATTGGAGTAGTGAATGGAATGAAATCCCATTCGATACAACGATGACTAGGAAGAGTCTAGCATTCGGGATGTGGCTGCAATACGGGGCGAAGGAACTGAATGCCGGTGTAAGCATATAAGCTTTGTAAATACGTATCCATGTAAGCATTATCACCAGCCTAGTATATGGTAGTAATTTGTAGATTTGTAAGTTATTCTGGACATGTGCAATACCAATTAGTATATATGCTATCCGTTGCTTTAAACAGCAAGCTGCTATCATTTTTGTGAGGTCCCCAATTAACTGAATTTGATGTAAAACAGTGCTGTCTTGAGTTATTGTCCTAGAACCGGAAGGTCGAAATATCAAGCACTCGTAAGTTTGAGCTGCCACTTTTAACAGATTAAGAAACAATTGTCTACAAATGCGTGTGAAAAGGATAAAGAGACAAATAACCTTTACAATTTTTCAAAAATTTTGATCTGACGAACAAATAATATACGCGAAACCGTTTCATAGAAGCTCATGCTGCTGTCTGTGTTGCTGACGTAATCCTAGACCATGAGAGTTTATTTATCTCAATAATTTAATTTCGATTTCACCGACTGAACACTCCTCCTTTCATGTCTTTTGAAAAAAAACATTCGAAGAGTTAAATCGAAGAATATAATTTCCTTCTTCCATCAAAACTCTTCCATTTCTGGGTGTTCTTCGAATATTACCCGACATTTATAAAAGGTACCTGCTAATCTGGAAAAAATCCACAGAGAATCAAATTTGCAGCTAATAATTTTTTTTCCACTTTCCCTCCAAGATATAGACCTCCCGGTGAGATCGCTGAAAAAGTTGGCGGAAAAAAAATGGCGTGGTTTATTGAATGAGGAAAGCCATTTTTCCAACTGTGAAAGAAATGGATGAGTGTCATGTTAGGTGAAGTTTATTTTATTTTCCTCTATTTTTTTTAATATGAATTCTTCTCTGTATCACGATAGCATCTCCTATGTTATTTTTCGCGGCGGGAACCTGTATTTTATACACCCGTTCCTAATTTTGATGGCCTTTCATGTCTGATGAGAATAATATCTACGGTCGGGGTATATACTACTGAAATTGGTACTTTACGAAAAATGTAAGAATTTTTTAGGCTTGCATTTCCGAATTTCATATCGATAAAAATGTGATCAATTTCCACAGTAGCAATTCAATTTTGGCTTTTATTGGCTTTAATATTGGATCAATATGAAAAATGGACATTTTGATGGAATTGGTCCAATATGGGCTTAAATTACTGGCACAATATTAGGACAATATTGCGCCAATATTTAAAATGTAACACCAATATTGGCATAATATTGCAATGAAGATATTAGCCAATATTGAAGATCAATGTAACCTCAATATCTGCACAATATTGGGATTACATTGGAAATATTTTCAATGGGATGCCAATATATAGAATACTGGGCAAAGATTGGACCAATGTTAAATACTACTAGGGTTATGTTTGTTTTGTCAGAAATAGGGTGCCATTTATGAATATGTAAAAACTATATTTAATATTCAAAGAAAGGAGTTTGCAAGATACATAAAGACCCACTTCGAACAGATAACAAATAATATAAGGATAAAATAATTTTAATATTTTTAACTATTTATTTTTCCAAAAAATAATTAAAAGGCTTTGTTTCAGCAAGTTTTTGCTTCACTTTGCTTATTTTCACTCGAAATATCTAAACTATGAAAAATATAAACAGTAAGCGACAAATAGGTTCATTAAGGGGTGAGACAGCCCAGTGGGGGATTACACTCGTACGACTTTAGTCCGATTCACGGATCTGCGCAAACTGTCCCCGTGTTCAAGCAGAGTGCGGGTTCATTAAAAATGTGGATCCGTAATTAGTGGTAGGTGAAGGAGGTTACGGTCGTTGTGGATGCCGTCCCCTTCCACTGCTTTCTGATCAAAATTGAGTGGCATTTCCCTGCATTCTAAACAGATATCTTACATCTTCGGGTAGGTTGGACGGTGTCGGTCGAAGAATAAGAAATATGTTCAGTAAGAAATCCATTTTCTAGATCAATAATTTGTATTTACAAAGCTCTTATAGGTATAACAGTATTAACAAATATAATATTTAATTTAAATTAAATACTCAAAATATGGATTACAAATACATTAATTTTAACTTTCTCATACTATGTGATCCTTCCCCTACTATGAACCGCTCGGAAAAACTTACGGACCTACATATTTACCGTGACCGTCTCTGACAGTTTGCGTAAAGGCGGGAATCAAACTCGGGTCATCTGGGTGCTATCCCCGCACGCTAGCCACTATGCTGTGTGTCAGTCTTTGCCGAAAGTCATAATAAATCATTGCTCGAAAATTCCTTTCGACTTAAATCCATGTTTCGCAGCTATTTTATTAACTTTAAAACAACGCCGTAGAGTAGGTTTTATAATATTTCTTGTTATTTAACAGCCAATGCTCACGTGAAAGTTTAAATTTTAAAATAACCGTCTGCTCTGAAAGCTGTTATTTTTGGTATTGCCATATTCTAAAAACTTAATTACTGGCCTTCGTATTAACTTTTAAAATGATTTTCTAGGGGGCCACAGGCAGTAAACACTATGTGTGCGAAAATAAGATAATTAAAAAAAAAAAAGAATGTTTGTTGTGGAGCGAGGAAGGTTAACTTCAGTTTTTCAAGAAATCCTACAGATTAGACGCGCCTACGTTGTCGCAGATTAGACGCCTGTACCTGAATCAAATGATAAAATTGCGGCCGAATTATCTTTTAGTTCTACTGACGATACAATATCATCTGTCAATGTTGTAAACCCAGGCCGTTCGACTCATCCGAAGACATAGAGCAGCAGATTGGCGGCCGGTCACCTGTAGGTGAAGACATTTTGAGAGATGTCTCTCCTGAAAAATATGCCGGTACTTGAAAGTCCGGCACAATTGGATCAAAGGTATGTTTGTATTTCCCTTTTATAAAAACATACATATTTTTAGAATAATATATAATTAAAATAAAAGTTAACTACGTTATTATTTGAGTAAATTAATAAATTATTTGAGTAGACATTGTCTACCTTGTCTTCTCTAACGCTTCGCTATTCAAAATCAAGAACTTCAAAAAAATTCCAGAGTTGGATATTTTTCAGAAAGAACAATATACGGCACGTTAAGATAATTTTCAAAACTATTATTTTCTTTGAACACCGTGAATGTCAGAACCATAATTTTAGCGAGAAAATTTCTCCGACATTTAAAACGTTTAAAAACGCTCATTTATACAACGACATTTTGAACAGAAATAAAAAGCGAAAAATCTGTGAAAATGATGTAAAATTAAGAATAACTTCACACAAAAAGCACATTTCACCATGCGGTGATAACTCAGAAATGCAAGCGATATCATCACGATAGCGAGGTAATTGCTTTTAAAATCCTATTCTCAGAGGTTCTTCAAACCCTAAACACATAGTTAAAAAAGTTCTGCGATAGAAATAACAGATGAATGTCGCGGATAAAAGTCGGTCATACGATATTTTATCAGTCGTCAGCCCCATCAGTCACTGAGCGATAAAAAATGTGCGGCTGGAAATATTTCAAATCAGAGTTTCTTGCTTTTTCATTTACTTTCGAGTTGGTTTAAAGTTACTGTCATTTTATATACCTTTCCGAAAGATTGGAAGGAGATTTGGCGTTCTTTTTGGTTCTGATAATGAACGATAAATGAAGTATGGGCGGTGGATGAAATGCTGAGTATTTTTGGACGCCATGTTTGTTTAGAACTTCGTCAAGACATGGGTTGGATTTGGAATAAAAATTATAACTTTTTCATGTTTCCCTTGAAGTAGGTAGTTATAAGAAAATTAGGTGACTGCAATTGTTTTGTGGACACTAGAAGTTCTCTTCCTAAGGTCAAGAATAGTGCGACCTTTACAGACGTTATTACCAAGTTTTAGAAGAAGTTTTTCAAGAATAAAAAAGTAATAGAAAGTTAATAGAAAAGTATATATTTCCCACCAGAACACACAAAACGAGCCACCAGTGATTAAAATAAGTTCAGTAGTTTTGTCTGTAGATCCATCAGCATATGACGAAAATGGCCAAAGAATCATGTTTTTCATTTTTTTAAATTCTAAATTAAATTTATCTACAAGTTTTAAATGAAAAGTATGCTTGTCTTAAAAGAATGTACAAAATATTGTAATTGTGTTTAATATTGCATTGTAATTGTATTTAATATTGTATTGTAATTGTATTTAAAGTTAAATTGTATTAAATATTGTAATTGTAATTGTAAGAAAAAAAATGGCCGTAGAGAAAATCGTTAAAAAGTGAAATTTTAAAGTCTTTTTTCTAAGGAACTACCGAACCAATTTTAATGCTATTGTTTTGCTAGCCTTTGCTTCATAAACGTTTTAGAGAGAAAAACGAATACAGTCAGTAGCTAACTTGGGGGTATGAGATACATACATCTTAAAATCGAGGTTTGTCATGCCAAGTATACCATATACTTGCCAGCTATAGATTCAGACATGAAGACTTGGTGGGAATTGCTTTTTACTGACTTTACATATACAATTTTAGGAACGATACCATGTTCCTAAAATTGTATATGTAAGGTCAGTAAAAAGCAATAATTTGCAAACTGTTGCTTGTTAATTTGATGCTTTTGTAAGTCATTAAGTAGTTTTTGAGAATTTGTGACATGTGCTTTATGTTTATGGAAATAGTGAAACTATGATGATTATATAGTATGTTTGCTCAATAACAATATAATTATGAATAAATTTGAACACCTTAAAGTGAAGAATCAGAACAAAATAAAATAAAATTCTATTGTTTTAAAAAATTGTAAAATTTTATAAAGATCAAATATTTATTTAACTAATATTAAAAAATTATGTGTGTGTGCATGTTCGTCAATAAAACATTTTCATTTTTTGCTTCCTGAAAAAATGTAGTAATTGTGTGTATTCATGCTCATCAGAAGAATCTTCTAGAGAGCTGATTCTGTCTAGAAGAATTTAAGATAGTGTTAATTTTAACCAGGAGAATTTGACATAGTGCTAGTGCTCTGTAAGATATTTTAACATAATGCTGGCGCTCGCTAGAAGAAGTAACCATAATTCTGATGATCTCTAAAAGAATTAACATAGAACTGGTGCTCCCTAAAAAATTTAACATAGTTCTGGTGCCCCCTAGAAGAAATTGGCATAGTACTGCTGCTTCCTAGAAGAAATTAACATAGTGCTGGTGCTCCCTAGAGGAAAATAACATAGTGCTGGTGCTCCCTAGAAGAAAATAACATAGTGCTGGTGCTCCCTAGAAGAAAATAACATAGTGCTGGTGCTCCCTAGAAGAAAATAACATAGTGCTGGTGCTCCCTAGAAAAGTCTAAGTGCTGGTGCTCCCTAGAAGAAAATAACATAGTGCTGGTGTTCCCTAGAAAAGGCTGACATAGTGCTGGTGCTCCCCAGAAGAAATTAATATAGTGCTGGTGCTCCCTAGAAGAAAATAACATAGTTCTGGTGTTCCCTAGAAAAGTCTGACATAGCGCTGGTGCTCCCCAGAAGAAATTAATATTGTACTGGTGCTCCCTAGAAGAAAATAACATAGTGCTGGTGCTCCCCAGAAGAAATTAATATAGTGCTGGGGCTCCCTAGAAAAGTCTAACACAGTGCTGGTGCTCCCCAGAAGGAATTAACATAGCCCTGGTGTACTTGTGCTCTCTAGATGAAATTAACGTAGTGCTAGTGCTCCCTAGAAGAAATTAACATAGTGGTGTTGGTGCTCTCTAGAAGAAATTAATATTGTGCTGGTTATCCCTTGGAGAAATTAACATAGTGCTGGTGTCCCCTAAAAGAAATTTACATAATGATGGTGTTCCCTAGAAGATTTTAACATAGTGTTCGTGCACCCTAGAAGAAATTAACATAGTGTTGGTGCTCCCAAGAAGAAATTTACATAGTGCTGGTGCTTTCTAGCAAAAATTACATAGTGGAGCTCCCTAGTAGATATTAACATAGTGTTGCTGCTCTTTAGAAGAAATAACCCTAGTGTTGGTGCTCCCTAGAAGAGATGAACATAGTGCTAGGGCTCCTTAAAAATTAACATAGTGTTTGTGCTCCCTAAAATAATTTAATGTAGTGCACGTGCTCGATGATAGTCAAAGAATGCTGACCCTTGCTGTGTACAGTAGTAAGATAATGTAGAATTTGTTTGAAACTGTAAACTTTTTCTAAATTTTATCTCGTATTTTATGTAAATGTATAAGTGCCACTACACTGAAACTGGGCGAGAGTACTGAAAAATAAAGTAACTACAAAAATGCTTTTTAGCTACATACCCTATATCTATGCATATCTCGAAAACTGCATTAGTTAAAATAATGTGCAATGACGCGTCGGAAATGTTAATTATAGTCTAGAATATTATTTCAAAGTCACATGGTTGTATCGTCAAAAGCGAGAAAGATGCAGCCTGCTGAATTTCAGAAAAAGGTAGCAAAATTACAGTTTTTTTCTCTTAATGCGGACAGCATTTCTATATAAAAAAATTCAGAGTTTCATGAAAAATGTCCATAACTAAGGTGAGAAAGATCCCTTAAAAGTTTAGAATTTTTAGGTTAAAGCCTTCACTTATTTTAAGTGAAAAATCTAAAGAATGATTCATTTTGACACAAAAATATAGCCACTACATTGAAAGTGGTCAATTTTTCCATAACTAAGACCTTTCATTGCTGTATTGGATATACAGTTTTAAGTAATATATCATACTAGCAGCGATTACCCCACGTTACTCTGAATTTACCATACAAAACTATGATAAAAATTACACCGAAACATATAGGGCCGATTGTGATATATTACCGTTGAATGCATTGCATTTTAGATATGTTTAGATAAAATTAAAGTTGGAAAGTGTTTCATAATCAATGCATTGTGCATAATTGATCTTTCTTGTGATTTCTTAATACTTTTCGTTGTTGAGTAAGCCTGTGAGAAATAAACCATGGTGATAGTTTCCATTTAAATTCATATCTCAAACCTGCGATTTTCAAAAGTGTCTAATACGTTTAATAAACTCCCACAAAACTCAGAGATTTAATTTACTTTCACGTTTTAAACCAACAATGTCCAACCTTTTTCGTTGTGAATCATGGAGTTAGAGAGTAGAACTCCTAGGAAAAAGTGCCGTTTTTCACTGATATCTCGAGAACCACTAGTCGTAGAAACTCAAAACATGGCCTATGTACTTTGTGGGGTGATTTCAAGACTACCAAGACAAATTTCATGAAATTCGGTTCAGCCATTCTCCAGTTATGGTGAATCATACATACACACTTTTCTTCTTTATATATATAGATTATGAAATGGCCAATAAAATCATTGAGTTAGAAAAATGTTCAGTTACTTTAACTTAATTAAAAATACTACAATCATGTGACCTTGGCAAAAATTTTGGCAAAAAATTGGCTAAGTTTTTTTTAATGTCTCTTAAATTGACAAAACTGTTGCCAATTTGATGAAAAATATACTAAATTAACAAAAATCACGCTAAATTGATGAAATATAGAATTAAAACATAAATAGAAGTTTAATTTTATGAATTGATTGAAATTAAAAAATGGATGTGGTATATTAAGTATATTTCAATATGAATTGTCTGCCTGCCTGTCCGTCTATCCCACTCAGCGATCAATTTGATGAACTTGGCGATTTTTCAGGTGTGACCAAATCGACAAAATGTCGCCAAATTTATGAAAACGACGTTAAATTAACGAAAATGACGCTAAATTGATAATATTCAAAATTAAAGCATAGGAAAGTAGGATATTGATTTAAAATTTTCTGAATGGATTGGAATTCAAACTAGTTAATAAATGGATGTTATATCAAGTATGTTTCAATAGGGTATGTCTGTCCCATCTCGGCAATAAATTTGACGACTTATTTTAAATATCGTCAAATTGTTAATAACGACGCTAAATTAACGGAAATGACGCCAAATTAATAAAATTTAAATTTAAAACATAGGTGAGTAGGATTTTGATTAAAAAATTTATGAATGGATTGTAATTGAAACTAATTAATAAATTGATGTTATGTTACGTATGTTTCAATATGGTCTGTTTGTCCCACTGGGCGACAAATTTAAATATTGCAAAATTGATGCAAACGACTTTAAATTAACGAAATCAACGCCTTATTGATAAAGCTTAAAATCAAAGAGTAAGTAATTAGCATTTTGATTTAAAATTTTATGAATGGATTAGAATTTAAACTAACTAATAAACAGTATTGAATATGTTTTAACAGGGTTTGTTTGTCTCTTAGTATAAATTTGAGACTAGATTTCCCATTATGGACCCTTTCCCTATACGTTTCCAGGTATTGTAGGGAAAGTAAAGAGAGAATACTGTTCACATTATCACATTGCAGATGAATAACAAAAATGCGTTTTAAATCGATAGTTTCATAACAGTGAGCAAGCATATTTATTATGAACTTAGATGTAGTTTTAAAACATTTATTCTTTAAATTGAATATCCTCATTATGACTAGCACAACTGTTTTATTAGTTGTAATCGAAGCATATATCATTTCCTCTAAATATCCATAGCAACATGTGGAAATGCTGAGTACCGCAGACATTTTATTCTCTTCCTCAGACGCAGTATTTTATTTCACCAAGAAGGGGAAGCTGAGCCAAGAGGAAATAAAACATTACAAGAAAATCATTACAGATGAAAGTTTATATTGGATCTAACTAACATTTCAATTAATATGTGCAAAAACAATCAAGATAATACATTTTCACATTTCCTGAAGCACAAATAAGATTTGTTTTGAACTTGGATGTAACCTAGAATTAGATGTAGTTTAACATTTATCCCTCTGGTTATATATTTTGTCAGGAGACGTGTCTATGAGACGTGTATGTGAGGGTGTTACCTGAAATAAAATTTTGCCCCCCCCCCTTTTTACTTTCCTTATATACAATAATGTATAAGGAAAGTATTATGACGGGGTCGAAAATTCGAATTCGAGTTTTCGACGGGAGAGAACGTTTCAAGCATCCCTGACCACGAATCAAACATTTTTGAAGTGATGTCTGTGTGTGTATGTGTATGTGTGTGTGTGTGTATGTGTGTCAGTGAGCCTGTGGAGACGATAACTGACGAACGAATGGACCGATTCGAACGAAATTTGGTATAAAAATTACAATCCGTAAACACTGGTAGCCTATTGTTTTTATACGCAATCGAATGTTCAGAACCCCCCTAAATTTTCCAGTGAATTTTTGAAAAAATCGTCAAAAAATCAAAACCTCTAATAAAGTTACGCAAAAAGACATTTCTTATGTAATTTTTCATTAGAAAACGATTGACATAAATTTTAGAACGCTAACATGAACCGTTCTCGAGATATTGTACATTTTTCAAAAAATTATCAAAAAGTCATATAAAATAAAAAAAAATATTTCCTATTAATAAACATGTTTACTTTTCATGTGTAATACCATGCGATAAATTGGGTAACATCATTCTCGTGGATCTTGCTCGTTCCATTCATGAAAAAAGATACTTTGAGTAATACTTTTGTATTTGAACGCCAATAGTCATATATCTGCTGTAAAAATAACTTATTTCTCCGTCCATAACGCTTGGCGAGATTTTGGCGACGAATTTGGTGGAATGTCGCCAACTTGGTGACTTCTTTAAATGTTGCTAGTGTAACGAAAGACTCGCCAAATGGATAAAAATGACGCTGAATCAATGAAAATGACGACTCATTGACGAAAATTCAATATCTTGGAAAGAATATAAATATCTACTATAAAAATAACCTATTTTTTTGGCTGGAAAAGTAGTAAATTCATTGCATTATATAAGGTCACGTGCTGTCCACACCATATTTTTTTTTTCATCTCAGATATTTTTAGAAGATTTTTTTTTTCATCTCAGATATTTTTAGAGGATATTTTATACATATGATAGAGAAATAAGAAATCGAAACTCCTAAATTTAAGAACTTTCTTTACATTAAATTTAAGTGTGCGAAAAGTTTCTTTATAGAATAAATCTAAAAATTAAACTAGAATTTTATGACTATTCTTTCATCTACGTTGCGAAATATATGAAGTAAGTTCCATGAAGAAAGCATGAGTGGTTTTTTTTATGTTATGTTTTTTGAAAAAGAGCTCTCAGTAACGTATAGTTTAGAACTTTATGACCGATCTTTCACTTCTCAGAATATTCAAAGGAAAGGGGGCAAAAATGAGTGACTGCTTCGCGTGATTGATGAAACTTTCATCAGCGTTTTATTTTTAAGAACTTTTCACTTTAGCACCATTTACATAATCGCGAAAGCTTCATGGAATTTGTGTAAAGCGAAGGGAGGTTTGACCGACTATTTCCAGTAATTGACGTTGAAGCAAGAGTTGTTGACTTATTTTTGATAATGTAGTTCGCGTTTTTCAGCCAGCATAGTTTAAAGCTTTTATTTTTAATCTATATTTATTGCAATGCATAAATCAGTCCCTGTTTCACTTTCCCTGCAATACATGGTAATGTATAGGGAACGTATTATCACAAATAGAATTTTTGACCGATCGAAACGTTTTAGGAACTGTGGAAAAATTATTTGTGTGTCTGTCTGTGTGATATATGAATCCATTTTAGTTGAAAAACTAATAAACCAAATTTCACAAAACTCGGTAGATAAGTCACTTGTAAGACCTTTACCCTGGTAATGATTATATTTTGGTAAAAAAAGAAAAAAAAACTATTACTTCTCACATATGCACAATGAAAACTCATGACCTTTGCATGCTAAACTATCAAACAATGTTGATTTTGCTCCATCTTGGAACCTTATTAATTTACTTTTCGCAGCTTTATTTGTTTTACCAGTAGACTTCTGCAAATGGATATATTTTTGATGATACATGTTCGTTACAGTAACGAAATACATTGTTCATGTGAAACAATTGGAAGAGAAGCCCTAGTCCAGATTTCTTACACCTTTGCCACAGTATCTTTCTTCAGTGTTTCTTCCAGGACTTTTTGGTCGGCAAATAAAATTTTATATAAATAAATAAATAAATATATATATATATATATATACAGGAAAGTTCCGAAACGGCGCAATGTCTCGAGAAATACACTTCGGTTCGAAAAATAAAAAATCACGTATTCAATACTTTTAGAAAAGCTATCCAATGATACCAAAATTGACCCCCCTCCCCCCTTGGGGGAGGGGGGTGGGACAACTTTGAAATCTTCAATGGGAACCCCCAGTTTTTATTGCAGATTTGGTTTCTCCAGAAAAAATTATATACATTTGACTTAAGATTTTGATTCAAGCACCCCGATCATGAGAGGAAAGGGGAGTTACAGAAAAAAGCACTCTGATCTTGAGAGGCAAGGGGACTCATGTTAATCAAGCACCCCGAAGGGAACAGAAAACTACTATGTCTACATCGTTGTTCCTGGGTAGTGCTAAAAGTAGTTTTAAACCGTTTTCTAATCTGAAGTCAACAGTTGTTGCTGAAGTGAACGGTTTGTTGGGGAAGTGGGTTAATTTTAGCATCATTGGATAGTTTTTTTGAAAATATTGAACACGTAATATTTTATTTTTCTATCCTAAGTGTATTTCCCGAGACATTCCCATTTTTAAACGTTGCCCCACTTCCGTTTTTCTCGATTATAGCGCCGTTTGTGGGAGCAAAAATCAAAAATCGGAGATCAAATGTATGCAATTTTTTCTGGCGAATCCAAATCTGCAATAAAAAATGGGGGCTTCTATTGAAGATTTCAAAGTTGTTCCATCCCTCCCCCCAAGAGGGGCGAGGGGTCTATTTTTTGATCCGAAGTGTATTTCTCCAGATATTGCGCCATTTCGGAACTTTCTGGACACCCTGCATATGTATATATATATATATATATATATATATATATATATATATATATATGTATATATATATATATGCTATCACATAAACAGAAACTATGTTAACATGAAGTGTCTCCAGGAGGTGCGAAGTTCTCCCCGCCGGATGTATGTCTGAAAGAAACTCTAATCTTCATTGAAATTACGTTGCACAAATTCTGTGGCTATTCGCTGAATGTGCTAATTGCAATCCCTGCAATACATGGTAATGTATTGGGTAAGTATTGGAATCATGTCGAAAATCGCAACTCGAGTTTTAGACGGATATACACGTTTTGAGACATCTAGAATACAAAAACACTATTTTTAGCGTGATGTCTGTATGGGTGCCTGTCTGTGCAATGTATGTATCCACTCTGACACAAAAACTAACCAAATTTCGTAAAATTTTATAGACAGGTAATTTGTAGTTGACCCTGGTACTGATTAAAATTTTGTGCAATTCGGAGTAAAATAACTTGCTTTTTTTACGCAATGACCCATAAAAAATAACTGTATCCACTCTACCGATTAAACAAATAGACCAAATTTTGCAAAATGTGGTGGATAAGTTACTTGTGGGTTTCCCTGGTGCTGATTAGATTCTGGTACTATTTAAAAAAAGAACCTGCATTTATTTTTGCGAAATGGCTGGAAAGAATCGTTAAAATTTGAAGTAAAAGCATACGTAAGCTCGAATGTATTAATTAAATGCTTGTTTTATATATAATGTTTGATGATGAAAAGGATTAACTGATCAAAGGATCTCTAGGACAAACCGTTCTCGAGATATTTTTTTTTCATAGTTTTTTTCACCACGTCGCCTTTTAAAATATGTCTAGTTGCCAAATGGAAACGAAAATTGAATTAAAACTGTAAATTCAGGGTAATTAAAAATAATTTTGCATATTGTTTTGTGTAATTATACTCAATGAATTATGAAAGAAAGAAAGAGAAAAAAATCTGATGTGGGCAGAACATGACTTTCCTTTTATAATGCAATGAATTTACTACTTTTACAGTAAAAAAAATAGGTTATTCTTATAGTGGATACTTATATTCTCTCCAAGATACTGAATTTTCGTCAATTAGTCAACATTTTTATTGGTTTAGCGTCATTTATATCCATTTGGCCAGATTTGCGTTAATTTGGCAACATTTAAAAGTCGCTAAGTTGGCGACATTCCGCCAAATTCGTCAGAAAAATCTAGCCTAGCATTATGGACGGAGAAATAAGTTATTCTTATAGCAGATAAATGACTATTGGCTGTCAAATACAAAAGTATTACTCAAAGAACTGTTTTTCAAGAATGGAACGAGGTAGATCTCGAGAACGGTTCATTCTAGCGTTCTAAAGTTTATGTTAATCGTTTTCTAAGGAAAATTACATAACAAATGATTATTTGTGTAACTTTATCAAAAGATTTGATTTTTTGATGATTTTTTTCAATATTTCACTCGAAAATTTAGGGAGATTCTGAACATTCGATTATGTTTAAAAGCAATAGGCTTCCAGTATTCACGGATTGTAATTTTTTTTACCAAATTTCATTCGAATCGTTTTATTCGTTCGTGAGATATTGTCTCCACAGACTCACTGTCACACACACACATACACACACACACGCGCGCGCGCGCACACACACGCACACAAACACACACACACACACACACACATATATATATACACACACACATACTTTCATACACGCACACACACACATACTTTCACACACGCACACATACACATACTTTCACACACACATACACATACTTTCACACACACACTATATATATATATATATATATATATATCAAATTTATAACATTTATTTGCTACTTCCTACAACGTTATCGCTGTTTTATTGCCTAAGGGATTTACGGGTCATGTACTGAAGTCCAGGAGTTGATTCATCAAAGACGAAAAGTTGGAAAGAAACCCTGGCTTTAAAAGCTCTGATTTGCTTAATCTCTAATTTATTTGAAATATTAGCTCAAGATAAAAACATATGGGAAATACTTATAAAAATAGCTTTTAATCACATATAGTTTAAGCTCCATAGAACGGACGTGATGTTTTTTAGAAATCTTCCGGAAAAAATATCTGACAACTTAGGTTGATTGATGATAATTTTCATTAGCTATTCATGCATACGACTTTTTTTATCACACAATAGTTCAAAACTATAATATGCTTCTGCACATACAACCGCCAACTGGAAGCATGCTTAAAGTTAGAATCAAGCCGCTATTGATAATAACAACAACCTTGAGCCGGTTTCGTGTTTTTAATGCTCACTCATCAGCACGGAATAGCCAATGGTACTGCCATTGGCTATTACCTCTTTCTGCCATTGCAAATATCTTTTGTTGTCATTGCAAGTATTTCTTGTTGCTATTGCAAGTATCCGTTATTCTATGTCTACGAGTAAGTGCATACAGGAAATATCAGTTATGCATAAATCATTGATTATGAATCATTTTCCAACTGAAATGCAATTTTATTTGAACATCTCTAGAATGCGATACATTCAACACTGATATTTTTTTAGTTATCACATTACTATAATAATTTATGTTACTTGAAAACTTTAAATTTTATCAAAAAATACAGTGCTATAAATCGTCTGCTAAATGCTATAAAATCAATGAATATTTCATTTATATCACTTATATTCCAGATCCCACAGCTAAATAATGTTGCGTTAAAAAAACAGCAATTCTTATACAACTCATCTTACAATCGCTTCATTTCTTTAAAATCCGCATACGTTAAATTTAGGCTTCGTTGTAGAAATAATCAAAGTATAGTGATTATTTAAATAAAAAATATTGTAATTGAGTAGGCACAGAATACACATATAATAAGCAAAATTAATTAAATACACATATAATAATAAAAAATTAAGCGGTTTTACAACGGATGCAACAATAAATATCATGTAAAAGAAATTTAAAATTCACGATTTTCACTAAACGAAAACATATGATGTGGGCAACACATGACTTTCTTTATATAATGCAATGAAATTACTAATTTTACAGTAAAAAAATAATGTATAAGATCCACGGCGCTGTGTTTTTATCGTTGAATTGTACATTTGGCGATTTTCCGGATGACAACATGTAAAACTACTTGAAAATACTCAATTACCTTATACATCGCGCAACTCTAAATAAACAGTCATCAATATTGATAGCATCCTCAATAAGCGATATAGTCCATATATTAAAATAGCTTAATAATTACGTCATCAATTAGGCATCATTTTCATTAATTTAACGTCAGTTTACAATTTTGACGATATTTTTGTCAATCTGGAGCGAACTATCGCCAAGTTGGAAATACTTTGCTAAATTATTCGCTGAGTTTGCCAAATGCATCACCAAGTGTTACAGACAAACGGAGAAGAGAGTATTTCTTATATAGAATATATACTAGAAGGTATGCCCGCCATATGACGGAAATCTCAATTTGCAAGACATTACTTCCCATTTCGCGTCATTTTTATCAATTTGACGACATTTTTGCTATTTTAGCAACATTTAAAATAGTCGCAAAGTTGGCGACGTCCCGCTAAATTTCGCGCCAAACGTTACGGATGGACGGAGAAATTGTTATTCTTATAGTCTACGCTTTTGGTCTTTCCAAGTTATTGAACTTTCATCATCTAGTCGTCATTTTCATTGATTTCGCGACATTTTTATTAATTTGGCGACATTTTCATTAATTTAGCAACATTTGAAAGAGTCGCCAAGTTGACGACATTCCGCCAAAATCTCGCCAAGCGTTATGGACGGAGGTATAAGTTATTCTTGTAGCAGATAAATGACTATTAGCGTCCAAATACAAAAGTATTACCTAAAGTATCTTTTCATATGAATGGAACTGTCTAGATCCATGAGAATGATGTCATCATCCATCGCATGATATTACTTATGTAAAGTGAACATATTTCATGATAGCTAATATTTTTTTTATTTTTTATGATTTTTTGATAATTTTTTTGAAAAATGTGCAATATCTCGAAAACGGTTTATGCCAGCGTTCTAAAATTTATTGCAATCGCTTTTTAGTGAAACATTACATAGAAAATGACTATTTACGTAACTTTATTAAATGTTTTAATTTTTTGATGATATTTTCAAAATTTCACTCGAAAATTTAGGGAGGGTACTGAACATTCGATTGCATATGAAAACAATAGGCTTCCAGCATTCATGGTTTGTAATTTTTGTACCAAATTTTGTTCGCATATGTCCATTTGTTCATCAGTTATCGTCTCCACAGGCTCACTGACACACACACACATACACACACACACACACACACACACACACACACACACATACACACACACGTACACACACACACATACACACACACACACACACACACACACACACACGGAGAGACATCACCTCAAAAACGTCTAATTCGTGTTCAGGGATGATTGGAACGTGCTCTCCCGTCGAAAACTCGCATTCGAATTTTTGACCCAGTCACAATACTTTCCTTATGCATTATATGTATATAAGGAAAGTAAAAAAAAAATATGTCATTTTTTTATTTTGCAATGAGTTACGTGATCTCTTCATATAATATGGGTGTAGTTATTATTTCAATTTTTATTTAAAAAACTGCTTAACATATTTTCATGATATTATTATTACACATCCTACGTGATAATGTGAATATTTCCTAAAATCGCTTAAAAAATATTTGAAAAGTGAGGTCCCTTCAATGTATTTCACATTTTCTACCGGGGTTCAATCCCAAACTAATTGGGCTATATTATTCATTTACATTCCCATATGCCCCGCAGACCGTCTCAATATATATATATATATATATATACACATATATTAAAAAGATAGAATAATAACCATATCCAAGTATTTACAGAAAATTAAATCAATAAAATCACCAAAGCAGTTAAACTACTCCTATCATATCAAATAAAGAAATGGACAGCACTTACATTGGAGGTTAATTAGACTAGATTCTTCGTCATGTCTGAGCATCTAACCCTCATTAATGCTTGTTTTAGATATGGCAATAGTAAGTTACTATAAATGCCTTAAACTCAGACTACAGGCATTAATAGAGGAAAAATTGAATAATTAAGAAATTAAATATTACCGTGAACCATGGCGCGGGAACTGTATACACATGGAGTGAAGGCGAGCAGTTTTAAATACAACATCTATATATATAAAGAAGAAAAGTGTGTATGTATGCATGATCCACCATAACTGGAGAACGTCTGAACCGAATTTCATGAAATTTATCTTGGTAGTCTTGAAATCGCCCCACTTAAAACATAGGCCATGTTTCGAGTTTCTACGATCAGTGGTTCTCGAGATATTAGTGAAAAACCACACTTTTTTCTTGGACTTCTATTCTCTTGGAGTTCTATTCTTCGCTGTTAGTAAATAATAAAAGGTAAACAGGATGGACAGGAATCACAGATGAATATCTTACTATAAAAGTGATTCACAGGAGACATGAATAAACGAGTATGCCACTGACACCATTAAAAGGGGGCATATATATATATATGTTAAATATATTTTCATACTTTATTTCAAACAAAGCGAATTTAAGGTTAAATTTTTAAATCGCACGTTTTTGTATACTACGATTTATTTAAATTCAGAAGGCTATACATTTCAGCAACATGTGATAATAAAAGTCATTGTTCTATTTTGTTCTGGCAAAGTCAAATAAGTTGATAGTTTGTAGGAAAAGTCATATGTTGGTCACATTAAATGTTTTACGTACTAATCCAAGAGGAAAATGAAAAAAAAAATGGATGACAACTTAACTTGATTGATGAAAAACTTTCATTAGCGTTTCATGCTTAAGAACTTTTTCGCTCAAACATCATTTACATAATCGTTAAAACCTCATGATATGCTTGTAGAGTGAAGTGAAGTGAGCTACGACTGACAAATTCCATTAAGTAAAGTTGAAACAAGACAAGTGGTTAATTTTTAATTAAAAAAATTGCACTTTTTAGACAGCGTAGCTCTTTATTTTGTTCATTTTTTCTGGAGATACAAGGAAATTATTCTGGGGATAGAAAATAAATTATTGTAAGAAAGTCAAAAATTCGGCACTAAAATTTAGAGGTATTTATACGTTTTGAGCGCATATCTGAACACTAATCAACTATCTTTACACTATAATGTAAGTAAGTATTCATTGGAAGTAAATATTTGTAGTGTAGATCTTCACTTGACATTCTCATATATCAATACTAGATCGAATTAACGAATTAATAAGCGCCTGCTACTTAAATAATGCACCCTAAATAAGCGGCAACACTACTTAAAACGCGTAATTATAAATGTGTTTGCGGTAATGGTGAATGCTCCGTTTATTCGAACATTTGAAGAGTGCTCTCTGTATTAAAAAATATAATTTATCAGTGGAGGGGGTCAGGAAATTATTTTTTATTCTGGGGTAGTCTTTGATAGTTTTAGGAGTTGCTGTTAAATGATAAACTTCGGATTGCATGTCAATATTTTTATATCGTAATATAAAAATCAAGGAAGTTTTAAATGCCGGACAATGCAGGGTACATTTTCTAGGAAATGTGTCCGGCGTGAATGTAAAAAATAAGCCTTCTTTCCAGTCGGAATGTATTTAATTTTTTTTTTCACGGGGAAAACGTGATCTGAAGCCTGAATGTATTGTTTAAGTAGCGGGCGCTTATTTAATTATAATTAGTGACTGCTTGTTTAGGATGTATTATTTAAGTATCTGGCGTTTTTTTAATTATTTATAAATAGTTGGCGCTTATTTAGAACTCGGGAAACGACGTGTATTTCTTTCTGTTGGAAATATAAAAATTATGTTGTTTTCTGAAGATATGGCCAAAATATTAATTTGTCTAGTTGTGTACGTGAATTGTATTCAATTTTTACTGTTATTTATATGAATCAAACCTACTTATTTTGCTTTATTATTTGATTACCCTGCTTAAATTCTCGGGTGACGCTGGGTACATTTACTTGTATGAATATATATTCGCCAACGCGGTGGCTGAGCGGTCAAGACAAGTGTTTTCTCCTGCTCGTTCGACTGCCGGGCTGTGGGTTCGAGTCCCACCTGTTGTTGCGCGTAGTGTGCTCCGCCCCCACTGGTGCGCCGGGGCAACGTCATCTGACGACTAAATGGTTCACAATACTGCAGGTTGAGCAGCGAATGATCATTATATTAATTATTACTGTTAGAAATAAAAAATATATATTCGAAAATCATGCCTTCTTGGTCACCGGTGGGCTGCTATAGGGTCTGGTTTCCCCATTCAATATTTTGTCAATTCTATCCAGAGAAATCGAAAATTTGTCACTTTTCGGTTCTGTTCTTGATACTGTAAGTGTTGTTGTTGTTGAGACCCAGACCGTTAGACCTACCAGAAAGGTGTAAGGTAACCGTTTGGACGGCCGAGAAGTGCCACCCTATTTAGACCGGAACCCAGTGGGGGAGGCATCCACAGGGACCGTTCCCTCCTTCCCCTACCACCAACCTCTCGGATGATATTGTAAGTGTGTAAAAATTCTGCCTTCCAAGTCATCTGAGGGATTCTGTGAGGTCTGAAAAGACTGTAAAGCATACATTTCTCCAACCTTAGGGTAAAATTAAAAATCCGGATCCGTTAGATTCTGCCCCCGTGATCGATACTATAAATGTGCAAAGGTTCAGCATTCCAAGTCCCCCGAGAGGGGAGGGTCCGTAGGGTGTCTAAAGACTTAAATAATAGATTTTTTCCATCCTTGGAGGGAAATTAAATATCCGGCTGCTTTAGGTTCTGTTCCGTAGATGAGACTATAAGTGTCGAAAATCCAGACCACTCGACTCACCCACTCGACTCGAGGTAAATTTCGTAAAAGAAGGCGGCTGGATGTAGTATATTTGAAAGCGACGTGACAAAAATGCGGAAAAACTAAAAATACCTTGAGAACAGTCAATCCTATAGAGTTATGGAGTTGCTCTTATTCTTTTATCGTTAGAAATTACGTATAAAACTAGCAATGAATTGATACATTTGAACATATGTAGCTTTTATTTTAGATTTTCATGATTTTTACGGACCATTTCATACACACAAAAAAGGCTCATTATTTTTTCCCGATTCATACCAAAATCTAATCAGCAGCAGAGAGATTTATCCACCAAATTTTGTGAAAGTTGGTCCACTAGTTTTGAACCTAGAATGGAAATATACATTGGCCAGACAAACTCACAAACACATATATTACAGTATAAATAATCTTTTCATTTTCTAGCGTGCTCGAAATATGTAGATCCTTCGAAACCTGGAGTTGCGATTTTTAACATGATTTTAATGCTTTTCATATGCATTACCATGCACTGTACAGAACGTAATATACAAGAATTCTGACACTTCTGCAGTTACTTGCCTGATCCAGGACATTCCTTGCGACCCATCATATTTTTCGCGCCACTCCTCATATTTTCCGTGCCACCTATCCTTATTTTCGTGCCACCCATCCTTATTTTCGTGCCACCCATCATAATTTCATTGCCACTCATCATATTTTCGTGCCACCTATCATATTTTTCGTGCCACTCATCATAGTTTCGTGCCACCTATCATATTTTCCGTACCACTCATCATAATTTCCTGCCCCCCATCATAGTTTCCGTGCCACCTATCATATTTTCCGTGCCGTCCATTATATTTTCGTACCACTGATCATATTTTCCTTGTCATCTATCATATTTTCCATGCCACCCATTACATATAAGTATGAGCAGCGTTATTCTTCAGTTACATATTTTATACTTAACGGTTAAAGAGAAAGAAAAACATCCTTAGCCCATTACTTTTACCTCAATCATAAGAAAGCAAAGTTGAACGGTAACTACTCTTCTCTTATTTCTTTTACAAAAAAGGATTTTGCGTTCTTTTTTTTCTTTTTTTATATTCTTTTGAGATTGTGTTAGAAGTGTAAATGATCAATGAATGAACTGAAGTGAAGCGACACTTGATCGGCGCCGCACTTAAGTGACACAGAAACCTGAAACGTGATGACTTTTTTTAACCATTTTTTGGGCAGTCTGCCGTCGGGGAATTAGTATTTCATCGGGTTATTCTGCCTGACTTGCAACAGGAAATTCAGTTAGGAGCGGTAGTTAATGTGTTTTTTTAATGAAGTAATCTGGGTTAAACAAAATTTTTATGTGCATAGTTTTTGTCAATCTTCTCTAATGAATATTAAGCAATAGTTACTAGGCGATGTTATTTGCCATGGAAGGTTTTCTTATTAACTTTCATGCTACATGCAGAGGGCCTGAGAGTACCTTTAAGCACCCGAAACTAAGGAAAGGTCATTAATGTACACTTTAGGTCTATGTATAGTAAAGTGAATATGCTGAATCGAATAAATATGACTGCAGCACCATTAGCGAATAATTTGGAAAACAAAGAAACACACACCGCAACAAAGCGAGATAAACGAAAAAAAAAATTGAGGCGATGTCTGTGTGTGATGGCGTAATAATTTTTCCCCAATAAACGTCATAAAATGTCTATAAAATGCTATAAAAATACCAATTATTTTTTTTGTAAACTTGAATAACACTATTTATAGTGATAAATTAAAACTTAATGTTGAATACAAACAAAAAAAATCTGATGTGTGCAACAGACTTTCTCTATGTAATTCAAGTACTTTACATCTTTCAGAGCAATATAATCTGGTTGATCCAACACATATATCAGTCGCCATCTTGGTCGGATCGATTAGGTAGTTGTTCAGTGTTGGCAACAGTGGATCAGAGGAGGCACATGTGACCATCGCAGAAGCTTTGGACGCCTTAGGCAGACAACTGATCGAGAGGATCGCGTAGTCATGAGAGGAGCCCTGTCCACACCAATGACGTCAGTATCAACCATTCGAAGGCATTTGCTATTCTTCTTGCATCCTGTATTAATAGAGTCTATTTGGAGACTACTGGCAGAAGGTGGCATTAGGTGTTGACGTCCATTAAAGCGCCTACCACTGACCTCTTAACATAGGCAGAGCCGTCTGGATTGGTGCCGAGCACGTTGGCCTGGACAGTACCTGATTGGAGCAAATACTCGCATTATGTAGGGAAATCATGTGTTGTACAAATCAGAATTTTTATTAGTTGTTGTTGTTGAGACCCAGACCGTCTGACCTACCAGAAAGGTAGAATTTTTATTAGTGTAACTGTTGGCAACCCTGATATAACTGTTGGCAATCCGTGTGATCGGTGATTTTATAAAAAGGTTGAGGCATTTTCGAAGTGAAGAAGTGATGATTCAAATAAATGATTATCGATGTTAAGATGTTCTTTTTTGTAAGTAGTATTTAACAATTTCAGAAATAAAATTATTTTTTATTTAGAGTTCCCATTTTTTATATATATTTTTATAATTTGTCCGTCCTCCATCGAAATTGCTCATGGCGAGTCATGAATAAAAGCTTTTACCACAAAAACGAAGTTTCTCTGTTTACTTGCTTATAACTTTTTTTTTATTCTTTCGAGATTGTTAAAAGTGTAAATGATCAATGAATAAACTGAAATGAAGCGACACTTGATCGGCGAGGTACTTAAGTGACATTGAAACTTGAGACGTGATGGATTTTTTAACGCCATTTTTTCCTGTCGTCCACCGTCAGGGTATTAGCATTTCATCAAGTTATTCCGCTTGACTTGTGACAGGAAATTCAGTTAGAGGCCATAGTTAATGGGTTTTTTGTATCGGAGTAATAAGGAGTTACCTTACGAATTTTAACAAAGTCTTTTTTATATATAACTTTATGCTTCTTTTTTAATGTGGTTGGTTATTCGTTAATTAATATTTAAGCACGTAACATTTAGTGAGCAAGATGTATTTATATTGTTTTTGTTTTTGGTTTAGAAATAGCTAGTTTTATAGACTTTTTTCTGCATTTTAATATTTTTAACTAAGGAATAAAGCTGCGTTTCTTAATTAATTTCCATATATGAGTTGTATACAGGGTGTTCCAAAAAGATTGAAACCCGCTTTAATTCTTTACCTGTTGGAGATAAGTGGGCAATGTAAATAGCGAAAATGTTGAAAGTACCGTAGGAAATAAGACTGCGTTAATGAAATAGTCCTACTATTACTTTTCAAAAAGTTACACCTTTTAAATTTTTATACGATCCCCTTAGACAAATTTGGTCAATCAGAAATATTTTATTATTGATGCAAAAAGATTGCAAAAACCCCGTATATCTGTATCTTTAAAATCAACTGAATTATGAGAAAAGAAAAATATGACTTATGCCACTTTTCCGTACCATGTGAAAAGCTGTTTCATTAGTGAAAATAGGGATCATAAACAATTGACGATGGAAATTGTTTAGATCAAAAATACGTTTGTGTCAAAATTTTTTATCACAAATGCAGCTAAATAAAGCATTACACAGACAGAGATCATATAAAGCAGTGGTACTCACTACGCGGTTGGATATCCTATGTATTATCATCCAGTTTTATCTTTTTGTGATATGTCACAAATTTACATTTCTAATTTGATATATGGACCTCATTCACAATGTTCAATTTTCAATTAAATATAATTCGCTCAACTTTAAAGATACAGATATGCGGTTTTTTAATGATCTTGTTGCATTAAAAATAAAAATTTTCTGATTGACTAAATTTGTCTAAGGGGGGGGGGGGTCATATAAAAATTTAAAAAGTAATTTTTTGAAAATGAATGGGAGAACTATTTCATTAACGCAGTCCAGTCTTATTTCCTACCTTACTTTCAACATTTATGCAATTTACATTGCCCACTTATCTCCAACAGGTAAAGAATTAAAGCGCGTTTCAATCTTTTTGAGACACCCTGTATAGTATAGTGAAAATATTATAATGGGGTCGAAAATTCGAATTCGAATTTTAGACGGAAAAGAGCCCGTCAATCATCCCAGAACTCTAATTGAGCGTTTTTGGCGTAATGCCTTTGTGTGTGTGTATGTGTGTATATATGTATGTTGGTGTGTATGTATGTTAGTATGTGTGTCCATATGTATGTATGTATGTATGTATATATACATATATGTGTGTTGGTGTGCATATGTGTTAGTATGTGGGTCCGTATGTATGTATATAAGTATGTTGGTGTGTATGTATGTTTGTGTGTGTGTATGTCTGTTTGTATGTATATATGTATGGTGGTGTGTATGTATATTTTAATGTGTGTGTGTAAGTCTGTGGATGCGATATCTCACGAACAAATTGTGCTTTCTGAATAAATTTTGGTACAAATATTATAATCGGCGACTGCTGGAAGCCAATTGATTTTAAACGCAATCAAAGAGTCAGAAAAACTTAAAAAATTTCAAATGAAATTTTGAAAAAATCATTTAAAAATCATAACCTTCAAATATGTTACATAAGTAATAATTTCATATGTGATTTTTTTAATTAGAAAACGAGTGACATAAATTTTAGGACGTTACCACGAACCGTTTTTTAGATCATTCCAGTTTTTCAAATAAATGTTTCAAAAATTTTATTTAAAATTAATAGAAAGTAATAACTATCGTAAAATATATTTATTTTTCATATGCTATATTATACGACAAAATTGATAACCTTATTCTCGTAAATCTAGTTCGTTCCATTCACGAGAAAATATACTTTGGATAATAGTTTTGTATTTTGACGCCCAACGATTCGCCCATGGTCATTTATTTATATAAAAAAACATCTTTTTTTGTCTGTCTGTAATGCTTGGCGATATGTTTGGCAAACGTGGTGAACTCACTTAGCGAAATATCGCCATCTCCCCAGATTGGTGAAAATATCGTCAAAGTTCCAAAAATGATGATAAATTAACGAAAATGACACCAAATTGATAAACTAATCATAAAAGTATCTTATTGTATGGACTATATTGCTTATTTTGGGTGCTATTAACCTTTTGCTTACGGGTGGGATAGCGTCCATCCCAAACGACGAACCTCTCAATGTCTGCAAAGGGGGATCGAACTGCTTGGGATAAGGTATGTCAAATACCTGTCTTTTTGAGAGGTTCTTCGTTCGGGATGGACGCTGTCACACCCGCTAGCAAAAGGCTAATATTGATAATTGTCAATTTAGACTTGCTCCGAAGATAAGTTAAATGTGTACTTTGAAATAGTTTTACATGCTGTTATTCGGAAAAGCGTCAAATGTACAATTCTATTTTCAAAACATCGTGCTGTCGATTCTTATATATAAATTTTTGGTGTGAAAAATAAATTTATTGGATAATGTAAAAAAAGAAAAGTCATGTGCTGCCCACATCAGACTTTTCTTTTTTGAGTTAGGTGTAGTAGACATGAACAAGAAAGTTACGGAAAGGATTATACGAGAATATTTTAAAATGTTCGAAATGTAAAATTAAACTGTGGGGCAATTATAGTTTGTAGTAGTAGTCTCTTTGTGAAAAGTAGTTAAATTTTTTTTGAAAATTTTATGACATACATTTTCCCCACGGATTTTCTAAAACACAGACAGCAACGTAAAAATGGTCTAGTCGTTGACAAGGATATTTAAAACATATAAATCGTGAAAATCTTTCAGAAACGAAACATCGTTGGGGCTTCGAAAGCTAAGTTTCCGCAAGGTTTTGCTGAAACCATGCGAAAAAATCGACGTTAGTTCCAGTCTGATGGAGCCGAAATGGATTTGCTTGAAAAACATATTTCTTTATGGGTAGCATTCTTCTTTAACTATTTTCAAAACAGTTCAAAATAGTAAAATATTGAAATTAGAAACAGCTTTTCAAAATAGTTCAAAATGTTAAATACCGATATTATAATCACTATATTACAAAAACTAAGAACATGATTTAAAGTTCGATGAAATACTCGATTTCTCGAAAACTATAAGAGCTTTGGAGAAACAAGTTATAAATTTAAAAACTGGGTATTTTACTGAACATTTTTGTCCTCTACTGTTTTTATCTATTTTTTATAGTTTAGCAGATATTTCCAATAAAAGAAAACAAAATGAAGCAAATATTCGCTAGGAAAATACGTTTTGCTTTTTCCCTAAAAATGTTTAAAATATTAAAAACATTAAAATCACTTTTATATATTTATAAATAGAACTATTTTCGCTACAAAACAAGTAAAAATTATTTATATTTTAATCAATTAGGTTTGTAGAAATAAATGCGCAAAGTGTTTATATTTTTCGTAAATCTCCGATTTCAGACAGAGATATTCAACCATATTTACATAAAAAATGTACAATTTGCCACTTATTTTATAATCAAATAAAGAAATCTATTGTTTATATATGAGGCTCACATAGAAGTTTTTGAGATACGGCTACGTGGTACAAGTTAAACTTACCAACTCTTAGGAGTGTTCAGAGTACTCCCCTCCAACATCAAAGCACTTTTGTAGGCGAATATTCCAAAGATTAAATGCTTCAAGCCATCCATTTCTTTGAATGAAAAATATGCTTTTTTAGCTTCATCAATCTCATCTTCGGAATGAAAACGACGCCCACGTAATTTTTTTTAGATGAAAAAATAGCCAAAAGTCACACATAGCAAGATCAGGAGAATAGGGTGAATGTTCTGTCACTTTGATGTTTTATGTTCAAGAAATTCGACTGTCATTCTTGCTGAATGAGAAGATGCATTGTCATGGTGAATCATGAGTACTCTAATATTCACTTCCTGAAAAATTTCTGGAATACACTTAGTGGTGTACCAATTAGCTGTAACTGGATTCTGTCCCTCTAGCTTTGACCAGACCTGTACTTCTGAAGAACACGGCATACATTACTTTTTTCCTTGCTCGTTGTCTTTTCACAATTGTTGGTTTGGGGTCATCTTCAAAGACACATTCTTCACTTTATTGACGTGTTGGAACATCAAAAAACGGTATGTCCGTTTCATCACCAGTTGTGATTTTAGAAATATTGCTGTGTCCACCATCATTAAGAAATTTTAGGGTTTCTCTACTGATTCTGACACGCTGCGCTTTTTGGTGTTCTGTTAAATTATGGGGGACTCAACGATAAACTAATTTTTACTTTTTTTATATACATAATGTATAAGGAAAGTACTGTGACGGGGTCGAAAATTAGAATTCGAGTTTTCGACGGGAGAGCACGTTTCAAGCATCCCTGATCACGAATCAAACATTTTTGAAGTGATGTCTGTGTGTGTGTGTGTGTGTGTGTGTGTGTATGTGTGTGTGTGTGTGTGAAAGTATGTGTGTGTGTGTGTGTGTGCCAGTGGGTCTGTGGAGACGATAACTGATGAACGAATGGACCGATTTGAACCAAATTTGGTACAAAACTCACAATCCGTAAACACTGGAAGCCTATTGTTCTTATACGCAATCAAATGTTCAGAACCCCCCTAAATTTTCGAATGAAATTTTGAAAAAATCGTCAAAAAATCAAAACCTCTAATAAAATAACGCAAGTAGACATTTCTTATGTAATTTTTATTATAAAACGATTGACATAAATTTTAGAACGCTAACACGAACCGTTCTCGAGATATTGTACATTTAAAAAAAATATCGAAAAGTCATATAAAAAAAAATATATTTCCTATTGATAAACATGTACTTTTCATATGTAATACCATGCGATAAATTGGGTGACATCATTCTCGTGCATCTAGCTCGTTCCATTTATGAAAAAAGATACTCTGAGTAATACTTTTGTATTTGAACGCCAATAGTCATTTATCTGCCGTAAGAACAACTTATTTCTTAGTGCATACCGCTTGGCGAGATTTTGGCGACGAATTTGGTGGAATGCCGCCAACTCGGCGACTTTTTGAAATGTTGCCAAATTAACGAAAATCTCGCCAAATGGATAAAAATGACGCTAAATCAATGAAAATGACGACTAATTGTCGAAAATTCAATGTCTTGGAAAGAATATTAGTATCTACTATAAGAAAAACCTATTCTTTTACTGTAAAAGTAGTAAATTCATTACATTATATAAGGAAAGTCATGTGTTGCCCACATCAGATTTTTTCATATGCAGTTCTTCATGAATAATTTTATGTATATCTACGGATACAATGCTAAGTTCCTTCTGTATCATTTGGTAGGTACAGTTAACATTTTTCGAATGGCCGACACATTTTCTGGGACTATAGCTGACAAAGGTCTTCTTGTGTGTTCTTCATCCAAGAGAGAATTTTGACCTCTTCTAAACTCTGTAAATCATCTGAATACAGTGACACGAGATGGAGCATGATTTCCATGTGCTACGTTGTAGACGTTGAAGACATTCTTCTTGATTTAGCCCCACTTTAAAAACATAGAAAATCATAGCTTGATAATGCTCTCGCATTAACTCCATTTTCTTTTCTTTCAAAATTTATTCTACGATAGCTAAATTGTCATTGTTGCCCCGAATTATCGTCTGCGGACATAAAAGAGTTCAAATTTAAATATCCGACCAATAATTTTTTTCTAGCGCATATCGTCTGCCCCTGTCTCAAAAATTTCTGTATTGTCCCTTGTATATCAATTGCCAACATCCGTCTGTCTCTCAACGTCTTTTTTGACATTTTCCATATAGATAGAGACTTATAATTTGGTACGTAGGTCAATCATTTGATATTCCCCTTGAAAAAAAGCGAATGATAGAAAAGCATAATCAGCGATAAGATAAAGTCGAAAATTTGGTGTGTGAGTAAGTAGATGGCTTGCAATGAAAAATGTTTGCAATTTCAGTATTCTAATATCCGCTGCTTTAGGGGTACCACACACAAATAAGGTTGGATTTGTCGAATAAATGAAAAACACTATCTTTTAAGTGATATAGAGATAATTTGTTACACGGGTTTCCATTCGATAAAATTCTTGAGAAAAATCGAATGTTTCAAAAATGTTTAGTAAAGGTGATGCTCCACACCATAACGTTCTAAAGGTGAAATGGCAGAGCAACTTATTTTGGAATAGAAAAACTTTGAGTTTACATACAGAATATGGAAACATACAGGAAAGTTTTGAGTTTAACGTGAGGGTAAGGTGTTCGAAAGAATGAAAACGTTCTATTTCAGTTTTATACTATATATACTTTAGGGGTGCCGCACACCAAAATGTTCGGTTTGGCGAATAAATGAGAAACGCATTTGTTAAAGCATCATAGATACAAAATTTGGTGCAAGGGTGAACGATTTGATATGACACACTGGAAAAAATAAAATATTCTAAAATTTAAATTTGATAGGGTAATACTCCACAAAAAATGGTTCGAAATATGGAATTCTTATTTGTTAACAATTTGAAGATAAATATTATATAAACACACAAGTAATTCAAAGTATAATCACAATTTTTGCTTGTAAGTTGCAAGCTAGATGTTAAATGAAATTGTTTGTCACTTCTTCTTACCAGCAATCAATAAACAGATATTGGCAATTAATTTCATGTTATATTCCATTCCTAAGTATGAGAGCTAGTTATTATTTATGATCTGTATTTACACGTTTTTTCTTTTGTACTTATCTGTTGAAGTGTTGATAACCTAGACCACACGACATACCCGAAGGCTTACTGAAGCTAAGTGTGTGGCCGGGAACTTTATTTTAGGTTCAAGAAATTACATTACATATTAAAATTGAATCACAACACAAGTAGTTACATCAAGACAAACAAAAGATCGACAACGACAAAAAAAAATTTAAAAACAAAACAATACAGTACAATACAATGCAATACAAGAGAGACAAAAGGCAGAAAATTGTAAAGAGGGTAAAACCCCGAAGGGAAAAAATCCTAACACAAAATACAAAAGGGAATACAGAAATAGAAAAGGGTCAAGGTTGGAAGACAAAAGAGTTAAGACGAAGTTTGAAAAACCAGAAATAAAATAATAATAATAATAATAATTAGATTTCTTACAGAGATATAAAACAAGGTTAAAGTGACATATTCAAAAAAATTTAATAAAATTTATTACAACAATACATTAAAATTTATTACATCAAGACAATAAAGTTTATTACAACAGAAAGCAAAAAAAAAATTTAGGGGCCAAAAACGGACGGCTGTAAACCAGGAATCCAAGAGAAAATTTCAAAGTCAAAAAGCGGACGGCTGCAGAACAGGAATCCGTAAAGAGATAACAATAATGCAATAATAATATGATAAAACAAGAAGACAGATAAAAAAACAGAAAACAAAGAATTTAAAAACCAAAAGCGGATGGCTGAATAACAGGAATCCAAGAGCCAAAAAAACAAAATTGTACTTATCCGTGTCGAACTTTATCAGCCAATTAGAGATTTCACATGATTTTATGTAAAAACAAGAAAGATCAATCATGCATAAATCATTGATTATGAAGCACTTTCCAACTTCAATGCCATTTTATACAAACATCTCTCAAATGCGATACATTCCTCAAATGCGATACATTGTATGGAAAGTAAAAAATATAGAAATACTTTAATAGCTGACAGATTATAAAGTCAAAAGAAAATTTCTGATCTTAGTTCAACTAACAAAATTTCAATTTACTATGTATTTTACTTTCCCATAGATATCATTATTTGGGAATGAAAACCACGGTCAATCATCATTTCTGCCTAGTTTTATAGTCAAAATTCGGTTTACTATTTATTTCACTTTCCCGGTAAATATCATTATTTGTGAATGAAAACTACAGTCAATCACTATGTCTGTCTATAGTTCTTACTTGAATAATATCTCTCAAATCCAAAAGTATTATCCACTTATAGCTGCAATAAACTACAAACATTTCTAAAAATCTATATCGCATCTGTAATCACGTCCAACCTATATAATTACACCATTACCTTCCTTTATCAATCTCATAATTACAACCTTCCTGATTAGAATCTTCTCAAAATGCGCAATCTTTCGCAGAATTCTTCATCATACTTGTTCCCCAAGATATGCAGTGGCATGTTATCAGTCAACATCGACGTTCCATTTGATCTTTTTTTGCAAAAAAATCCACAAGGTGTCGCAATGTAGACTTTAACTGCTATGCCCCAGGCAGGTCATCTGTCATTAGACCTTGTTGTCATAACTGCTTGATTGGGCTGTCGCCGGATCTCAATCTTTCACTCTTTAATGGCGAAAGTCATCGTCTAAATCGGGAGTAGAAGCCCTTCCTTAGAACAACTTAAGTTAATGAATAGAACACTGTGTTCCCTTTGTGCTGGCCGCTAGATGAGCAATTGGGGTGATACTAATATTATTTATATAGAAAAACGTTTAATGAGTGGGGCAAAGTTTGATCGATGACTGCAGTGATTTCTTTAATCGAGTGTTTGCCAATACTTGAACATATTCGGTTGATGAGGATGGTGGTTAGATTTCCGGAGTTCAGCGATTTAATCATAGGTTTAGACAACTATATGGCAAAAAATAAATATTATTAAATGATTGAAATTCCTAAATCAATAAAAAATACTAACGGTATGTATCGCGTCAAGTACTTTCAAATCGATTTAAGAATACGAATAACTAACTATATCCACCTCTGCTTGGCTTGGACAAAACAATTAGTGATCATTCAATGTAACACAGTGCAAACTTAATAAAACTTCTGTATATAAAAAAATCTGATTTGAGTAGCATATTATTTTTCCTGCATAATGCAATATCTTTTCACCAGTTTAGTTCTAAAAATTGTTAAACACTAGTTACAGAAAAGAAGAACATCTCAACATCGAACATCGTTTATTTAAATCACCACTCCTTAACATCAAATGATTCAACCATTTTATAAAAACATCAGCCACACGGATTGCCAACTGTTATATCAGGATTGCCAACAGTTACAGTAATAAAAAGTCTGATGTGGGGAGCAGATGATTTTCCCTACATAATGCAAGTACTTTACTTCTTCCAATGTGAAAAAATGATGGACAAGTTCCAAGGACAGTGTTTTTAACTTTGAAAAGTGCACTTGCATTTGGCTCTTTTCTGTATGACAACACGTAAAATTATGTTGAAGTACTTTATTATATTTCGCCGAAATATAACTTGACAGTTGGAAATATTTTTAACACCTGCTAAGCAATATAATCCATTATATTAAAATATGTTAATTATGCCAATTTGGCGTCAATTTTGAAACTTTGTTGTCATTTTTGCCAATTTGGCGACATTTCCATCAATGTGACACCATATTGAAAGATCGCTAAGTTGGCAATATTTCGCCAAATCAGTCTTCAAGGTCTGCAAATTTATTGTCAAGTGTTACTTGCGTATTAGATGATACTTATTACTGGCCATTTTTATGTAATTTTTCAGATACATTTTTTTATTTGGAAAATATATAACATATCGAGAACATTCAAGCTATCATTCTAAAGTTTATGTCATTCGTAATAGAAATGATATAATATTTTACATTATTCAATGTTCTGATTTTTTTATGATTTTTTCAAAAATTCGTTCTAATATTTGGGGGTCTTACGAAAGTTCGATCGCGTTTCAAATAAAAAGGATTCCAGTATTCTCGAATCGTGAAAAATGACGTTCAAAACGCTCTAATAGTTCGTGAGATATCACATCCACAGACTCACGGACACACACACATACACAAACATCACCTCTAAGACGTTCGGATCGAGTTCAGGGATGTTTGAAATGTGCTTTTCCGTCGAAAACTCGAATTCGAATTTTCGTCACTGTTATAATACTTTCCTCCTACATTATACCGTGCACGTAAGGAAAGTGAAAACCGTTTCAAATTTAAGCACAAAAATTGCGCACATTCTTCTCTTAACATGAAAATTGTGGCAATTTCCCTGGTAGCATTTAGTATATATATATATATAGTATATCTTGGTATTACATTGGCAATAATAACCCAAAGGTGGGCCGATATTAGATTGTTACTTGGGTGAAACAGCATTTTCATGCCCGTTCACTTCATGTTACCTTATTTTCAACATTTTCAGATATTTTAAGATAAAAATTGATTAATTATAGAATTTTTTTCAGTAGTTTGATTTTAAAAATAGCCAACAAACGGTTTCGGTATTTGAAACGTAACCCTGCTACCATAGTGACCAGGACGGAATGAAAAACTATAAACCAGTTCATTGATAAAATATAATAAAAAAAACGTCTAATGTTATAATATAAATTTAAACAAGAAAGATCAATCATGCTTAAAGCATTGATTATGAAACACTTTCCAACTTCAATGCAATTTTCCTTAAACAAGCCTAAAATGCAAAACATTCCTCGGTAATATTTTAAAACTTATCACAATACTACATTAATTTATTATATTTGAAAACTTAACCTTCATTGAAAAAAATGAACTTCATTCAAATGGCGGCATTTAAATATAAATTGCTTGGTTTAAATATCTTTAAAATGCGATACATTCCTCGATAATATTTTTAAAACTATCATAATCTACGATAATTTATTATACTTGAAAACTTCATCGAAAATAACTGAAATTCATTCAAATGACGTCATAGAAAAATAACACGCCTGGCTCTCTCTCTAAAAGCAGCATTTTATTCATAAATAATTTCCCATTCATGTCATTCATCACAATACTATAATAATTTATTTTATTTAAAAATTAAGATCATAGTGCTACAAGTAATTAAACTCTATTCGTAAAACTTCATCGAAAAAAATCGTCCTTCTCTTCGTAAAATCAATGACTATTTCATTCATATCAGCTTATGTAGACTCCATGAACTAAATGATTTTGTGTTAAAGAAATACAGCAATTCTAATACAACTCATTCTAGATATTTTGCTGTTTACATTTTACATAGGTGAAAAATAGGCTTCGTTGTAGAAATATTCAAATTTGGATGAGCATTTAAACTCAAATATATTGTAATTGCGTTGTTTCAGTATGTAGATGCACAGAATTTAAGCAAAAATAAAGTGGTTTTAGGAAGGATACAACACACAATATGAATTAAAAAGAACTTTAAAAATCACAATTTTGAGACAAGATGGATGCCATATATCATTTTGAAGTGGGTCACGTGATCTGCTGACATTGTACCTGCTGCAGCAGGTGCAATGGTTCTGTCAGCGATTTCCATGGACACCAATGCCTACAAAGGGGGTCGGAGTGTTTGGGATAGGGTATGTCAAATACCTGTGTTTTGGGGAGTTTCTTCGTTTGGGATGGACGCTGTCCCACCCGTAAGCAAATGCTAAATGTGTAAAGTAATGTTATATATTAAAACTGTTTTTGGTCGATTTTTGCTCATTTCAACGCCCACCGTCCCCTTAAAGTATAGCATTCAAAGGCTTACTGGCAGCTTTTTATTTTTTTTTCATAATGAAAACTTAAATACTTCCTAGTTTCCGTCGTTATCGCGATTCAAACTGTATGGTGGTTAAACAGCTGGGCAGCGAGTTCTGCCCTCACTTCAAACGCAATGATTTTTCAATTACTTTTTTTAAAATTAAATAAACAATGTTATCAGGGAAATAGAATTTGTAGGTTCCTCCGCAAATATATTCTTATCGCCAATCCAGGAAAAGCTTTATATAATTAAAATAAAACGAAATTACAAAGCCATTTGTAGCGCAGCGGTAAAGTACATGACAGCGTAAAGCGAAACAGCGTAAAGCGATGACAGCGTAAAGCGAACGTTTCCGTTGAGGGTTCGGTCCTCGGCAATTTCAGCAGCATTTTTTTAAGATTATTTAAACGGACACGTTAAAGTGTTAAAATTAAATACGCCGAAATCGAAACGAAAGCTGTCGCCCTCTTGGTCGAGAGGCTTGGGGCGTCAAGTTGCGGGGCTTTAGGTTCTGAGTTCGAATCCCGTCTGGGTTAGATTATACTGTTAGGGAACATTAGGTGTTAACGCTCTCCGGAGCTCGCGGGTTCTTACTTAAGTCTTTCCTCTCTAAACTCTCTTATAGCTTTATTAAATTTCTTACTAAATTATCTGCACGAGATGGAGGACGAGCGGTGTGTGTGCTCTGCCGTTGCTGGCAGGGTTTCTCTTCGGGCCTGCTGGCTTCGGCGTTGAGCGCGCCACCCTTCCTCGTCCAAAGTTCGTGTAGGGCTTATTTTGCATCATGTGACAGCTGTTAACGAAGTACCAAAATTTTATGCATTTTTCAAAACGGAGCATATCTTTTTTTCAAGTGAACACACAGCTCAAAAAAAGACGTCACTTCCGGTACGTCATTTCCGTTACGTCATTTCCGTTACGTCACTTCCGGTACGTCATTTCCTGTGACGTCACTTCCAGGACGTTGTTTCCGGTTCTGAAAAATTAAATACATTTTATTAAAGCCAGATAACAAATTTCGGAAAATATGCACTGTCTAGAAAGGCATACAATAGTGGCGGCTGGACCCGAACCCACAACCTCCGGAAGTGGACAACATGACTCTGAAATTAGACAACATGACCACTGAGCCAACCAGCTCACATCCTTATGATCCTAATTAATATATTTAAACTTAACAGAAAAACGGATCGGAAAAATTACAGATACCAAAACGACGAAACTCCCTACGAGCGGATGGACTCGAACTCATAGCCTCCGTAATATGAAGCACACAACTTGACCACTGAGCCAGCCAGCTCTCATGCCGATGTTGCTAATTAACCTATTGAAATTTATCAGAGCTACTGATAAGGAAAAACGCAGATATAGAAAAAAACTCAATTGGCCATACTCAATGCGATAGGCACTACTAGGAACTAGACAACATGACCACTGAGCCAGTCAGTTCACGTACATTCGATCATAATAATGCCATTTAAACTAAATGGAGCGAGAGTGATAAAAAGGCACAGGTACAAAAATACTCAACCAGTTATAATACTCACAGCGAGTAGATGGAATCAGACAACATGACCACTGAGCCAGACAGCTTACGTACATAACATCATAATAATGCCATTTAGACTAAACGGAGATACAGAACAGTGATAAAAAAGATACAGTGATAAAAAAGCACCAGTACAAAAAAAGACGTTACTATCTATACTCACTGAGAGTTGATATAATTGAATCCACGTACTCCGTAATTGGAATCAGACAACATGACCAGCGAGACAACCAGCTCACACTCATACGATCCTAATTAATATATTGAAACTTAACAGAAAAACGGATCGGAAAAATTACAGATACCAAAACGACGAAATTCCCTACGAGCGGATGGACTCGAACTCACGGCTTCCGTAATAGGAAGCAGACAACTTGACCACTGAGCCAGCCAGCGCTCATGTAATGTTGCTAATTAACCTATTTAAATTTATCAAAGATACTGATCAGAAAAAGAGCAGATATATATAAAAAACTCAATTGGCTATACTCAATGCGGGCGGAACTTCTAGGAACTAGACAACATGATCACTGAGTCAGTCAGCTCACGTACATTCGATCATAATAATGCCATTTAAACTAAACGGAGCGAGAGTGATAGAAAAGCACAGGTACAAAAAGACTCAACCAGTTATACTCACTGCGAGGAGATGGAATCAGACAACATAACCACTGAGCCAGACAGCTTACGTACATAACATCATTATAATGCCATTTAGACTAAACGGAGATACAGTGATAAAAAAGCACCAGTACAAAAAGACGTAACGGTCATACTCACTGCGAGTAGATATAATTGAATCCACGTACTCCGTAATTGGAATCAGACAACATGACCAGCGAGACAACCAGCTCACACTCTTACGATCCTAATTAATATATTGAAACTTAACAGAAAAACGGATCGGAAAAATTACAGATACCAAAACGACGAAATTCCCTACGACCGGATGGACTCGAACTCACGGCTTCCGTAATAGGAAGCAGACAACTTGACCACTGAGCTAGCCAGCGCTCATGTGATGTTGCTAATTAACCTATTTAAATTTATCAAAGATACTGATCAGAAAAAGAGCAGATATATATATAAAACTCAATTGGCTATACTCAATGCGGGCGGAACTTTAAGGAACTAGACAACATGACCACTGAGTCAGTCAGCTCACGTACATTCGATCATAATAATGCCACTTAAACTAAACGGAGGGAGAGTGATAGAAAAGCACATGTACAAAAAGGCTCAACCAGTTATACTCACTGCGAGGAGATGGAATCAGACAACATAACCACTGAGCCAGACAGCATACGTACATAACATCATTATAATGCCATTTAGACTTAAACGGAGATACAGTGATAAAAAAGCACCAGTACAAAAAGACGTAACGGTCATACTCACTGCGAGTAGATATAATTGAATCCACGTACTCCGTAATTGGAATCAGACAACCAGCTCACACTCTTACGATCCTAATTAACATATTGAAACTTAACAGAAAAACGGATCGGAAAAATTACAGATACCAAAACGACGAAACTCCCTACGAGCGGATGGACTCGAACTCACGGCTTCCGTAATAGGAAGCAGACAACTTGACCACTGAGCCAGCCAGCGCTCATGTGATGTTGCTAATTAACCTATTTAAATTTATCAAAGATACTGATCAGAAAAAGAGCAGATATATATAAAAAACTCAATTGGCTATACTCAATGCGAGCGGAACTTCTAGGAACTAGACAACATGACCACTGTGTCAGTCAGCTCATGTACATTCGATCATAATAATGCCATTTAAACTAAACGAAGCGAGAGTGATAGAAAAGCACAGGTACAAAGAGACTCAACCAGTTATACTCACTGCGAGTAGATGGAATCAGACAACATAACTACTGAGCTAGACAGCTTACGTGCATAACATCCTTATAATGCCATTTAGACTAAATGGAGATACAGTGATAAAAAAGCACCAATACGAAAAACGTAACTGTCTATACTCACTGCCAGTAGATACAATTGAATCCACAGACTCCATAATTGGAATCAGACAACATGACCATCGAGCCAACCAGCTCACACTCTTACGATCCTAATTAATATATTTAAACTTAACATAAAAACCGATCGGGAAAACCACAGATACTAAAACAAGGCAACTCGCTACACACATTGCGAGTGGATGGACACGAACCCACAGCCCCTCTAATAAGAAGGAGATAACTTTACCACTGAGCCAGTCAGATCTCATTCCGAACATGAAAATTAACCTATTTAAACCTATTAGAGATACTGATCAGAAAAGGCGCAGATACAGAAAAAAACTCAATTGGCTGTATTCAAACCAACCCCCTCTGGAATTGTAACTAGACAACATGACCACTGAGTCAGCCAGTTCACGTGCATCCGATCATAATAATACCGATTAAACTAAAAGGAGAGAGCGAGTGATAAAAAAGCACCAGTACAAAAGAGACTTAACTAGCTATACTCACTGCGATAAATTTATCAAACATACTGATCAGAAAAAGCGCAGATATAGAAAAAAACTCAATTGGCTGTACTCAATGCGAGAGGAACTAGACAACATGACCACTGAGCCAGCCAGTTCAGGTACTTATTATTCTAATGTCATTTAAATAGTATATTTAGTTCTAATGTCATTTAAACTAAACGAAGAGAGTGATAAAAAGCGCATATACAAAAACAACACAACCCGCTATACTAACGGCGAGTAGATGCAACCGAACCCGCAAACTCTGCAATTGGAATCAGACAATATGACCACTGAGCCAGATATCTCACTTTCTGGCTGTCCTAATTAAACTATTTAAACATAGTGGAGAGACGGGCCATAAAATCATACATATCAAAATGATCTCCAAGTCCCTATACTCAATGCTATCGGATGGAATTGAAACCACAGCCTCTGTAATTGAAATCAGACATAACTTCTGAGCCAACCAGCTCACAAACCTACGACCTAATTATACTATTTAAACGTTAGGATGATAGATACTGATCAGAAAAAGCAGATACCAAAACGCACAAATTGCTACTCTCAATAGGAATTTACAGTATCGAACCCACGCCCTCCTGAATTGTTATCAGACAATATGGCCTCTGTACAGACCAGCTCACATAACGACGATAGTAATTAATTTAATTAAATTTATTGGAGAGACGGATCATAAAAAGCATAAATGCCAAACAATAAAAATCGCTGTCCTCAATATATTGATGTACTCGAAATCACAGCTTCCGGAATTGTAATCAGACAACATGAACACTAAGAAAATCAGCTGACATACCTACATTCTAATTAATCTATTTAAACTTAAAGAAAGAGAAATTGACCAGAAAAGGCTCAGACACCAAAACTACGCAATTTGCTTCACTCAGTGCGAGAGGATGGACTGGAACCCACAGCCTTTGAAACTGGAACCAGACCACATGACCACTGAGCAAACCAGCTCATATACCTGCGATCCTAGTTGAATCTATTTACCGAGAAAGTGATAAAAAACGACACATATACAAAAACGGCTCAACTCGCTATATTCAATGCGATTGGATGGAATCAAACCCACGGTCTATGTAAATGGAATCAGACAACATGACAACTGAGCAAGTCAGCTCACCTGCGATCCTAATTTAATCTATTTAAACTTAACGGAGAGAGTGGTAAAAAAAAAGAGGCATACACAATGCTAATGGATGGAATCGGACACCATGACCACTGAGTAAGCCAGATCACGTGCATACGATCCTAATTGAATATATTTAAACTTAAGCGAGAAAGTGACAAAAAACGACACAGATACAAAAATCCGGCAGTCCAAATAGTTGCTCAAGTCCATTGGATGAGTCGGACGGTCTGGGTTTTCAACAGATACAAAAACGGCTCAACTCAATCCGAGTGAATGGAATCAAACCCACGGCCTATGTAACTGGAATCATACACCATGAACACTGAGCAAGCCAGATCACGTACCTGCGATCCTAATTGAATCTATTTAAACTTACCGGAGAGAGTTATAAAAAACGACACAGAAACAAAAGCAACTCACTATACTTAACGCGAGTGGATGGAATCAGATATCATGACCACTGAGCAAGCCAGATCGCGTACCTGTGATCCGAAAAAAATAAATGCATTGATAAACAAGAAAGATCAATCATGCTTAAAGCATTGATTATGAAACACTTTCCAACTTCAATGCAATTTTATTTAAACATCTCTAAACTGCAATACATTCCTTAGTAATATTTTAAAAATTATTACAATAATATATTAATTTATTATATTTGAAAATATAAACCTTCATCGAAAAAAATGAACTTCATTCAAATAACGGCATTGAAATATAAATTACCTAGTTTAAACATCTCTAAAATGCAATACATACCTCGGTAATACTTTTAAAATTATCATAATACTACGATAATTTATTATATTTGAAAACATCATCGAAAACAACTGAAATACATTCAAATGACATCAGACAAAAAATAACACGCCTGGCTCTCTCTGTAAAAGCAGCATTTTATTCATAACATTTTCCCATTCATTTCATTCATCACAATACTATAATAATTTATTTTATTTAAAAATTAAGGCCATGGAGCTGCAAGTAATTAAACTTTATACTTAAAACTTCATCGAAAAAAATCGTCCTTCTCTCTGTAAAATCAATGAATATTTCATTCATATCATCTATGCAAACTCCATGAGCTAAATAATTTTGCGATGAAGAAATACAGCAATTCTTATACAACTCATTCTACATATTTTGCTGTTTACATTTTACATAAGTGAAAAATAAGCTTCGTTGCAGAAATAATGAAATTTGGATGATGATTTAAACTCAAATATATTGTAATTGCGTTGTTTCAGTATGTAGATGCACAGAATTTAAGCAAAAATAAAGCGGTTTTAGGATGGATATAACACTCAATATAAATTAAAAAGAACTTTAAAAATCACTATTTTGGGACAAGATGGATGCCATATTTAATTTTGAAGTGGGTCATGCCATATGAATCTGCAGGGAAAGACATGTGCTGTCCACATCAGAATTTTTAACAATATTACAACAATGATTTATAGAAGTACGCCATCTTTGACAATATGTCCAGCTATCAAATGAGAACCAAATTTAAGTTTTACGTGCAAATTCAATGTCATTTAAAATACTTATGGCTGTTATTTTGTGCAGATAAACTCAAATTATTATTAAAGAAATAAAGAGAACGTGAATATGAGTCTGCAGGGAAAGACATGTGCTGCCCACATCAGAATTTTTAACAACATTGCAACAATGATTTATAGAAGTGAACGGGGATTATTTGCAGGCCATTTCGAAAAAAATGTATGATCTATATTTAAAGATCCACCAAATTTTTGTAGAATAAAATGTTCAACAAATTTAAGCTGTGTACCAAATTTTAACTCTCTATGACGTAGGGAAGTGCATTAAAAATGCCATCAAATAAGTATATCATGAAGAGTTATATAAAATTAAAAAAAAAATTTGAAAAATTGTTATCCACCAAATTTATTTTAAAATGTGAAGTGTCTCTCATATACGAAATGATTAAAGTCTTGGAAAGATATTTATTATATATATCTCTTTTTTCTTTCTGGAGGATATCCTAAAAGTCAGAATTTAATTGAATTCGTTTTTTTCCCTATATTAAATTATTTTTAATTACAAAACTACTTAACATATTTTACTGAAATTTTTTATATATATTTTATGGGATAATGTGAATATTTGCAAAAAAATTCGAAGCAATTTGTGAATTTTAAATCCGCTTAAAAAATGTTTGAAAAATTAGGTCCCATAGGGTTCAATGTCATTTCTTCAACCCGGGTTTAATAAAAAATTAATTGGGTGATACTATTTATTTATATTCCCATAGGTCCCACAGACCGCATGAAAAACATACTAAAATTTCATTTTGATAAAGTCATTTTTACGGCAGTTATCGTGCTAACGGACAGACAGACAGACAGAATGAACAAAGTCATAAACACTTTTCAACTATGTTGTAAAGTGTTAAAAACGGTTAGCTTTACATACATAAAGTTAATTAAGAAAAGTTAGGATATTTTTTTCTGCGTAAGATGTCATCAAAACAATTTTATTGTGTCTAGTTACTCTTGATGGTTATAGCTGAAAAATGGTTCTATCGAAAAATTTCGTGAAATCATAGAATAACTCGAGAATAAGAGCAGTTAGAAAGCTAAAATATGGCTTACGTTGCCGTTCATGGGATATTTTAACTTTTTGGATTTTGAATCTCGAGTCAGTCTTAAGTCGCAACAAAAAGTATACGTTTTCAGGGAAGAAATCAAGAATCGGAGAAAACTAAAATATGGCTTACGTTGCCTTTCATGGAATATTTTAACTTTTTGGACTTTGAATATCTAGTCAGTCTTAAGTCGCAACAGAAAAGTATACGTGTTCAAGGAATAAATCAAGAATCGGAGAAAGCTAAAATGTGGCTTACGTTGCCTTTCATGGGATATTTTAACTTTTTGGACTTTGAATCTCGAGTCAGTCTTAAGTCGTAACAAAAAGTATACGTTTTCAGGGAAGAAATCAAGAATCGGAGAAAACTAAAATATGGCTTACGTTGCCTTTCATGGAATATTTTAACTTTTTGGACTTTGAATATCTAGTCAGTCTTAAGTCGCAACAGAAAAGTATACGTGTTCAAGGAATAAATCAAGAATCGGAGAAAGCTAAAATGTGGCTTACGTTGCCTTTCATGGGATATTTTAACTTTTTGGACTTTGAATCTCGAGTCAGTCTTAAGTCGTAACAAAAAGTATACGTTTTCAGGGAAGAAATCAAGAATCGGAGAAAACTAAAATATGGCTTACGTTGCCTTTCATGGAATATTTTAACTTTTTGGACTTTGAATATCTAGTCAGTCTTAAGTCGCAACAGAAAAGTATACGTGTTCAAGGAATAAATCAAGAATCGGAGAAAGCTAAAATGTGGCTTACGTTGCCTTTCATGGGATATTTTAACTTTTTGGACTTTGAATCTCGAGTCAGTCTTAAGTCGTAACAAAAAGTATACGTTTTCAGGGAAGAAATCAAGAATCGGAGAAAACTAAAATATGGCTTACGTTGCCTTTCATGGAATATTTTAACTTTTTGGACTTTGAATATCTAGTCAGTCTTAAGTCGCAACAGAAAAGTATACGTGTTCAAGGAATAAATCAAGAATCGGAGAAAGCTAAAATGTGGCTTACGTTGCCGTTCATGGGATATTTTAACTTTTTGGATTTTGAATCTCCAGTCAGTCTTAAGTAGCAGCAGAAAATTATACGTTTTCAGGGAAAAAAATCAAGAATCGGAGAAAGCTAAAATATGGCTTACGTTGCCTTTCATGGGATATTTTAACTTTTTGGACTTTGAATCTCGAGTCAGTCTTAAGTCGCAACAAAAAGGTATGCGTTTTCAGGGAAGAAATCAAGAATCGGAGAAAACTAAAATATGGCTTACGTTGCCTTTCATGGAATATTTTAACTTTTTAGACTTTGAATTTCTAGTCAGTCTTAAGTCCCAACAAAAAGTATGCGTTTTCAGGGAAGAAATCAAGAATCGGAGAAAGCTAAAATATGGCTTACGTTGCCTTTCATGGGATATTTTAACTTTTTAGACTTTGAATCTCTAGTCAGTCTTAAGTCCCAACAAAAAGTATGCGTTTTCAGGGAAGAAATCAAGAATCGGAGAAAACTAAAATATGGCTTACGTTGCCTTTCATGGAATATTTTAACTTTTTGGACTTTGAATATCTAGTCAGTCTTAAGTCGCAACAGAAAAGTATACGTGTTCAAGGAATAAATCAAGAATCGGAGAAAGCTAAAATGTGGCTTACGTTGCCTTTCATGGGCTATTTTAACTTTTTAGACTTTGAATCTCCAGTCAGTCTTAAGTCGCAACAAAAAAGTGTGCGTTTTCAGGGAAGACATCAAGAATCGGAGAAAGCTAAAATATGGCTTACGTTGCCTTTCATGGGATATTTTAACTTTTTGGACTTTGAATCTCTAGTCAGTCTTAAGTCGCAACAAAAAGTATGCGTTTTCAGGGAAGAAATCAAGAATCGGAGAAAGCTATAATATGGCTAACGTTGCCTTTCATGGGATATTTTAACTTTTTAGACTTTGAATCTCTAGTCAGTCTTAAGTCCCAACAAAAAGTATGCGTTTTCAGGGAAGAAATCAAGAATCGGAGAAAACTAAAATATGGCTTACGTTGCCTTTCATGGAATATTTTAACTTTTTGGACTTTGAATATCTAGTCAGTCTTAAGTCGCAACAGAAAAATATACGTGTTCAAGGAATAAATCAAGAATCGGAGAAAGCTAAAATGTGGCTTACGTTGCCTTTCATGGGCTATTTTAACTTTTTAGACTTTGAATCTCCAGTCAGTCTTAAGTCGCAACAAAAAGTATGCGTTTTCAGGGAAGAAATCAAGAATCGGAGAAAGCTATAATATGGCTAACGTTGCCTTTCATGGGATATTTTAACTTTTTGGACTTTGAATCTCTAGTCAGTCTTAAGTCGCAACAAAAAGTATGCGTTTTCAGGGAAGAAATCAAGAATCGGAGAAAGCTATAATATGGCTAACGTTGCCTTTCATGGAATATTTTAACTTTTTGGACTTTGAATCTCTAGTCAGTCTTAAGTCGCAACAAAAAGTATGCGTTTTCAGGGAAGAAATCAAGAATCGGAGAAAGCTATAATATGGCTAACGTTGCCTTTCATGGGATATTTTAACTTTTTAACTTTGAATCTCTAGTCAGTCTTAAGTCGCAACAAAAAGTATGCGTTTTCAGGGAAGAAATCAAGAATCGGAGAAAGTTAAAATATGGCTTACGTTGCCTTTCATGGGATATTTTAACTTTTTAGATTTGAATCTCTAGTCAGTCTTAAGTCGAAATAAAAATTGTGCGTTTTCAGGGAAGACATCAAGAATCGGAGAAAGCTATAATATGGCTAACGTTGCCTTTCATGGGATATTTTAACTTTTTGGACTTTGAATCTCTAGTTAGTCTTAAGTCGCAACAAAAAGTATGCGTTTTCAGGGAAGACATCAAGAATCGGAGAAAGCTAAAATATGGCTTACGTTGCCTTTCATGGGATATTTTAACTTTTTGGACTTTGAATCTCTAGTCAGTCTTAAGTCGCAACAAAAAGTATGCGTTTTCAGGGAAGAAATCAAGAATCGGAGAAAGCTATAATATGGCTAACGTTGCCTTTCATGGGATATTTTAAATTTTTAGACTTTGAATCTCTAGTCAGTCTTAAGTCCCAACAAAAAGTATGCGTTTTCAGGGAAGAAATCAAGAATCGGAGAAAACTAAAATATGGCTTACGTTGCCTTTCATGGAATATTTTAACTTTTTGGACTTTGAATATCTAGTCAGTCTTAAGTCGCAACAGAAAAGTATACGTGTTCAAGGAATAAATCAAGAATCGGAGAAAGCTAAAATGTGGCTTACGTTGCCTTTCATGGGCTATTTTAACTTTTTAGACTTTGAATCTCCAGTCAGTCTTAAGTCGAAATGAAAAGTATGCGTTTTCAGGGAAGAAATCAAGAATCGAAGAAAGCTAAAATATGGCTTACGTTGCCTTTCATGGGATATTTTAACTTTTTAGACTTTGAATCTCTAGTCAGTCTTAAGTCGAAATAAAAAGTATGCGTTTTCAGGGAAGACATCAAGAATCGGAGAAAGCTATAATATGGCTAACGTTGCCTTTCATGGGATATTTTAATTTTTTGGACTTTGAATCTCTAGTTAGTCTTAAGTCGCAACAAAAAGTATGCGTTTTCAGGGAAGACATCAAGAATGGGAGAAAGCTAAAATATGGCTTACGTTGCCTTTCATGGGATATTTTAACTTTTTGGACTTTGAATCTCTAGTCAGTCTTAAGTCGCAACAAAAAGTATGCGTTTTCAGGGAAGAAATCAAGAATCGGAGAAAGCTATAATATGGCTAACGTTGCCTTTCATGGGATATTTTAACTTTTTAGACTTTGAATCTCTAGTCAGTCTTAAGTCCCAAAAAAAAGTATGCGTTTTCAGGGAAGAAATCAAGAATCGGAGAAAACTAAAATATGGCTTACGTTGCCTTTCATGGAATATTTTAACTTTTTGGACTTTGAATATCTAGTCAGTCTTAAGTCGCAACAGAAAAGTATACGTGTTCAAGGAATAAATCAAGAATCGGAGAAAGCTAAAATGTGGCTTACGTTGCCTTTCATGGGCTATTTTAACTTTTTAGACTTTGAATCTCCAGTCAGTCTTAAGTCGCAACAAAAAAGTATGCGTTTTCAGGGAAGACATCAAGAATCGGAGAAAGCTAAAATATGGCTTACGTTGCCTTTCATGGGATATTTTGACTTTTTGGACTTTGAATCTCTAGTCAGTCTTAAGTCGCAACAAAAAGTATGCGTTTTCAGGGAAGAAATCAAGAATCGGAGAAAGCTATAATATGGCTAACGTTGCCTTTCATGGGATATTTTAACTTTTTAGACTTTGAATCTCTAGTCAGTCTTAAGTCCCAACAAAAAGTATGCGTTTTCAGGGAAGAAATCAAGAATCGGAGAAAACTAAAATATGGCTTACGTTGCCTTTCATGGAATATTTTAACTTTTTGGACTTTGAATATCTAGTCAGTCTTAAGTCGCAACAGAAAAGTATACGTGTTCAAGGAATAAATCAAGAATCGGAGAAAGCTAAAATGTGGCTTACGTTGCCTTTCATGGGCTATTTTAACTTTTTAGACTTTGAATCTCCAGTCAGTCTTAAGTCGAAATGAAAAGTATGCGTTTTCAGGGAAGAAATCAAGAATCGAAGAAAGCTAAAATATGGCTTACGTTGCCTTTCATGGGATATTTTAACTTTTTAGACTTTGAATCTCTAGTCAGTCTTAAGTCGAAATTAAAAGTATGCGTTTTCAGGGAAGACATCAAGAATCGGAGAAAGCTATAATATGGCTAACGTTGCCTTTCATGGGATATTTTAATTTTTTGGACTTTGAATCTCTAGTTAGTCTTAAGTCGCAACAAAAAGTATGCGTTTTCAGGGAAGACATCAAGAATGGGAGAAAGCTAAAATATGGCTTACGTTGCCTTTCATGGGATATTTTAACTTTTTGGACTTTGAATCTCTAGTCAGTCTTAAGTCGCAACAAAAAGTATGCGTTTTCAGGGAAGAAATCAAGAATCGGAGAAAGCTATAATATGGCTAACGTTGCCTTTCATGGGATATTTTAACTTTTTAGACTTTGAATCTCTAGTCAGTCTTAAGTCCCAAAAAAAAGTATGCGTTTTCAGGGAAGAAATCAAGAATCGGAGAAAACTAAAATATGGCTTACGTTGCCTTTCATGGATTATTTTAACTTTTTGGACTTTGAATATCTAGTCAGTCTTAAGTCGCAACAGAAAAGTATACGTGTTCAAGGAATAAATCAAGAATCGGAGAAAGCTAAAATGTGGCTTACGTTGCCTTTCATGGGCTATTTTAACTTTTTAGACTTTGAATCTCCAGTCAGTCTTAAGTCGCAACAAAAAAGTATGCGTTTTCAGGGAAGACATCAAGAATCGGAGAAAGCTAAAATATGGCTTACGTTGCCTTTCATGGGATATTTTGACTTTTTGGACTTTGAATCTCTAGTCAGTCTTAAGTCGCAACAAAAAGTATGCGTTTTCAGGGAAGAAATCAAGAATCGGAGAAAGCTATAATATGGCTAACGTTGCCTTTCATGGGATATTTTAACTTTTTAGACTTTGAATCTCTAGTCAGTCTTAAGTCCCAACAAAAAGTATGCGTTTTCAGGGAAGAAATCAAGAATCGGAGAAAACTAAAATATGGCTTACGTTGCCTTTCATGGAATATTTTAACTTTTTGGACTTTGAATATCTAGTCAGTCTTAAGTCGCAACAGAAAAGTATACGTGTTCAAGGAATAAATCAAGAATCGGAGAAAGCTAAAATGTGGCTTACGTTGCCTTTCATGGGCTATTTTAACTTTTTAGACTTTGAATCTCCAGTCAGTCTTAAGTCGCAACAAAAAAGTATGCGTTTTCAGGGAAGACATCAAGAATCGGAGAAAGCTAAAATATGGCCTACGTTGCCTTTCATGGGATATTTTAACTTTTTGGACTTTGAATCTCTAGTCAGTCTTAAGTCGCAACAAAAAGTATGCGTTTTCAGCGAAGAAATCAAGAATCGGAGAAAGCTATAATATGGCTAACGTTGCCTTTCATGGGATATTTTAACTTTTTGGACTTTGAATCTCTAGTCAGTCTTAAGTCCCAACAAAAAGTATGCGTTTTCAGGGAAGAAATCAAGAATCGGAGAAAGCTAAAATATGGCTTACGTTGCCTTTCATGGAATATTTTAACTTTTTAGACTTTGAATCTCCAGTCAGTCTTAAGTCGCAACAAAAAGTATGCGTTTTCAGGGAAGAAATCAGGAATCGGAGAAAGCTATAATATGGCTAACGTTGCCCTTCATGGGATATTTTAACTTTTTGGACTTTGAATCTCTAGTCAGTCTTAAGTCGCAACAAAAAGTATGCGTTTTCAGGGAAGAAATCAAGAATCGGAGAAAGCTATAATATGGCTAACGTTGCCTTTCATGGAATATTTTAACTTTTTGGACTTTGAATCTCTAGTCAGTCTTAAGTCGCAACAAAAAGTATACGTTTTCAGGGAAGAAATCAAGAATCGGAGAAAGCTAAAATATGGCTAACGTTGCCTTTCATGGGATATTTTAACTTTTTGGACTTTGAATCTCTAGTCAGTCTTAAGTCGCAACAAAAAGTATACGTGTTCAAGGAATAAATCAAGAATCGGAGAAAGCTAAAATGTGGCTTACGTTGCCTTTCATGGAATATTGTAACTTTTTGGACTTTGAATCTCTAGTCAGTCTTAAGTCGCAAAAGAAAAGTATACGTTTTCGGGGAATAAATCAAGAATCGGAGAAAACTAAAATGTGGCTTACGTTGCCTTTCATGGAATATTTTAAGTTTTTGGACTTTGAATCTCTAGTCAGTCTCAAGTCGCAAAAAAATGTATACGTGTTCAAGGAATAAATCAAGAATCGGAGAAAGCTAAAATATGGCTAACGTTGCCTTTCATGGGATATTTTAACTTTTTGGACTTTGAATCTCTAGTCAGTCTCAAGTCGCAACAAAAAGTATACGTGTTCAAGGAATAAATCAAGAATCGGAGAAAGCTAAAATGTGGCTTACGTTGCCTTTCATGGAATATTGTAACTTTTTGGACTTTGAATCTCTAGTCAGTCTTAAGTCGCAAAAGAAAATATACGTTTTCGGGGAATAAATCAAGAATCGGAGAAAACTAAAATGTGGCTTACGTTGCCTTTCATCTAATATTTTAACTTTTTGGACTTTGAATCTCTAGTCAGTCTTAAGTCGCAACAAAAAGTATGCGTTTTCAGGGAAGAAATCAAGAATCGGAGAAAGCTATAATATGGCTAACGTTGCCTTTCATGGAATATTTTAACTTTTTGGACTTTGAATCTCTAGTCAGTCTTAAGTCCCAACAAAAAGTATGCGTTTTCAGGGAAGAAATCAGGAATCGGAGAAAGCTAAAATGTGGCTTACGTTGCCTTTCATGGGATATTTTAACTTTTTAGACTTTGAATCTCCAGTCAGTCTTAAGTCGCAACAAAAAGTATGCGTTTTCAGGGAAGAAATCAAGAATCGGAGAAAGCTATAATATGGCTTACGTTGCCTTTCATGGGATATTTTAACTTTTTGGACTTTGAATCTCTAGTCAGTCTTAAGTCGCAACAAAAAGTATGCGTTTTCATGGAAGAAATCAAGAATCGGAGAAAGCTATAATATGGCTAACGTTGTCTTTCATGGGATATTTTAACTTTTTGGACTTTGAATCTCTAGTCAGTCTTAAGTCGCAACAAAAAGTATGCGTTTTCAGGGAAGAAATCAAGAATCGGAGAAAGCTATAATATGGCTAACGTTGCCTTTCATGGAATATTTTAACTTTTTGGACTTTGAATCTCTAGTCAGTCTTAAGTCGCAACAAAAAGTATACGTTTTCAGGGAAGAAATCAAGAATCGGAGAAAGCTAAAATATGGCTAACGTTGCCTTTCATGGGATATTTTAACTTTTTGGACTTTGAATCTCTAGTCAGTCTTAAGTCGCAACAAAAAGTATACGTGTTCAAGGAATAAATCAAGAATCGGAGAAAGCTAAAATGTGGCTTACGTTGCCTTTCATGGAATATTGTAACTTTTTGGACTTTGAATCTCTAGTCAGTCTTAAGTCGCAAAAGAAAAGTATACGTTTTCGGGGAATAAATCAAGAATCGGAGAAAACTAAAATGTGGCTTACGTTGCCTTTCATGGAATATTTTAAGTTTTTGGACTTTGAATCTCTAGTCAGTCTCAAGTCGCAACAAAATGTATACGTGTTCAAGGAATAAATCAAGAATCGGAGAAAGCTAAAATATGGCTAACGTTGCCTTTCATGGGATATTTTAACTTTTTGGACTTTGAATCTCTAGTCAGTCTCAAGTCGCAACAAAAAGTATACGTGTTCAAGGAATAAATCAAGAATCGGAGAAAGCTAAAATGTGGCTTACGTTGTCTTTCATGGAATATTGTAACTTTTTGGACTTTGAATCTCTAGTCAGTCTTAAGTCGCAAAAGAAAATATACGTTTTCGGGGAATAAATCAAGAATCGGAGAAAACTAAAATGTGGCTTACGTTGCCTTTCATGGAATATTTTAACTTTTTGGACTTTGAATCTCTAGTCAGTCTTAAGTCGCAACAAAAAGTATGCGTTTTCAGGGAAGAAATCAAGAATCGGAGAAAGCTATAATATGGCTAACGTTGCCTTTCATGGAATATTTTAACTTTTTGGACTTTGAATCTCTAGTCAGTCTTAAGTCGCAACAAAAAGTATACGTTTTCAGGGAAGAAATCAAGAATCGGAGAAAGCTAAAATATGGCTAACGTTGCCTTTCATGGGATATTTTAACTTTTTGGACTTTAAATCTCTAGTCAGTCTCAAGTCGCAACAAAAAGTATACGTGTTCAAGGAATAAATCAAGAATCGGAGAAAGCTAAAATGTGGCTTACGTTGCCTTTCATGGAATATTTTAACTTTTTGGACTTTGAATCTCTAGTCAGTCTTAAGTCGCAACAAAAAGTATGCGTTTTCAGGGAAGAAATCAAGAATCGGAGAAAGCTATAATATGGCTAACGTTGCCTTTCATGGGATATTTTAACTTTTTGGACTTTGAATCTCTAGTCAGTCTTAAGTCGCAACAAAAAGTATACGTTTTCAGGGAAGAAATCAAGAATCGGAGAAAGCTAAAATATGGCTAACGTTGCCTTTCATGGGATATTTTAACTTTTTGGACTTTGAATCTCTAGTCAGTCTCAAGTCGCAACAAAAAGTATACGTGTTCAAGGAATAAATCAAGAATCGGAGAAAGCTAAAATGTGGCTTACGTTGCCTTTCATGGAATATTGTAACTTTTTGGACTTTGAATCTCTAGTCAGTCTTAAGTCGCAGAAGAAAAGTATACGTTTTCGGGGAATAAATCAAGAATCGGAGAAAACTAAAATGTGGCTTACGTTGCCTTTCATGGAATATTTTAACTTTTTGGACTTTGAATCTCCTGTCAGTCTTAAGTGGCAACAGAAAAGTATGCGTTTTCGGGGAATAAATCAAGAATCGGAGAAAGTTAACACGTGGCTTACGTGGCCTTTCGTGGCATATTTTCATTCTTTGATTTTCAGCCTTATCAACTCAGCTAGCCCTGGGCCAGTTTTAAAGATTCTCAGATAGCTTTTATAATGCACTAAAGAAGTAGAAAACAACAAGAAGAAAACAGGTTTTTAAAATCACACTTTCATTTTAAACACTAAAACGAAAAGAAATTCATACATCTCATACAATAAAAGTGCGTAACTAGAAATCTTATAAAATTAATATTTCATTATAAATTGGTATACTCCAAATTGTCACCATCAATTGTTTGGAATGATTGATTAAATGTATGGAATCAATGATATAAATTTAGTAGTGATATTTTAGGTATATGAAATATTATACATAAATGTTAAAGATGGTTTATGAAATATTAGTTTTATGAAATATCTAGCCATCCACTTTAATTGTCTGAGTTGAATATTTGAGAATTTTTGTTTGTAGTGTTTATAATAAAAGTGTGGATTATAAAACTTTTTTCTGCTTGCTTGTTACTGTCCCTGCAATAAATACATGGTAATATATAGGGAAAGTAATCATACCGAAAATCGCAACTTAAGTTTTAGACGGATCTACACACGGATCTACACGTTTTGAGATCTCTAGAACACGAAAAACTGTTTTTAGCGTAACGTCTGTGTGTGTGTGTGTCTGTCTGTACAATGTATGTATACACTTTAACTGAAAAAGTAATTGCCCAAATTTTATAAAACGTATTCGGTAAGTTACTTGTTTATGACCCTTGTCATGTCGCAATTCTGCGCCATGAGCCTTTCGTGTTTTTCTGTGAGAAAAACTCTTTTTCTTTCCTTCCGTGCCTGTGCTGTTTTTCGGTAGGCCTTGTTTGAATTTGTTTTACATTAAAAACTGTGTTTCGTCGAGTATCCGTTGGCTCGAGCCAGGATTTCTGTCTCGCCTGGGTGTGTGACGTGTGGTCTGAGGAGAAGGCTGTTGCTGGGCGCGCTTGCCTGCCAATCAGGAAGCTGCGCTGGACTCTTGAGACCCGGGGATTTCAGCTTGGAAGTTTCGTTTGGAGAAGTCGCATCGAATTTTTGTCTTAAACTTTTAAGACAAAGGTTTTGGCCAAAATGGCTAAGCGTTCTTGGATGGAGATATTTTGTTTCTGATGAAACCACGATCCATTCATGGAGCCTGGATAAAGATGTTCCTGGAGAAGATTCGATGTTATATATCATATTTCTAAATTTTACTTTTTTATTCCAGGATGATTTCACTTGGATCGAATTTCGCACGTTGGGTTTTGAACCTAGATGGAAGAACTCCTTGGAATTATCTGGCGTAAAGCCCTGTTGAATTTTGAGATGACCTGGACACTCGTTTTGGAAATTAATTCGGTTCCCTACAAGTTGTGTTTTCCGAATCCGGAACTTTTCTGTGAATTTTGATTAGTGCAACTGTACAGGTAACCCCTTTATGTCGTGGAACCAGAAGTTCTAACTTAAGATCTGGTTTATTTGAAAGAAGCGCAGGCACACTAAAAATGTTTAATTTTGAATAATACTGGTTTTTGTTGAACTTAAAGAAAATAAGTAACTTGATCTTTGTTGAATCTCATGATAAAAGTAACAGCTTTTAAATTGAATTATAATAATTAATGATTGAATTATTATTGAGCAGAGCATAATTTGAATTAATGATTGCATAATAATAATGGAAGCTCTGAATTATTTTGAATATTAAATTTAAGTAAATGAATGTTGATAAAAGATATGTTGATGAATAAATAAATAGATTTGTTTAATTTGATAAATGTGCCTTCCTTTTTGTATTCCCTCATGTTCTTTGCTCACTGAATACCATCTAGAATATAATTCTTCTAGACTGGGAAAACCTCATCTAAATAACATTGCCTGGGTTAAGTTAAGTATGTTAATTACCACTATGAAATTCTGTATTGTTTTTGTTGTGATATACGATCACTGGCTGTTTTGTGCGTAGCGGAATCTCTTCCCACAATTTGGTTCTGAGACCGCTACCATACCCTTGTGTTGATTAGATTTTGGTACGATTCGGGATCAAAGAACCCATCTTTTTTTGCGCCATGATCAGCAAAAATCGCATGTATCCACTTTAGCTAAAAAGTTAATTGACCAAATTTTACAAACTTTGGAAGATAAGTCACTTGTAGGACACTCTGGTGATTACTCCTTGGTACGATTCAAGAAATAAGAAACTGTCTTTTTTACGAAATTGTTTATCAAAATATAAAATAAAAGACTGCGCATGCTCAAAAGTATCAATTAAATGCTTATTTTGTACCTAATTTTTGCCTGGTAAAAGAATAAGAATACCCTTATAACTCTAGAACTAACAGTTCTCGAGATATTTTAGTTCTTTCACATTTCTGAAAAAATGTCTAGTTACCAATTAAAAAGAAAAATTGAATTAAAAGTGCAAATTCAGTGTTATTTTGTGAAATTCAATTCAATTTAATGAATTGCTAAAGAAATACAGAGAAAATGAATTTGAGTCTGTTGGGAAAGTCATATATTGTCCACATCATATTTTTTACTTTCCTTATATACAATAATGTGTAAGGAAAGTATTGTGACGGGGTCGAAAATTCAAATTTGAGTTTTCGACGGGAGAGCACGTTTCAAGATTCCCTGATCACGATTCGAACATTTTTGAGGTGATGTCTGTGTGTGTGTGTGTCAGTGAGACTGTTGAGACGATAACTGACGAAGGAATGGACCAATTCAAACGAAATTTGGCACAAAAATCACAATCCATGAATACTGGAAGACTATTGTTTTTAGACACAATCAAATGTTCAGAATCACCCTAAATTTTCGAGTGAAATTTTGAAAAAATTGTCAAAAAATCAAAACCGCTAATACAGTTACGCAAATAGACATTTCTTATGTAATTTTTCATTAGAAAACGATTGACATAAATTTTAGAACGCTAGTACGAACCGTTCTCGAGATATTGCACATTTTTCAAAAAATATCGAACAATCATATAAAATAAAAAAAAATTCCTATTGAGAAACATGTTCACTTTTCATATGTAATACCATGCGCTAAATTGGGTGATATCATTCTCGTGGATCTAGCTCGTTCCATTCATGAGAAAAGATACTTTGAGTAATACTTTTGTATTTGAACGCCAATAGTCATTTATCTTCTGTAAGAATCTCTCCGTCTATAACGCTTGGCGAGATTTTGGCGACGAATTTGGTAAAATGTTGCCAACTTGGCGATTTTTTGAAATGTTGCTAAATTAACGAAAAACTCGCCAAATGGATAAAAAGGATGTTAAATCAATGAAAATGACGACTTGTTGACGAAAATTCAATATCTTGGAAAGAATATAAATGTCTACTATAAAAATAATCTATTTTTTTACTGTAAAAGTAGTAAATTTATTGCATTATATAAGGAAAGTCATGTGCTGCCCACATCAGATTTTTTGTTTTAGTGTTTATAATAAAAGCATGGATTTTAAAACTCGTTTTCTTGTTTTACTATGAATGTAGTTTTGATATTTGTTTGCCAGTTCGAAAGATTAATCCACAATCCCCGTGTTTTATTTTCAACACAAACTAAAACAATACATTATTTTCGGGATTTGTACAAATACACCACACAATCAAATTACCGCCTGCCAACAGAACGTGGGACGTACGACTTTGTTCTATATTTTTCTTCCTACCATCTCTCCAGACCGAAAGCGTGGAATGAAAGTGCGGCCGTTACAATCAAGATTTACGCAGCCGCCTGTAGAGCTTACAGCAGTTGCTGCGGCTGTGAGTTATTGTTCGAGGTAAGAAGAAGGGTAGCCAGAATTTGTCTCCTAGTCAGCCGCTGTCAGAGATAAGGCAAGGGACAGTTTGTTGTCTAGATGGTCTGGGTTTCGTCTCGAATACGCAAAAAGTCAAAGGTCTGGAGTTGTTTTGTTTTGGAAGAATATGAAAGAAGAGAGTTTAGATGAAAGCTAGAGAAAACGTGGGAATTGAAAAGTGGGAAGATAGGAGTGGTGTGAGGGGGGAAATAGAGTTACCAAAATGTAATGCGAGTCGGATATTCTCGTTTTTGTGGCGAACTTCGTGGCAAGACTCTATCCATCATACGAGATGAAGAATCTGATGAAAGTGATGGATTGTGATCTTTCACATTATGAAAATTGTTGGAAATGCAGGAAAAGTCCGATGCGGTCAATTCACGACTTTCACTACAAATTAACGCATTTTAATATCGTGGGGTAAAAAGAAAACCAATGCGGATTAGAACTTTCTTATAATTATATATGCAGAGTCCATTTCGAAATAAGAGCTTGCAATTTCGTCCCAATAGCTCAGCGGTAGAGCGTTGGCTGGCCAGTTCGGAGATCCAGGGTTGGGGCAGTAAGGTTCTCAGTTGGAGCAGTAAAGCTCTTCACAATAGCGCCCAAATAAATAAACCCTGTAAGTTAGTGCAAAGCTATCGGAGATCTGAAGACCCCAGACTGTGCGACTCACATAGTGGGCTTAGAGTAGCTAACTGCACAGCCGGGAAAGGATACCTCCTGCACTCAGGAGGAACCCAAGGTCTACCATCCCGCCAAACGAGCATTTATTTAGGTCTAAAAAGATAACAATTGATGAAAAATATTGTCGTTAAACGGACAGTTATACATTATATTTGAACTTGACAAGTACGTCCATTTTTCAAAAATGGGAAAAGGGTTATTGCGAATATAGATAAAAAGATCATTGAAAAATAAAATTTAAAGTGAGGTATATTAACATGATGAAAAATAGATTAATATTACAGAAAATAATGAAATTTTAAAAGTAGTATTTAGAAAATACATAAAAAGAAAATATATGAAAAAAAAAAAAAAATAAGTACATGGAAAGCAAAAACAGAAATTTAGAATAAAATTTTGAAAAGAAAAATTAGAAAAAGTACAAATAAAAAGGATCAAAAGAAAAAGAAAGAACCGAGAAAATAAGAACAGTTAACATAGTTTTTTTTTTAAACAGAAAATATGGAGGGAACACAATAAGTCCATATAAGTTAATAAGAATCAAATAAAGGGATTTATTGATCAAAATCAATTGCGAGCAGAATCTACTCATAAAAGCTTAGGTTACTTTATTAGAAATTTCATGGCAATAAGAATATAGTTTTGAATTTTATCTACTAAAGGGGGATTTGAACGAACTTTGGAGAACAAAATTGGTTTATTAGAGGGGGAGGGTTTGCATTATCTATATTCTTTCTTGATTACCTGTACTTTTTCAAAATCAAATCCACCTCTACCTGTATTAGCAATACATTCGATGACGTTGACCATTAGATTTTCGATATCGTAAGTCTGAAAGTGACCCTAGTACGACTAGTACGGATTCAGCGGACTCTGGAAGATTGAGGGCCGATTTTAACAATTGAGAGGATAATGACCGCGCAGGATACTAACCTGGGTAAAGTTAGTAGTGTCAGGAGGCTAACCTGAGGTAAAAATAGCAGTAAGTGGTCAGTCAGATTGTCAGTTGTCCGCCAATCTGACATTAGAGGGTGGAGAATGTAGAGTCTATTTCGACGATAAGAGCTTGTAAATTCGTCCCAGTAGTTCAACGGTAGAGCATCGAATGGCCAGTTCGTACATTCAGGGTCCTATTCACGGTTGGGGAAGCATGGGTCTTTAAATAAAAATCTGTAAGATTTATGTTGCTAATAGTTAATTTAAGTGTGTCGAATCTGAGATAATCCGCTTAATTTATTTCAATGACATAATGTTCCCAATAAATTTCTAGTCAAACAATATAATTTCGAGTGTAAGTAATTTATTTATATCATTATTGTTTGCCAACAGGCAACAAGCATATGTTCGACGATTTGTATTTGATTGCGTTATTCGCTTTCAATAAAGTAAGGAATTTGAGATGTTTTAAAATTCCCTTTCTCAATAATAACACATTATGCACAATGTTTTTGTAATATTTTTTAAATTTCAGGTGATTTATTAAATCTTAAAACAGAGTGAAAATTTCATATTTCTGTAAGCGTACAGTTAGACCTAACCGACACTTGACGATTTCACTATTATTATCCGGTCACTTGACGAAGATCAAAACCGATTTAATGAGATAACTTTGAGTCGTTTAACTAAGGTAAATAATAATGTATAAAATATATACTAAAAATATTCTTTTTCCTTGACATAAAAAATCAAACTTAAATATTTTTTATATTTAATAACTTCAATGAGTAAAAAATCTGATGTGGGCAGTACATGACTTTCCTTATATAATGCAATGAATTTACTACTTTTACAGTAAAAAAAAAATAGATTATTTTTATAGTAGATATTTATATTCATTCCAAGATATTGAATTTTCGTCAATGAGTCGTCATTATCATTCATTTAGCGTCATTTTTGTCAATTTGGTGAGTTTTTCGTGAATTTAGCAACATTTAAAAAAGTCGCCAAGTTGGCGACATTCCACCAAATTCGTTACCAAAATTTCGCCAAGCGTTATGGAAGGAGAAATAAGTTATTCTTACAGCAGATAAATGACTATTGACGGTCAAATACAAAAGTATTACTCAAAGTATCTTTTTCATGAATGGAACGAGCTAGATCCACAAGAATGATGTCACCAAATTTATTGCATGGTTTCCATATGAAAGGTGAACATGTTTCTCAATAGGCAATATTTTTTTTTATTTTATATAATTTTTTGGTAATTTTTTTGAAAAATGCGCAATATCTCGAGAACAGTTCATGTTAGAGTTCTAAAATTTATGTCAATCGTTTTTTAATAAAAATTACATAAGAAATGTCTACTTGCGTTATTTTATTAGAGGTTTTGATTTTTTGACGATTTTTTCAAAATATCACTTGAAAATTTAGGGGTTCTGAACATTCGATTGCGTATAAAAACAATAGGCTTCCAGTGTTTACGGATTGTAATTTGTGTACCAAATTTCGTTCGGATCGGTCTATTCGTTCGTCAGTTATCGTCTCCACAGGCGCACTGACACACACACACACACAGACACACGCACACACACACACACACACACACACACACACACACACACACACACACACACACGCACATACTTTCACACACACACACACACACACACACACACACACACACAGACATCACTGCAAAAGTGTTCCATTCGTGATCAGGGATGCTTGAAACGTGCTCTCCCGTCGAAAACTCGAATTCGAATTTTCGACCCCGTCACAATGCTTTCCTTATACATTATGTATATAAGGAAAGTAAAATCCATGAAAAATGCCCAGTACAAACTACCATTTTGATAATGGCCCATGACAACTACCTAACAATAGCGTATATTTGTTCTTAATTAAAATTATTTACAAAGTATTTATTTATTTAGTAATAGTAGGCATATTCATCTTTTACTGATGTTTTAACGTTTTAAACGAAATCTATGCAATATAACAAGAGAACATGTAATCGTTCTGTAAATTATTTCACTTGCTTTTGAACGCAAAATTAAAGATATAGAATGGCTTTGTCGTAAGAAATTAATATATATTTTTATTTTTATAATTTGTTTAAATTTTTGAGAAAAATTCCGTTCTGCTATTTACAGAATCTCAACTGTCGACAGACAATTATACTCATGCATCATTTATCCTACTGTCATAACCACTGGACTATCCCGGCCTGTTTTAAAAGATATATCTTCAATATTTTGTAATATATAGTATATAAATAAAATATCCAGTCACCAACGATTTGTTCCCCTTACAGTCGTTGTGCCTCCCTACCATTCCCATTTGTAGCTCTATAGATGAAATGCATATCCGCTTTTTCCCTATTTGTAAATTCCTCCATCGTCTCAAACGTTGGAGCTGAGAATCACTGCTGCAAATTGATAAAACCGTACATTCAATGTTACGAAAATTTGCATAAGAACTCTTCTTCCTCCTCAGATGAAATTTGCATACGTGGTTTTCCTCTTCAACCAGAATGACGCTTTTGAGTTTGCGGACCGCACGCTTCTCAGCAACTAAGCGCCCTGTATCGCCTTTACACTTCATTTCCCACCAGGTAAACTATGACAAAATATCTGATGTAGGCAACACATGACTTTCCTTATATAATGCAATGAATTTACTGTTTTTGCAGTAAAAAAAAATCTGATGTTGGCAACACATGACTTTCTTTATATAATGCAATGAATTTACTACTTTTACAGTTAAAAAATGTTATTCTTATAGTAGATACTTATATTCTTTCCAAGATATTCAATTGTCTTCAATTAGTCGTCAATTTCATTGATTTAGCGTCATTTTTATCCATTTGTCGAGATTTTGGTTAATTTGGCAACAATTAAAAATGTCGCCAAGTTGGCGACATTCCGCCAAATTCGTCACCAAAATCTCGCCAAGCGTTATGGACGGAGAAATAAGTTATTCTTACAGCAGATAAATGAGTATTGGCGTTCAAATACAAAAATATGACTCAAAGTATCTTTTTTCATGAATGGAACGAGCGAGATCCACGAGAATGATCTCACCCAATTTATCACATGGTAGTACATATGAAAAGTGAACATGTTTCTCAATAGGATTTTTTTTTTTTTATGTGACTTTTTCATAATTTTTTTGAAAAATGTACAATATCTCGAGAACGGTTCATGTTAGCGTTCTAAAATTTATGTCAATCGTTTTCTAATGAAAAATTACATAAGAAATGTCTATTTGCGTAACTTTATTAGTGGTTTTGATTATTTGACGATTTTTTCAACATTTCACTCAAAAATTTAGGGGGGTTCTGAACATTAGATTGCGTATAAAACAATAGGCTTCCAGTGTTTACGGATTGTGATTTTTGCACCAAATTTCGTTCGAATCGGTCCTTTCGTTCGTCAGTTATCGTCTCCACAGACTCTCTGACACGCACACATACACACACACACAGACATCACTTCAGAAATGTTTTGATGCGTGTTCAGGGATGCTTGAAACGTGCTCTCCCGTCGCAAACTCGAATTCGAATGTTCGACCCGGTCACAATACTTTCCTTATACATTATGTGTATAAGGAAAGTAAAACTGCTTGGTTTGGTGTGTATTACCACCGCGTAAAGTTTGGACCATCTTTTTTTAATCACCCTGTATAAATGTTTGGCCGAAAAATCATTTGGGGTCCTTTTCCATATTTAAGGTAGCAAAATGAAGGTCGCGCTAATTTTGAAATTATACTATTACTATTTTTTTGATATGGCACATTCTTTGTAAATACATTTTATCAAAAGGCTTATGGGGTGCAGAGTTAATGAATTTCAGAGGCAGTGTAAATGATACTTTTAACTATCGATATGTTGATATTAGATGAGGTTTAACGAAACAAAAAAATTTAAGACCCTCGGATCCACCAATTGGGGAGGAAATCATTGATATTTTATTCGAATCGCTCGAAATTAATTTTTAATTACTAGGCTGATTTAATTAGAAATTCTGTAATGTTTCTATGAAGCAATCATAGAGTGGCTAACATGAAGCACGTCTTAGGTTAAAAGACAAATTAAATAATATTAAATATGCAAATTAAATGTAAATAATTATTTTATAAACGAAATATTAAGAACAAAAGACAAAAAATAGAATTACTCTTAAAATCACGAAAATATCAATGTTTTTCTTATTGTCTAGTCTTAAAGCCTAGTCATTTCTAAATATTTCGGTGCCACTAGTATTTCTGAATGTTAATTATCAACGGAGATTTTAACAAAATACAAATCAGCAACACAATACCAAGCATAAATGTATACTTTGACAGCATTTTTTTTTTCAGAACATGCATTTTTATTTTCGCGGAGGATCACTTACATTCTATGGAATAGATTACCCTCAAACTTAGTTACCAGACGTAAAATTTGGTACAATAAGTACAATTCATGAATGTTGGAAGTCTATTGTTTTTAAACACAATCGAATGTTCAGAACCCCTTAAATTGTCGAGTGAAATTTTGAAAAAGTCATCAAAAAATCAAAACCTTCAATAAAGTTACGCAAATAGACATTTCTTATGTAATTTTTCCTTAGAAAAGGATTGACATAAATTTTAGAACGTTAGCATAACCCGTTCTCGAGGTATTGCTCATTTTTCAAATAAATTTATCAAAAAATCCCATAAATTAAAAAAAAAATATTAACTGTTGAGAAATGTGTTCTCTTTTCATATGTAATATCATGCAATAATTTTGGTGACATCATTCTCGTGAATCTAACTCGTTCCATTCATGAGAAAATATACTTTGAATAATTCTTTTGTATTTGAATGCCAATAGTCATTTATCTGCTATAAGAATAACTCATTTCTCCGTCCATAGCGTTTGGCGAGATTTTGGCAACGAATATGGCGAAATGTCGCCAACCGAGCGACTTTTTAAATGTTGCCAAATTAACGAAAATCTCGCCAAATGGATAAAAAGGACGCTAAATCAATGAAAATGACGGCTAATTGACGAAAATACAATATCTTGGAAATAATATAAGTATCTACTATGAGAATAAACTTTTTTTACTGTAAAAATAGTAAATTCATTTGAATTATATAAGGAAAGTCATGTGCTGCTCACATCAGATTTTTTTTTTACTCTAAGAGTACTGTATTTTTTTTACTGTAAGTCATTATGGCTCGAAATGATTATAACTATAGCATGCAACTCTTTACATTAAAGGGTTTGGAAAAATCATTTGATTGATACACTACTTGACTATGTACTCCCAGTGGGGGATAACTTCCCCCTGAGGGGGCTAATGATGTCAAGAGCAAAAAAATTGTATCGCGACCATTTTTCACAACAATGATTGAAACTATTAAGTCTCGTGGTCATTGAGTCATAAATAAACACTTTTGTGCATGATTATGTCAAATTTTGTTCTATGCTGCCATGGTAAAAAAAATCTGATGTCGGCAGCAGATGACTTTCCCTGCAAACTCATAATTACTTTCTCTTTTTTTCTTTAATAATTCATTAAATTGAGTTTACTTGCGCAAAATAACACCCATAATTATTTAAAATAACACTGAATTTGCACTTTTAATTCAATTTTTCGTTCTTATTTAGTAACTGGACTTATTTTCAAAGGTGGCGTAGCAAAAATGCGAAAAAACTAAAATATCTCAAGAACTGCTAGTCCTAGTGTAATGGGCTTGGTCTTGTTCTTTTTATCGTTAAAATTTATAAAACAATCATTTAACTGATTATTTAAGCGCACGTAGTTTTTATTTTAGATTTTTGCGATTTTTGCGGACCATTTTAAAAAAAGGCAGTTTATTTTTTTCTAAATTATACCGAAATCTAACAAGCACCAGGGTAACCCACAAGTGACTTATCTACCAAATTTTATGAAATTTGATGTATTAGTTTTTCAGCTAAAGTGAATACAGGCAAAGTTTGAGGGCCATTTCGCTAAAAAAGGCGGGTTCTTTTATCCCGAATCGTATCAAAACTAATCAGCACCAGGGTCACCTACAAGGGACTTACATACTGAATTTTATGAAATTTGGTCAAGTAGTTTTTGAATTAGAGTGGATACATACATTGTACAGACAGACACACATGCATATAGACACAAACACAGCCGTCACGCTAAAAATAGTGTTTTCGTATTCTAGATGTCCCAAAACGCGTAGATCCGTCGAAAACTCGAGTTGCAATTTTTGGTATGATTCTAATATTCTTCCTGTACATTATCATGTATTGCAGGAAAAGTAAAAATATGAAATTTCGAATACATTTTGTATTTTTTGTAATTAAAAAAACATTCTATTTAGTTCTAGGTTTTTTGAAAATAAAGCCGGATATAAGGTTTCGTGAAAATCCATTAATATTTGTGACCGCTATTATGTACACAAGGAATCGACCATATACATACATGCATACATACATATATACATACCTACATACAAACAAATGCCAGACAGACAGACAGACAGAACTCCAAAATTAGTCAAAACGTGTTCAGGAGGTCTTAAAATATTGCTATCAATATATTAAATACAAAAATTTTCGTGAAAAACCGTACTTTCTCTATGCTATAATACATAGTATGAGAAATCAAGAATCATATTATTAATATCATGTTATATAAAACGCTTGTAAAATTATCAATGTAATATGAATCCAAGATAAATTGACTTTCAAATTTGTAATTACACTTTAAATTATGGATTTTTTCTTAATAAAATTCTATAACAATGTCTGGGGCGCGACTGCCCAGTGGTTACCGCGCGGGAATTGTGCTCGGTTCGCTGGAGTTCGATTCCCGCCACTGCCATAAAACTGCCGCCGTGTTGACGCGGAGTACGATCACGTTAAACATGTAGGTCCGTAGGTCCTTCCGAGAGGTTGGTGGTAGGGGAAGGAACGTACGGTACCTGTGGATGCCTCCCCCACTGGGTTTCGGTCTAAATTGGGTGGCAATTCTCGGCCGTTCAAACAGATACCTTATACCTTTATGGTAGGCCGGACGGTCTGAATCGAAGAAGAAGAATAACAATGTCTAATCACCTGTGCACAGATACAGTCCAAACTGTGTCCAAACTGAAAACTACAAAAACTGTGTCCAAACTGTGCATTGCACTGCAAAAAAAAATTTCTTTCGAACAATTTCTATCTTCGATTGATGGGTGACCCCTAAAAAGTTTCAAAATGATTTACTGAAAGGAATAAATTAAAATTTTGCACACCAAGGTTTCCAACAGTGCTGGATCGACCGACTTCAAAATTTACCCATGCTTCTATTCATATTTTGTTTTGCAAATATGAATTTCGTAATGAATAACAAATAATAAAATTTAGAATATTAAAAATCTGACATGGGCAGCACATGACTTTCGCTGTACTCATGTTCACGTTATCTTTATTTCTTCAATAATTCATTAAATTGAGATTAATTGCGCAAAATAACAGCCATAACTATTTTAAATGACACTGGAAGTGCATTTTTAATTCAGTTTTCGTTTTCATTTGGTAACTGGACATATTTTTAAAAATGGCGTAGAGAAAATGCGAAAAGATTAAAATATCTCGAGAAAGGCTAGCCCTAGTCTAATGGGGTTGGTCTTATTTTTTCATCGTCAAGAATTACGTATAAAATAAGCATTTAATGGATATATTTGAGTACACGTAGTCTTTTATTTTAGATTTTGACTATTTTTGCGGGATATTTCGTAAAAGGCAGATAATTTTTTTCAGATTTCTACCAAATTTAACCAGAACCATGGTAACGCACAAGTGACTTATCTACCAAATACCAATTTTTGTAACATTTGGTCTAATAGTTTTTCAGCTAGAGTGGATACAGACAATTTTTGAGGGCCATTTCATAAAAAAAGGATGATTCTTTTATCTCGAATCGTACCAAAAAGTAATTAGCACCAGGGTTACACACAAGTGACTTACCTACCAAATTTTATGAAATTCGGTCCATTAGTTTTTGAGTTATAGTGGATACTTACATTGCACAGACAGACAGACAGACATATAGACAGACAGACACACAGACAGACACACACACAGACACACACACAGAGACAGACAGACACACACACATACGTCACGCAAAAAATAGTGTTTTCATGTTCTAGAGGTCCCAAGTCGTGTAGATCTGTTGAAAACTCCAGTTGCAATTTTCGGCATGATTCCAATACTTTCCCTATACATTACCATGTATTGCAGGGAAAGTAATAGGATTTAATTTTTTTGACAGACTAATTGTTTCGGAATATATAAAAGAGGAACTGCAGCACCAATTTGAAATTGTTAGTTTGAAATATTAAACAGTTATAATTCCCCAAATGCTTGAGTAAAATGTCGGAGTTCTTTGACATGGATAATCAGAATCTGTTATTAAAAGTGGGTGTTGCTCTCTGGAAAAATCTAGTTGATGCAGTATTTATAGTAACGAATACTCCTTATGCAAATTAGATGCACATTTATTTAAATACTTTTCTTTTAAAACTGGAAGATAAATTTGGTTTAAAATTTAAACAAGAAAGATCAATCATGCATAAAACATTGATTATGAAACACTTCCCAACCGAAATGCAATTGTATTTAAACATCTCTAAAATGCGATATATTCAGCTCTAATATATATTAAATTATCACAGTACTAAAATAATTTATTATATTTGAAAACTTAAAACGTCATCGAAAAAAAAAGAACTTCTCGTCAATAACGTCAATTCAAATAACGTCATCAAAATATAAATCGTTTGCCTTTCTATGTAAAAGCAGGGAATATTTCATTCAGCCACTTTTATTCCAGACACCCGATTTAAATAATTTTATGTGAAAAGAATTCAGCAATTCTTATATAACTGATCTTACAATCACTTGTTTACCTTCTGTATCCATTAAAATTAGGCTTCGTTATAGAAATAATCAAAGTTGGATGATTATTTAAACTGCAAAATATTGTAATTGCGTTGGCGTAGAATATAGATGCACGGAAAATATGCAAAAATAAAGCGGTTTTAGGCCTGATGCGACACTAAATATAAATTTAATAGAACTTTAAAAAATCACGATTTCTACTCTGGGAAAAAAAGATGGATGTCATATTTTATTTTGAAGTGGGTCACATGATCTCTTTAAATTATATGGGTGTAATTGTTATTTTAATTTTTATTTTAAAATACTACCGAACTGATTTTTTTTTGTATATTTTATGGGATATTTTAAATATTTCTTAAAATTTTTGAAACAATTTTTGAATTTTAACTTCGCTTAAGAAATGTTTGAAAAATAGGTCCCATCATAGGGTACTATGTATTTAATTTTTATCAACCGGGATTCAATCCAAAATTAATCGAGTGATATTATCCATTTACATTCTCGTATGTCCCACAGACTGTCTCATCTGCATACTAAAATTTCATTTCGATAATGTCATTTTTACGGCAATTATCGTCTGAACGGACAGACGAAATGAAGTAAGTCATAAACACTTTTCTACTATGTTGAAAAGTGTTTGAAATGAGAAAACAAGAATGAATGCTACTTATCAGAAAAGTACTGAAATTTGCAATGGCTGCTTTAGCGTTGTTCTATAATTATGTTGATTGATATTTCTACAAAAAGCATTGAACTAAACGAGTACTAAACACTACTTCATAGTAAAAAATTTCCCCGCCAAGGCAAGTACAGAAAATTAAAACCTCATTCTATAAATATTATGAAATTTTAAAATGGTTTGCACTAAGTTTCGCCTGACCAGATCTGTACTTTCATGTTTAGATACCTTGCTGAAAGAACCTAGTCATGTTTCAAATCTCCCGTAGCCTTTTTCTACGTAGTCAATATTCCTTTATTTGACAATGATTAAAAAGAGTTACGTGCGACTTGAAGGGGAATAAGGGTACTTCAGCAGATTATCTGTTATTTCATAAATTTTTAGAAGCACTTTTTCTTTTTGTTATTGCAAGTATTCTTAATTACTTTCCTTATATACATAATGTATAAGGAAAGTATTGTGACGGGGTCGACAATTCGAATTCGAGTTTTCGACGGGAGAGCACGTTTCAAGCATCTCTAATCACGAATCAAACATTTTTGAAGTGATGTCTGTGTGTGTGTGTGTGAAAGAATGTGTGTGTGTGTGTGTGTGTGTGTGTGTGTGTGTGTCAGTTAGACTGTGGAGACGATAACTCACGAAATAATGGACAGATTCGAACGAAATTTGGTACAAAAATCACAATCCGTAAACACTGGAAGCCTATTGTTTTTATACGCAATCGAAGGTTCAGAACCCCTCTAAATTTTCGAGTTAAATGTTTAAAAAATCGTCAAAAAAATCAAAACCGCTAATAATGTTACACAAATAGACATTTCTTATGTAATTTTTCATTAGAAAACGATTGACATAAATTTTAGAACTCTAACATTAACCGTTCTTGAGATATTGCACATTTTTCAAAAAATTATCAAAAAGTTATATGAAATAAAAATAAAAATATTTCCTATTGAGAAACATGTTCACTTTCATATGTAATACCATGCGATAAATTGGGTGACATTATTCTCGTGGATCTAGCTCGTTCCATTCATGAAAAAAGATACTTTGAGTAACACTTTTGTATTTGAACGCCAATAGTTATTTATCTGCTGTAAGAATAACTTATTTGTCCGTCCATAACGCTTGGCGAGATTTTGGCGACGAATTTGGCGGAATGTCGCCAACTTGGCGACATTTTTAATTGTTGCCAAATTAACAAAAATCTCGCCAAAATGATAAAAATGGCGCTAAATCAATGAAAATGACGACAAATTGAAGAAAATTCAATATCTTGGAAAGAATATAAGTATCTACTATAAGAATAACATTTTTTTTAACTGTAAAAGTAGTAAATTCATTGCATTATATAAGGAAAGTCATGTGTTGCCCATATCAGATTTTTTATTATTGTTAACTTGATAGTTTTAAACAAGTTAATCTTCCCTCATTTTAACTTGCTCTACGAGTTTAATTTGAATATATCACGGCCAAGCAGAGTACCAAAATTCGGCATAGGTGATTATTTAGGCTGTGTTAAAACATCAGACAGGTTGCAACCGCACATGCATCTGCGCGATGTGATATACCCCTATTGCTAGTTAAGAGCATTTTCAAAAACTGCCAGACGAGCCGTCGAATGCGGTTAATCACTCAACAAATGAAGAATTATTTTTATCTCGCATTTCACTCATACCTGCCATTAATTATTCTGATATATTGATGCCTTTGCTGATTGTGTCATGCAGATAAAATCAAAATGCTTACAGTAAGCTTGAAGTTCCCCAGCGGTGTGCAGCCTCGAATTTTGATGAGTACGCCTGATGGAAAGACTGGCTGCCTACGTGTTAGGGTAATTTAGATATTGAAGTTTGTAATTACGGGTAAAAGAGAGATTTGAAGTATTGATTGATAGTAAACGTTGATAATAGGTTTGAAATATTTGTTTTTGATTTAATGATCACATAATGTGTGTCTATTATTCATAATGCATTTAACATAGTTCACTACCGACAACTTGAGTTTTGCTTCTGATCGGATATCAGTGTTTTTTCTATACATTATAATTTCCTTTATTAAATAGTATTTTAGTCATTGATATTTTAAGAGTAGTTTGATTGAATAATTTCTTTAATTAAGTTGATCCATTAGCTCATACAACTTTCATAAACAGGTTGTGGTGTATTATCCTTCTTAATTTTCGTAGTATTTTATAAACTGGTATTTTTGCAATAATTTGAACGAAAGTTTTCGGAAGCTTTTTCATGAAGATATCTCGTTTAGCTTCCAAAACAGCTTACAAATTAATTAGGCATGATTCTCAGTAAAATCATCTAGTCCAAAGACTAGATCAACGTTCGTCAATTACGTTATAGAGTAAGTTTGAGATACAGTTGGACAATGTAATTTATTACCGTGGATAAAAAGGTTTATCACCAGAGCTCATCGTTGACGCTTGGCATGCACTAGCTGGAATATCACCCTTCGAAAAATTGTTTACTGTTTTTACTTTCCTTATATACATAATGTATAAGGAAAGTATTGTGACGGGGTCGAAAATTCGAATTCGAGTTTTCGACGGGAGAGCACGTTTCAAGCACCCCCGATCACGAATCAAACACTTTTGAAGTGATGTCTGTGCGTGTGTGTGTGTGTGTGTGTGTGAAAGTATGTGTGTGTGTGTGTGTGTGTGTGTCAGTGAGTCTGTGGAGACGATAACTGACGAACGAATGGACCGATTCGAACCAAATTTGGTACAAAAATCACAATCCATAAACACTGGAAGCCTATTGTTTTTATACGTAATCGAATGTTCAGAACCCCCCTATATTTTCGAATGAAATTTTGAAAAAATCGTCAAAAAATCAAAACCGCTAATAAAGTTACGCAAATAGACATTTCTTATGTAATTTTTCATTAGAAAACGATTGACATAAATTTTAGAACGCTAACATCAACCGTTCTCGAGATATTGCACATTTAAAAAAATATCAAAAAGTCATATAAAATAAAAAAAAATATATTTCCTATTGAGAAACATGTTCACTTTTCATATGTAATACCATGCGATAAATTGGGTGGCATCCTTCTCGTGGATCTAGCTCGTTCCATTTATGAAAAAAGATACTTTGAGTAATACTTTTGTATTTGAACGCCAATAGTCATTTATCTGCTGTAAGAATAACTTATTTCTTCGTCCATAACGTTTGGCGAGATTTTGGCGACGAATTTGGCGTTTGGCGACTTTTTGAAATGTTGTCAAATTAACGAAAACCTCTCCAAATGGATAAAAATGACGCTAAATCAATGAAAATGACGACCAATTGTTGAAAATTCAACATCTTAGAAAGAATATTAGTATCTACTATAAGAAAAACCTATTTTTTTTTTACTGTAAAAGTAGTAAATTCATTACATTATATAAGGAAAGTCATGTGTTGCCCACATCAGATTTTTTAACATGTAGATATATAATTTTAAGTTTATTTGCCGGGGAGCTTCACTAATATTAAATGTGCTTGATTCAAGAATCTTTATTCTGATATCTTTTAAAAGTTTATTTTGCTCTTAGCAAAACTTTGTGGTAGGCGGAGTCTTGCCAATGTTCTTTAATATAAGATCGGACAATCAGACCGGTAGTCAATCAAAATTGTTGGCTTGACGTCGCCGTGCTTAGCATTTCCTCATTCATGAAGCCACGGACCACAGGGGCTACTTTGACAGCTAGTTTTCGCATAATTTGTATCTTACTTTTTCAACCCGGGTTCAATACAAAACCAATCGGGTGATATTATTCATTTATATTCCCATAGATTCCACAGACCGTCTGAACAACATACAAAAATTTCATTTGGATGAAGTCATTTTTACGATAGTTATCGTGAGAACGGACAGATAGAATGAACAAAGTCATAAACACTTTTCAACTATGTTGTAAGGTGTTAAAAGTGGTCAAAATCTTGAGAACAGTTCTTGTTAGGATTCTGTGCATGATGATATACGCTTTTGGCTAAAAAAAAAATACACGTAAAATGATGAATTTTGCAGTAACTTTTCGAATGCTTAGTTTTTAGTATTCCAACATAGTTGAAAAGTGTTTATGACTTTGTTCATTCTGTCTGTCTGCCTGCCTGCCCGTTCGCATGATAACTGCCGTAAAAATGACTTTATCAAAACGAAATTTTAGTATGTTGTTGAGATGGTCTGTGGGATATATGGGAATGTCAATGAATATTATCACCCAGTTAGTTTTGTATTGAACCCGGGTTGAAAAAGTAAGATACATTGAACCGTATGGGAAGTAATTTTTCAAACACATTTTAAGTGGAGTTAAAATTTCCAAATTGATTTGGAAATTTTAGGACATATTCAAATTATTACGTAAAATATATAAAAAAAATTCAGCAAAATATGTTCGATAATTTTTAAAATAAAAATCACAGTAATAATTACACCCATATTATATGAAGGGATCACGTGACCCACTTCAAAATATAATATGACATCCATCTTCTTTTCCTAGTGTAAAGATCGTGATTTCTAAAGTTCTTTTAAATTTATATATAGTGTTGCATCAGCTCTAAAACCACTTTATATTTGCTTATTTTCTGTGCATCTATATTCGGCGCCAACGCAAGTACAATATTTTTTAATTTAAATGATCATCGAACTTTGATTATTTCTACAACAAAGCCAAATTTTAATGGATGCAGAATGTAAACAAGTGATTGCTAGATGAGTTGTATAAGAATTGCTGAATTTTTATCAAGCAAAATTATTTAGCTCTGGAGTCTGGAATAAATTTAATATGAATGAAGTATTCATCTTTTTTATATAGATAACCATACGATTTATATTTAATTTAAATAAGGTTTATTTGTTTCGATAAAGTTTCAAGTTTTCAAAAATAATAAATTATTTTATCACTGGGATAGTTTAAAACATATCCTCGCTGAATGGATCGCATTTTTGAGATGTTTAAATAAAATTGCATTTCAGTTGGAAAGTGTTTCATAATCAATGTTTTATGCATGGTTGATCTTTATTGTTATATATATTTTTAGATATTCGAATTTTTGTATTTGAAAAATTGAAAGTCTTTCCCCGGCTAGACATTTGGAAGAAAATCAATTGTTCTGTTCTTCAATTTGTTCCAGAATTATCATTTTCACACACACACACACACACACACATAGATATCATTCAAAAATAATTGATTCTTATTCAAGGATGCTCAAATCGTGCAGATCCATCGAAATAATTATGATCCCATCATAATACTTTCTCTTTACATTAATATGTATAGTAGGGGAAGTAAAAAACTAGCTCCCCAAAATAATATACATTGAAAGTCATTAATTTTCCTGATCTTCACAACCGCGCGATTTTCATTTTATACTTTAAGCGTTATTGACAAATTATCAATAAAAACTTTGATATTTATAGTTTATAACATTTAGTGCACTTTTATTACTTTTTATTATGTTCCCAAGTTAGGTATTACATCAAACACTAATATTTCATGACATTTTTTATGACAAAACTAAATCACGAGTTCAGTATGACTCACACTTTCATCAACTCACACCTTCACATGTACCCCCACTCTATCTCAAACGACTTCTTACTTTATGAGAGAGGTTGGGCAATAACGTCCTGATTCAGCTCCCATGCACCGCACGTTCGAAGGCCGCCGATAAGAAAATAGCTACTGAACAAGAGTTGACAACGGTGTAATCTCGGCTGTGACATCCGCGGCCCGGCCTACACCCCTAGTATTAATTACTGTGATTACACATTTCAGCACCACCTTGCTATTTGAGAGGCGGTAGCCGACTGGACTGTAGATGACATGATACGGTTTCTGGGGTTTTGCAGCAGTTGGCAACAGTTCCATGTTACTTAGAAGGATGTTTGCCGAGGTTGGTTTAGATCTGAGTTAGGTGGAATAAGTGGATATTCATGTTTTGCACGCGTGAAATGTCTTGTAAGGAAATAAGTCAACATGATATGGGGTTTTATTGATGTGTAATGCAAGAAGTGATTTCAATCGGGAACGTTGATTTGTGATTTTAAAGTTTAAATGCTGGAGTTAAGGATGCAGCAATAGCATGCGAACGGGGTGATTGCTTAAATAAAAATAGGAGACGTTTATTAGAGTAATAAATGATTGGAGATGCTAAATCAATATTAGTGGACCGACTAATTAATGCTGAAATCATTGCAATGTAGATGATTTATTTTGAGGAAACACTCTACTTTTAAAATGCAAAAATGTCAGTCAATGCAATGTAGATGATTTATTACTGGGATTCGCTTTTAAAATGCGAAAAGGTCAATCAATGCAGTAGATGATTTATTGCGGAGATTTACTTATAAATACGAAAATGTCAATCAGTGCAATGCAATTGATTGATTACGGGGACATTCTACTCTAAAAATGCAAAAATGTCAATCAATGCAAGGTAGATGATTTATTACGGGGATACTCTACTATTAAGATGCGAAAATGTCACATTTTAAAGATAGAAATTTTATTAAAGGTATTGGAGAGAAAGTTTTAGGGCATATAAAAATAATATTCTTCGTTAAAATAAAAATAAAAAAAATAACAGAAAATTGAGGAATATTATATAAAATATAATTATAATACACACATGTTTTTTTGTCGATAAAATCATAATATACTGAACTGCGCTTGATAGCTTAAATTTTTAAGGATATGATTAAACTTGTTCGCGGGGTTTTATTAATGGCAATTATCATAATATGTTGGATTATTTAATTTTTAATGAGGCAAATTAATATATTTTTTTAATTTAATTTTTTTTTCAGAATTTTAAACAACTTTTTTTTCTAAAATTTTTATTTTATGAGTTACACATATAAGTCTAGTATGCTTATTGGGCAGTGATATCATTACTGAGCATGTAGAATATTATAAGATTTCATCTTAACTGTTCCTGAAATATCAAAGTTCAAAAATCAGTGTTTTGAGAAAAATACGGTCAAATAATATATTTATGTTCGGTGTTGCATTGTTGATGTATTGTATTTTCTTAATATCTCCGGAAATAATTAACATTCCGAAATACCAGTGGTATAAAAATATTCAGAAATGACCGGGCTTTATCACTAGGTTAAAATATACTAAGAACAGATTTACACCAAATAGGGCAAATTTTGCAAAAAAAATTTGAAAAATCTGCATCGTTTGTCCAAAAGCATGCTATACTTCAAGTTATAAGGCTTGAAAAAACATTTCGATTGATAACAATGTACTCCTTCGTGTGTGTGTGGGTGTAGGTGTGTGTGTGTGTGTGGGGGGGGCTAATAACGTTACGGACGTAAAAATTGCATCTCTGCTATGATTAAAACTGTTAGTTTATTGTAGCATAATTATGTAAACTTCTGTCCTATATCTTGCCCTGTTAAGAATATATAAAATTTCGAAATTTTCGCTGTATTTCAAAAAACCCTATCTATTTCTAGATTTTTATTTAGCAAAGCGAGTTATAAAATTTATTGAAAATCCATTCATAGTAATGGTACTATTGTATACACAAGACATCGACCACAGATAGAGTTCGTCAGACAGACAGACAGACACCACTCTAAAAATGTTAAAACGTGTTCAGGAGGTCCTAAAATGCATTTTGGCATCAAAATCTCGAAATCGAAAATTTCCGTGAAAACAATATTTTCTCTATACTATATTCTTTAATATGAGAAAGTGAAAATCAAATGAGAAAGTAAAAATCAAATTTCCTTGAAAACAATATTTTCTTTATACTATATTCTATAATATGAGAAAGTAAAAATTAAATTTCCGTGAAAACAATATTTTCTTTATACTATATTCTATAACAAGAGAAAGTAAAAATCCAAATTTTCGTGAAAACAATATTTTGAGTATATTGTATTCTATAAAATGTGAAAGTAAAAATTAAATTTCCGTGAAAACAATATTTTCTTTATACTATATTCTATAATAAGAGAAAGTAAAAATCCAAATTTCCGTGAAAATAATATTTTCTCTATACTATATTCTATAATATGAGAAAGTAAAAAGTAAATTTCCGTGAAAACAATATTTTCTCTATACTATATTCTATAATATGAGAAAGTCTTATTTTAGACCCTAATTTCTATCCCGAATTTAGCATATACTATACATTATCGGACAAGTAACACAATTTTGCACTAGTAACCCAGTTACTTAAATATACTTTCAGAAAAAATACAAAGTTTCATCCGATAAAAAGACACACCCTCAGTTGGCTCGATAGCATCTACAATAAAGATTGTTTTAATATTAATGAGCTGAATCTGATTTGTATGAAGTCATGGAGAGAAAGATGGATGGATGTCGGAATTGTTGAATGTCAAACTTAATCAAAAAAGAAACTTTTTATGCTTTGAAATAATTTATTACCATTCATAATTGGTAATTGATGCCTTCGATTTATTTTCGCCTGATTTGGGATTCAGTATATAATTTTCAAAAATGTGTAGGCAGTAAGGTACAAGTAGTACACTCCATTGCACTGCTGATACGCTGATGACTGTTGCATATTTATAGAGCGGGTTTACCTTGACAAAATGCTATGTGGCCGACATATGATTATCTCTACAAATTAAATGCTACTGCTTTGGAATGAACAACGGTATTGATACGAAAGATATCCTCTAGAATCGGTGTATCCGCAGGATACAAGAACGGGTCCCAGTTTCTAGAAAACTTACGTTTATTCATAAGCAAAAAGTAAACAAGAACAATATACAATCAAACAGCACTTAAATTCTCCACTAATTTCACAAAATAATTGATATAATTCACAGAATGTTAACAGAAGCAATTTCTCAAAACAGCCGCTTCTATTCTTAAAACATTGATAAGAATCACAGTCCAAAGTAGCTCGTTTCACATTAACTCGTCAACTCCATTGCAACGGAGGGATGAGTTTTTTTATAGCCTTACCTAGAAACTTTTGGAAATCTTTATATCGCAAAGAATAATATTTCTATCGAAAAGTTTCTGGACCATCCGGAAGTCACCAAATGTCGCCAAATTGGTGATAAATTGCCAAATCTGGCAACCCATCTTATAATTGGGAAATCCTTTGAAACCCTGGGCACACGTCATCCTTACGTCATGTGACGCCATGCACTGTGTTTTCTTCGTCTGGTCTTCGAGACAGATGAAAGAGGAGGTACCAAAGCAAATATTGCTCATTCGCGACAATATATAAGTATGTGGAACATAAGCAATGTTTTTGTCCTTCAGTTGAATTATATGAGGTTCCATAATTTAACTTTCATCGGCATATCGATAACACTATTAAAGGGCCTACCAAAGAGTTAGCTTCACTTTGAGACAATTTTATTATTTTCCTTATATACATAGTATAATGAATAAGTAAAGTATTGTGACGGGGTCGAAAATTCAAATTTCAGTTTTCGACGGGAGAGCACGTTTCAAGCATCCCTGATCACGATTCGAATATTTTTGAGGTGATGTCTGTGTGTGTGTGTCAGTGAGACTGTTGAGACGATATCTCACGAACGAATGGAGCGACGCGAATAAAATTTGGTACAAAAATTACAATCCATGAATACTGGAAGCCTATTTTTTTTATACGCAATCGAATGTTCAGAACCATCCTAATTTTCGAGAGAAATTTTGAAAAAATCATCAAAAAATCGAAACCTTTAATAAAGTTACGCAAATAGACATTTTTTATGTAATTGTCCTTAGAACACGATTGACATAAACTTTAGAACGCTAGCATGAGCCGTTCTCGAAATATTGCATATTTTTCAAATAAATTTATCAAAAATTCCCATAAATTAAAAAAATATATGTATTAACTGTTGAGAAACATGTTCACTTTACATATGTAATATCATGCGATAAATTGGGTGACATCATTTTCGTGGATCTAGCTCGTTCCATTCAAGAGAAAAGTTACTTTGAGTAATACTTTTGTATTTGAACGCTAATAGTCATTTATCTGCTATAAGAATAATTTATTTCTATGTCCATAAGGCTTGGCGAGATTTTGGTGACGAACGTCGGAATGTCGCCAACTTGGCGACTTTTTATATGTGGCCCAATTAACGAAAATCTCGCCAAATGGATAAAAATGACGACTAATTGAAGAAAATTCAATATCTTTAAAAGAATATAAGTATCTACTATAAGAATAACATTTTTTTAACTGTAAAAGTAGTAAATCTATTGCATTATATAAGGAAAGTTATGTGCTGCCCACATCAATTTTTTTAAATAATCACATTACTACAATACTTTATTATATTTGAAAACTTAAAATTTCATTGAAAAAAATGAACTTTACTCAAATGACGTCATCGAAATAGATTGAAATAATAATTACATAGATCGTCTGGCTCTCTATGTAAAAGCAATGAATATGTCATTCATATCACTTTTATTCTAGACTCCAAAGCAAAATAATTTTGCGTGAAAAAATTCAGCAATTTTTATACAACTCATCTTACAATCACTTGTTTACATTCTGCATCCATTAAAATTAGGCTTCGATATACAAATAATCAAAGTTTGCTGATCATTTAAACTTAAAAATATAGTAATTGCATTGGCGCAGAATATAGATGCACAGAAAATACGCAAAAATAAAGCGGTTTTAGGACGGATGCAACACTAAATATAAATCCAACAGAGCTTTAAAAATTACGATTTTACACTGGGAAAAAATATGGGTGCCATATTTTATTTTGAAGTGGGTCATGTGATCTCTTCATATAATATGAATGTAATTATTATTCTAATTTTTATTTAAAAAACTGTCGGCCAAATTTTGCTCAATATCGTTTTATAAATAGTTTATATTATCGTTTATGAAAATATAAAATTTTCAATTTCTTCTGTGATTTTAATTTCAATTATTAGATTCGGAATGTTTCTAAATTAAAAAAAACTCTAATCTTAAATTGAAACACAGTTCCGTCGATTTCTTTCCGATAGGAAATATTGAATGAAAATTTATTTGAGCAAACTATTTCAGTATAAAATTAATATATAAGACGAATTATTGTCCTTGAATTTATTTCTATGTCTATTCTAAACGTCTTATACTTTTAATTTAAAATGATTAAATTTTAAAAAAATATATAAATGTCATAATCAAAGAAAATAATATCTATGTGTACTTACATAGGACGTTTAATCGTATTGAAATACTTTAAAAATCTAACAATTGTAGCATATGATATGTTTATTTTACTACCACTACAGTCAAGGATATTTAGTGTTGATGAGCTCTAACAAGAGGGACATTGCATTGTTTACTGATACTTAAATGTGCAAATCAAACACTTTAAAAAAAAATCTGATGTGGGCAGCACATGAATTTCCTTATATAATGCAATGAATTTACTACTTTTACAGTAAAAAATGTTATTCTTATAGTAGATATTTATATTATTTCCAAGATATTGAATTTTCGTCAATAAATCGTCATTTTCATTGACTTAGCGTCATTTTTATCCATTTAGCTAGATTCTCGTTAATTTCGCAACATTTAGAAAAGTCGCCAAGATGGCGAAATTCCTCTAAATTCATCGCCAAAATCTCGCCAAGCGTTATGTACGGAGAAATAAGTTATCCTTGCAGCAGATTATTGGCGTTCAAATACAAATGTATTACTTAAAGTATCTTTTCTCGTGAATGGAACGAGGTAGATCTACGAGAATGATGTCACCAAATGTATCACATGATATTACAAAAGAGAAGGGAAGATGTTTCTTAACAGTTAATATGTTTTTCTAATTTATGGGATTTTTTGATAAATTTATTTGAAAAATGTGCAATATCTCGAGAACAGTTCATGCTAGCGTTCTAAAGTTTAAGTCAGTCGATTTCTAAGGAAAAATTACATTAGAAATGTTTATTTGCCTAACTTTATTAAAGGTTTCGGGTTTTTGATGAATTTTTCAAAATTTCACTTGACAATTTAGGGAATTTCTGAATATTTGATTACGTTTAAAAATAATAGGCTTCCAGTATTCACGGATTGCAATTTTTGTACCAAATTTCATTCAAATCGCTTCATGCGCTCGTGAGATATCGTCTCCACAGGCTCACTGACACACACACATCACCTACTTACACATACTCATACACACACACACACACACATACACATACACACACACTGGCACGCACACACACACACACACACACACACATACACACACACACACACACACACATCACCTAAAAAATTCGTGATCAGGGATACTTGAAACGTGCTCTTCCGTCGAAAATTCGAATTCGAATTTTCGATCCCATCACAATACTTTCCTTATACATTATGTATATAAGGAAAGTAATAATCTCAGTGAAGAACCGTTTTCTCATTTAATGTCTGATATTATCAAATCAAAATGATGAATAAAACCCCCTTTATAGTAACGTGCGATCTTGATTTGTACAGATTTTTCAAATTTAGGTCTTTATTTATTTATTACTATATGTAATACAGCTTGCGTTTGACTCCTTAAATGGCAAATTTGGATCATAATACGAGGTAACAGACTTTCAATGTATTGCAAAAGCTCAAGAACTCAAGAACGACACATTGAATGGGGATACAGTAAACTTTTTTTAGTCACATGTTTGTTTAGGAAGAATTTTAAAACTTTTCAAATTTCGGAAGGGGGTTGGTGGTTTGAAACCCTAACTCCTCCCCCCCTTAAATACGCCCCTGATCAATACCAGTATACTAAGTTATCCACACTGTTTTCTATAAATGCATCTATTGTCCATGATATAGATGGTATACAGATAGAGTGCCATAAATATTATACATATATACATACACACATACACATATACAGACATCACCTCAAAAACTTTCGGTTCGGTTTCGATGATTAGTAAACCTGCAAATGCTCCAAAAGTTCGTCCCTGTCGTAGTAATTTCCTTATAGATTACATTTTTACTTTCCCTGCAATACATGGTAATGTATAGGGAAAGTATTGGAATCATGTCGAAAATCGCAAATCGAGTTTTCGACAGATCTACACGTTTCGAGACCTCTAAAATACGAAAAAACTATTTTTAGCGTGATGTCTGTGTGTGTGTCTGTCTGTCTGTGCAGATATTGTATCCACTCTAACTAAAAAACGAATGAACCGAATTTCATAAAATTTGATAGATAAGTCACTTATCAGCGAATCGAGTGCTGATTAGTTTTGAGTATAATTTGGGATAAAAGAACCCGCCTTTTTTTGCGAAATGGCCCACAAAAGCTTGTATCCACTCTAGCTAAAAAACTAATGGACCATATTTCTTAAAATTCGATAAATATATCACACGTTGATCACTCTGGTACTGATTAGATTTTGGTATGATTCGAAAAAAGTAACCCGCCCTTTTTTGCCAAATGGCCCGCAAAACTCGTCAAAATCTAAAATAAAGAACTACGTATGGTCAAATATATCCAATAAATGCTTGTTTTATGCGTAATTTTTAACGAAGAAAAGAATAAGACTAACCCCATTACACTAGGACTAGCCGTTTTTGAGATATTTTAGTTTTTTCGTATTTTCTCTACGGCACCTTTGAAAATAAGTCCAGTTACCAAATGAGAACGATAATTGAATTAAAAGTGAATTACATTTAATACAAATAAATCATTAATGAAGCTAGTATAACTATCGTAATGAAGATTTTCCCTCCGGCAAGTGAATACTTAGTTAATTATTCAATTAACTTGCGAAGCTGAGTACAAAATTGCGTTTTGAAATAACCGTCTGGAATAGTTAAGCTGTTGGTAATCTTTCTCGGAAGATGGTGGTTCAGATCAATTGTCAGTTACTATAATGTTCTATTTCAGAAATTATAGTATTTTTAGCCCTTACAATGCGAAGCATATGCATAAATTCAAGTTTAAAATGCTTGCTTTTACCTTCCCAAATACTTCTTGCTTAAATTTCATGTTCACATTGCCTATTTAAATTGCAAAGTTTATATTGCTTGCTAAAATTGTAAGTTCACATTGCTTATTTAAATTGCCAGTTTATATTGCTTGTTTAAGTCGTGAGTTCAAATTGCCTACTAAAGTTACTACCTCAAATTGTCAGCTTGTGTGAATTACAAGCTCAAACTGCCAACTCAACTTGCTAGTTCAAATGGCCTGCTCAAATTATAAGTGCAAGTTACTTGTTTGAATTTCAGGTTCAAATTATTTGCTCAAATTGAAAATTCAATTTGCAAGTTCAAATTCCCTGTTTGAATTGCAGGTTTAAATTATCAACTTAAATTGCAAGTTCAAATTGTCTGATTGAATTGCTTACTCAAATTGCTTGATCAAACTGTCTACTCAAGTTGTTGTTGTCGTGTCCCTAACATTACATTTAAGGAAGAATATGTGCACTGCTTCTGCTTAGTCTAATGACCCGGGGCACCCGAAGGTAGAAGTCTGACTTCTGCCCCAAATAAGACAATACAATATCCATGCCCGCAGGCAGGACTCGAACCCGCAATCTGGCAGCCGAGCCATCACGAGGAAACGCCTGCCTCTTTGACCGCTCGGCCACCACATCGGCGTCTACTCAAGTTACAAGCTCAAATTGCTTGTTTGAATTGCAAGTTCAAAGTGCCTACTCAAATTGCAAGTTCAAAGTGCCTACTCAAATTGCAAGTTCAAATTGGCTACTCAAATTACATGTTCAAATTAGTTGCTTGAATTCCAAGTTCAAATTATTTGCTTAAATTGCTAATTAAAATTACCTGCTCAAATTGCAAGTTCAAATTGCAAGTTCAAATTGTCTTTCTGATTGCAAGTTCAAATTACATACTTAAATTGCGAGTTAAGATTATCTGCTTGAAATAAATGCATGTTCAAATTGTCTGCTCAAATTGCCTACTCAAATTATTTGCCTACTCAATTTCGAATTGCTTGCTGAAATTGTAAGTTCAAATTATCTGCTCAAATTTCTAGTCTAAATTTATTGACCAAATTTCTAGTTCATATTGATTGATCAAATTGCAAGTTCAAATTGATTGGTCAAATTACAAGTAAAAATCTGATGTGGACAGAACATGACTTTCCTTATATAATGCAATGAATTTACTACTTTTACAGCAAAAAAAATAGGTTATTCTTATAGTAGATACTTATATTCCATCCAAGATATTGAATTTTCGTTAATTTTCGTCTTCATTTCCATCGATTTAGAGTCATTTCTACCCATTTGGCGAGATTTTCGTTAATTTGGCAACATTTAAAAAAGGTGCCAAGTTGGCGATATTCCGACAAATTCATCGCCAAAATCTCGCCAAGCGTTATAGACGTAAAAATAAGTTATAGCAGATAAATGACTATTGGCATTCAAATACAAATGTATTATTACTCAAAGTATATTTTCTTATGAATGGAACGAGCTAGATCTTCGAGAATGATGTCACCCAATTTATTGCATGATATTACATATGAAAAGTGAACATATTTCTCAATAGTTAATATATATTTTTTTAATTTATGGGATTTTTTTTATAAATTTGTTTGAAAAATGTGCAATTTCTCAAGAACGGTTCATGCTAGCGTTCTAAAGTTTATGTCAATCGTTTTCTAAGGAAAAATTACATAAGAAATGCCTATTTGCGCAACTTTATTAAAGGTTTTGATTTTTTGATGATTTTTTCAAAATTTCACTCGAAAATTTAGGAGGGTTCTGAACATTCGATTGCGTTTAAAAACAATAGGCTCCCAGTATTCCTGGATTGTGATTTTTATACCAAATTTCATTCGAATCGCTCCATTCGTTCGTGAGATATCGTCTCCACAGTCTCTCTGACACACACACACGCATACTTTCACACACACACACACACACACACACACACACGCATATTTTCACACACACATACACACCTTTCTGGTAGGTCGGACGGTCTGGGTCTCAACAACAACAACACACACATACACACACGCAGACATCACCTCAAAAATGTTTGATTCGTGATCAGGGATGCTTGAAACGTGCTCTCCCGTCGAAAACTCGAATTCGAATTTTCGACCCCGTCACAATACTTTCCTTATACATTATGTATATAAGGAAAGTAAAAATTGGTTACTACATTAAATGAAGAATCTCACGAAATACTATTTTTGCAAAACGGATACGTGATATGGAACATACATTTAAAGTCCGTAAGAGTGGATGTCAGAATCCAAGAAAGGCAAATCTTAAAAAATCATTTTTGATATCCCGTTTCTTGAGCGATTTAAGCTACAAATTCAAGGAAGTGATCATATGTTGAAATTTGAAAAGCAACTTCTCTATTTTTTATGAGTACCAGTCTCATTAAATCAAAAATTGCTGGATTCTGAAGAGACTAACTAGAAAATGAACTGAATTATTCATATGACTCCCCCGCTGATTTTTTAAGTTCGGCTTCATCATTAATGCTGCAACGATTCCTCATTTTTTCATTTCTACCTGTCAAAAATAAGAAGCAAGTAAAATACAGCGTGCATTACAAATACGTGTTTCCTCTAAGACGGAGATTCGTTAGTTTAACGCAAGTTTCATGATAAAGGTTTAGAGAGTGACTAGACAATGTACTCGCCGTTGCTCGGGATTTAAATCAGGGATTAATTTAATTCATTTGTTCAATTTTTTAAAAGACGAAGTTGGTTAAAATCCGCTTTTTAAAATCCGAGATAAAATGTAGTGTTATGCAAACCGCACACGGAAAAACATTAATATTAAAAAATCTCATGTAGGCAGCACATGACTATCCTCATATATAATGCAATGAATTTACTACTTTTACAGTAAAAAAAAATAGATTATTTTTATAGTAGTTATTTATATTCTTTCCAAGATATTTAATTTTAGTCAATGAGTCGTCATTTTCCATGTCGTCGTTATCAATGAGTCGTCATTGATTTAGCGTCATTTTTATCCATTTGGCGAGTTTTTCGGTAATTTAGCAACATTCAAAAAAGTCGCCAAGTTGACGACATTCCACCAAATTCGTCGCCAACATCTCGCCAAGCGTTATGGACGAAGAAATAAGTTATTCTTACAGCTGATAAATGACTATTGGCGTTCAAATACAAAAGTATTACTCAAAGTATCTTTTTTCATGTATGGAACGAGCTAGATCCACGAGAATGATGTCACCCAATTTATCGCATGGTATTACATATGAAAAGTGAACATGTTTCTCAATAGGAAATATTTTTTTTTATTTTATATGACTTTTTGATAATTTTTTTGAAAAATGTGCAATATCTTGAGAACGGTTCATGTTAGCGTTCTAAAATTTATGTCAATCGTTTTCTAATTAAAGATTACATAAGAAATGTCTATTTGAGTAATTTTATTAAAGATTTTTATTTCTTGATGATTTTTTCAAAATTTCACTCGAAGATTTAGGGGGATTCTGAATATTCGATTGCGTATATAAGCAACAGGCTTCCAGTATTCATGGATTGTAATTTTTGTACCGAATTTTATTAGAATCGCTAGATTCGTTCGTAAGATATCGTCTCCAGAGACTCACTAACACACACACACACGCGCACAGACATCACTTCAAAAATATTCGATTCCTGATCAGAGATGCTTGAAACGTGCTCGTCTGTCGAAAACTCGAATTCGAATTTTCGCCCTCGTCACAATATTTCTCTTATACATTATGCATATAAGGAAAGTAATAAAATTAATTAAATTGTATTTTAGGAAATCTTCACCAGAACTTTGCCACTTTCCAGCACGTACTCATTATGATAATATTATACGCTATTAAAAAATTAGAATCTTTCAACAAATAAAATTCACTTCATTAGATAAACAGCTGTTTTTTTATCTGGAGAAATAAATAGCTGTCACTTTATCCTTATCATTTGTCCGAAATGGCCCAAAATTCAACAACGTTTAAACGGTAAATACGTCACTATTTTCCACAGAAACGGACAGGTTGTAACGTCATTTGCAGCGTCCAGTGCATGGAATTAGAGAGAAGGAAATACAACGTCTATGGATTAAACACTTGAAAATGCCATAACGCTTTGAGAATTATATCTAGGTGTCACTAGTGTTAGTAAACCGTCCTTTGTTTACATTTGGCACAATGGAGAGGCATAGCTTTGAGTACAAGTAGTTTTGACTATATTTAAAAACTGCTTATACCCAAGATTACATAATTATTAGTATAATTAATCAATATTTTTCACAGTTGTAGGACAGCGTTCAGGATATAGAGAGACAAAAATAAATTGAAATGTAAAGTAATTTTGAATTCTCTTATTGTTTCAGTTCAAATTTGAATTACAGTACTAATTTATTTCTCCAAAATCGACAGTTCACCATAGAAATACACAATGCAGGAGCGCTTATCTTATCACAGCGCCATCTGAATTATCATTTCAAATGACATTGGCATTTTCTCAGTATGGAGTTTTAACTCCTTGCTTTTACCTCCGCGGCCCCGTACATAGCAACGGGGAAGATTGAGGCCCTTCGCCAATGGAATGGAAAAATCTCAATTTTTATGATTTTGTTTAAAAATTCACTGAAAATAAAAAATAGAGTATAAAAAAAAAATAAAAATGCGAAGTTACCCAATTGATAGAATTGCACTAATCTTTCCCCTAGTAGCAATCCACTATTGGACCAATATGAAAATGTGGACAATTTGACGGAATTGGCTCAATGTTGGCTTAAAATATTGGGACAATATTACGCCGATATTTATAATGCAACGCCAATATTGGTGTCATATTGTAATGGAAATATTAGCCAATATAATCCCAATATGTGCCATATATTGAGATTACATAGGAAATATTTCCAATGTAATGCCTAGATATACAATAGTGATTGGACCAATATTAAATGCTAATAGGGATGCCACAGTATAAGAATCAGATAACCTAAAACATGAATATATTGATGCATTTATAAATAATTAAATGTAAAGGAATTCTTCAACGGATTTGATTCAAAGATCGTTAGAAAGAAAGTTCTCTGATCTTTCCGATCGCGCCAAAACAGAAACTATGATAAAATTTTCGGTCGCAAAGGAAACGATTTGTGTGAAAATAGCTCAAAATTGTGTTTCAACGTTAAATAACGAAAAAAAAAAACAATTTTAATGTTAAAAAATCTCTCCGAGGTGCATCGTCCTTGGATCTAAAGTACATCTGTAGCAAATTTTACCGCTATCCGGGATTTGATTTGAAGCTATGGACGACATACCCAGATACACAAACGTACAAACATTTTCTCTTATAATCCTTTGAGCTAAATAAGGCTGTAGATTGAGCTTTTGTTATTAATACAGTTTAAAACAAATACCTGGAGTGCAAAATTTAATTCGTTTTTCTCATCTATATATATAAAGTTAAAACTCGGATTGCTCATGTATCTACAGAATATTAAAACTCGGATTTCTCATGTTATCTATATAATATGTTAAAACTCGGATTGTTCATCTATATCTATGTAATGTTAAACCTGTTAGGCTATATACATGGCTATACATGTATATATGTAAGTCAAGAACAGGAATTTGCACAAAATCAATGATGAACGTAAATGATGACGTATTGAAAACCCAATTGTTTTATTTTCATTGACTTGTCTACTGTTATAGACAGTATTCTTTCCATTATGAATTATTGATTCTTGTATTCAGTTTAATTGTGAGAATGTAATATTTCTCTTTATTTCTGGAAGGTAGTGGCCATTCCTAGTAAAAATTCGTTTGTAACCACTGTTTACCGCAAGGCTTTTGCAGTTACATCACCCCTCTTTAATTATTCTTGTTATACGTATATACGTATATACATATATGTCCATCAATTTAAAACGTTAATTCTTGCTCTGGAAAACAAAAATGAAGATAAAAGAAAGAAAATAGAAAGATTGCTGATTTTCAAACCTTTTGTGGTAAATGAAGATAAGGTTTAAGAATATTTTTTAAATTTCTGGATTTGAAGTACATAGAAGATAACTTTTGACGCTTAGTGCTAAATTTTGGAATACATTTTTATATTTTATATTGCAATTTTAATAAATGCTAATGTTGATTAAAAAAATGCATATTTTCAAATGTTTTGCGGCGAGTGAAAATAAAGTCCCAAAATTTCTTGTAAATTCGGTGAAGTTGATATATTTTGACAACATTCTGCACTTAGTTCTAAATTATAAGACATACTTTTATATTTTTGCATGGCCGACGCGGTGGTCGAGCGGTCAAGGGGAGCATTTCCAAGCGATCGTTTGACCGTCGCATTGTGGGTTCGAGTCCCACATAAGGCATGGATGTTGTGTTATTGAGCTCAGTGTGTTCCGCCCCCTCTGGTGCGCCTGGAGCAACGTCCTAGGACTGTTCAATGGTTCACGTTCTGACCGATGTATAGGCGAATGATGAAAGACAAGTGCCTGGCTATTTGATAAAAAAATATTTTTGCATGCAATTTTAAAAAAAGCTGTTTTTGGAAAAAAATACTGCACACAAGTCCTTTGCGGTAAATGAAGAAGTCTAAAAATTTCTTTAAAATTTAGTGAAGTTGACATGATTGATGGATAGTATTTAGTATCTAGTTCTAAGTTATTAGATGCATTTTTATATTTTTAAATTTTTACATACGTTTTTATATACTTTTCAACATAGTTAAAAAGCATTTATGACTTTGTTCATTATGTCTGTCTGTCTGGGTGTCCGGTCGCACAATAACTGGCGTAAAAATGGCTTTATCAAAATGAAATTTTAGTATGTTGTTGAGACGGTTTGTAGGACATATGAGAATGTAAATGAATAATATCACCCAATTAATTTTGGATTGAACTAGGTTTGAAAAAGGAAATACATTGAACCCTATGGGACCTAATTTTTCAAACATTTTTAATGCGGAGTTAAAATTCATAAATTGTTTCGAAAATTTTAAGAAATATTCAAATTATGCCATAAAATATATAAAAAATATTAGCAAAATATGTTCGGTAGTTTTTAAAATAAATAATAAAATAATAACGACACCCATAATATATGAAGAGATCACGGGACCCACTTCAAAATAAAATAGGGAATCCATCTTTTTTTCCCAGTGTAAAAATCGTGATTCATTTAAATTTATATTTTGTGTTGCATTCGTCCTAAAGCCACTTTATTTTTACAATTTTCTGTGCATCTATATTCTGTGCCAACACAATTACAATATTTTGAAGTTTAAACGATTATCAAACTTTGATTATTTCTACAACGAAGCCTAATTTTAATGGATACAGAATGTAAACAAGTGATTGCAAGATGAGGTGCATAAGAATTGCTGATTTTTTGCCAACACAATTACAATATTTTGAAGTTTAAACGATTATCAAACTTTGATTATTTCTACAACGAAGCCTAATTTTAATGGATACAGAATGTAAACAAGTGATTGCAAGATGAGTTGTATAAGAATTGCTGATTTTTTTTCACACAAAAATATTTAGCTCAGATGTCTGGAATAAAAGTGATGTGAATGGCATGTTCATTGCTTTTAACAAAAAGAGCCTGACGATTTATATTTCGCTCACGTCATTTGAATAAAGTTCATTTTTTTCGATGAACTTTTACGTTTTCAAGTGAAATAAATTATTGTAGTTCTGTGATAATTAAAAAAATATCGCCTCTGAATGTATCGCATTTTTAAGTTGTTTAAATAAAATTTCGTTTTAGTTGAAAAGAGTTCCATAATCAATATTTTATGCATGATTGATCTTTCTTGCTTCTATTTCGCTTTGTTGCCGAGTTGCTTATCTCAACTTTTTAATCCGACGCTAGGGGCGCTTCAATCCCATTTATTTGATCGGGCAGGATCACTCTACTATAGATAGGTCAAGCATGTACGTCAACCTGCGTCGCCGACAGCTGGGGAAAATGTACACATTGTGCTGGGTCCTCCATAAAGAGGGACTGGCACCATCAAGCTGGTGGGACCCTGGATCCAGATGGGACCCAGACCACCAATATTTCCTCTTTGGGTTGGAGAACATTTCCCGAACTTAGGAAAATGAGACATAGAAGGAGTCCGTGAAAATGCTTGCAAGAAGTCCACAATGTTTCTGGGCAACTCACACAGGGGTCTGGATAGTTTGGGGCTCCAAACCGCATAAACATTTTATGAAAAGCTCATCAACTTGTAAAATAGTGATTAGTGTGGGGCCTGTCATTTGCTTTCTGGAGGTACGAAAATTCTGTCGGTAATATTGCATTGACGCACTTTTCCTTACAAATTTATTTTGGCTCGTAATGGCATTTCTAGGAGTCCTAGTGCATTGCAATGAAAGTGAAAAGCTATAACAAATGACAGATTCATGAATAAAGAAAATATTTTTCAGAACTGCAAGAGAGCATCTTTCATATACAATTTTGCATTCATCGCAGGTTATAGTTGAGGAATGAATGATCTCTGGGGGTGTAACGATCATAATTGTCCCTATGAATTATTCATAATCGCCTGAAGTCCATTTCTGAAGATCTATTGGATTTTTGATCAGCGGCGGTGCTTTGATCAACATTTCTTAAAATAAATTAATCACTACAACTTTATAGAGACGCATTTCATCCACTTGGCAGCAGTACGGATTTTGAAAGTACTTTTATGAAAATGATGGATTTATAATGATGCCTCGGTTTTAAATAAAAAAAAATCTGATGTGGGCAATACATGACTTTCCTTATATAATGTAATGAATTTACTACTTTCACAGTAAAAAAAAAAGGTTTTTCTTATAGTAGATACAAATATACTTTCCAAGATATTGAATTTTCGACAATTAGTGGTCATTTTCATTAATTTTGAGTTATTTTTATCCATTTGGCGAGATTTTCGTTAATTTGGCAACATTTCAAAAAGTCGCCAAGTTGGCGACATTCCGCCAAATTTGTCGCCAAAATCTCGCCAAACGTTATGCACTAAGAAACAAGTTATTCTTACAGCAGACAAATGACTATTGGCGTTCAAATACAAAATTATTACTCTAAGTATCTTTTCTCATGAATGGAACGAGTTAGATCCACAATAATGATGTCACCTAATTTATCGCATAGTATTACATATGAAAAGTGAGCATGTTCCTCAATAGGAAATATTTTTTTTTATTTTATATGATTTTTTGATAATTTTTTTGAAAAATCTACAATATCTCGAGAACGGTTCATATTAGCTTTCTAAAATTTATGTCGATCGTTTTCTAACGAAACATTACATAAGAAATGTCTATTTGCGTAACTTTATTAAAGGTTTTGATTTTTTGATGATTTTTTCAAAATTTCACTAGAAAATTTAGGAGGGTTCTGAACATTCAATTGCGAATAAAAACAATAGACTTCCAGTGTTTACGGATTGTGATTTTTGTACCAAATTTGGTTCGAATCGGTTCATTCGTTCGTCAGTTATCGTCTCCACAGACTCCCTGACACACACACACACACACACACACATACACACACACACACACACACACTCACACACACACATACTTTCATACACACACACACACACCCACACACAGACATCACTTCAAAAATGTTTGATTCGTGATCAGGGATGCTTGAAACGTGCTCTCCCGTCGAAAACTCGAATTCGAATTTTCGACCCCGTCACAATACTTTCCTTATATATTATGTATATAAGGATGTATATAAGTAATAAACTCATTTTTAAAGATCTGTTGTGTCTGTCACATGACTCTACCTACAGACGTTCACATTTCGATTATATCTTTATGATACTTGTTTTACGTATTTTTGTCTTTACAGAATCTCCAGAAGTTCATCCGATGACATAGAAAGCTTTATCTTTGCATACTTATAGTATTGACAACGGGGCAGAACTTAACACATCCGGATATTTGATTCCCCCTTCCCGAGTTTAGGTGGAGAAATGGGTGTGTTTGGAAAAGTGTTCCCTTACCCTATAAAAATCCACCTGATGAGTTAGAGCCAAATCTTCGTACGTTTATGCCATAGTGAATATGATATTTTGCTTTTTGAATATGAGACCTACAGAATAAAATGTTACACTATTGTAAGATATTTAAATAATAGAATTTTGATTGTTCCGATAATATGCTGGTATAGCTGTGTTAAAGATTATGAGTTATAATATTTACTATTTCGTGCATACGAGTATATATATATACAGGGTGTGCCAAAAAGTTTGAAACGCGCTTTAATTCTTTATCTGATGATTTCAAGGATGCTATAATATCAGTGCCGCTGACAGTTTAATCATTTACATCACTCTTATAACGACATTGCATGCTGAGTTTTGCGGCGATAGCTCAATTTTTTATGGGCGCATATATATTATTGCAAAGTGTGTGTGCGTGTATACAGGATGTCCTAAAAAGATTGAAACGCGCTTTAATTCTTTACCTGTTGGAGATAAGTGGACAATGTAAATTGCAAAAATATTGAAAGTAAGGTAGGAAATGAGACTACGTTAATGAAATAGTCCTCCCATTTATTTTCAAAAGGATACACTTTTTAAATTTTTATACGACCCTCTTAGACAAATTGGGTCAATCAGAAAAGTTTTATTTTTAGTTCAACAAGATCATTAAACAAGAAAGATCAATCATGATTAAAACATTGATTATGAAACACTTTCCAACTTCGCTGCAATTTTATTTAAACATTTCAAAAATTTAATACATTCCTCGGTAATACATTAAAACTTATCACAATACTACATTAATTTATTATATTTGAAAACATAAACCTTCATCGAAAAAAACGAACTTCATTCAAATGACGGCATTGAAATATAAATTGCCTGGTTTAAACATCTTTAAAATGCGATATATTCCTGGGTAATAATTTTAGAATTATCATAATACTACGATAATTTATTATATCTGAAAACTTCATCGAAAACAACTGAAATTCATTCAAATGACGTCATAGAAAAAATAACACGCCTGGCTCTCTCTATAAAAGCAGCATTTCATTCATAACATTTTCCCATTCATTTCATTCATCACAATACTATAATAATTTATTTTATTTAAAAATTAAGACGATGGAGCTACAAGTAATTAAACTATATGCTTAAAAGTTCATAAAAAAATCGTCATTCTCTTTGTAAAATCAATGAATATTTCATTCATATCAGCTATGCAGACTCCATGAGCTAAATAATTTTATGTTAAAGAAATACAGCAATTCTAATACAACTTATTCTACATATTTTGCTGTTTAAATTTTACATGTTAGGGAAATGATAGGAAAGCATATTTTGCGATGAGATAGAGACTTCAAATTTAGTGCATGGGTAAACCGTTTGAAAGTAAGAAAGTGTGCAATTTAAGATTTTCAATTTTCGCTACTCTAGGGGATGTTCGATTTGCTGAACAAATGAGAAACACCTGCTTTAACATTTGACAGAGGCTTGAAATTTGGTATATGGGCTAATCATTTGATGAAAACTCCCAAGATAAATTAGTTTATCAAAAATAATCATTAAAGAGGGTGCGGCATGTAAAAACGTTCGAAATGTGAAATGATAAAATCGCATGCATCAGTATGAGATAAAGATTTGGCGTACGAATTTCGTATACGGATAGATAGCGCGAAAGGAAGAAAGTGAGTAATATCAGTTTCCTAATATTTTCTTCTTTAGGGGGTTCCGCACACCCAAATTTTCGATTTTTCGAATAAATGTGAAACACGAATTATTTAAAAAATTGCGTTAATCGGTGGTTGTTTATTGTTAGACCGTTGATTTTCAACGGGTATTTGTCTTGTATATATATATATATATATATATATATATTATCATAACTATCAGGAACCTTATGCCCTATTATGGACAAACGTTTAGTTACATTCTTCCGAATGTTTTGGAGTGAAACGCAATGTCTCACGAAGCAATCGAACGAATTATATGTAAAATCTTTCAAGACTATTTTAATAGGCTTTAGCAGTAATTCAGTAGGCATTAATAGTATCCATTCCTGGTTATATCTAGTAATAAGAAAGATCAAATGTGTGTTATTCCGTAGGGAATGTCACGTGTTGGACACATGAGATTTTCATTGCTGTATTCGTAAGAATTCAGCACTTGCTTCCAAGAAGTTCAATGTCGGTTCTTCTCCAAGCAATGCGCCAACCTGGATGAATTATTTGACCGCACTCCATAATCGGGGGTAGCCGCCTGGAATCGAGAATCATGATTTTACAATTACATGTTTACATAATCGCCTCACGATCTCTCAAGGTGCTGCCGTGCTCTGAAAAACGCATTCACTCGGCATTCGTGCGAGGGACAAGAATAAAAATTGAAATAGTTTAGTTCCAGGTCTGTACGCGGTTTCTTTAAAGCTCTTGTTAAAACTGATTACGCAAAGGAAAATATAAAAATCAGAAGCTGTGGTTCTCGCAGCCAGCGGTTATTAAATATAGCAATCAGTTTTTTAGCAACTTTTGTGTCTGGGTGGCGACCTTCTCACGTTGATTTCTGGTCTTCACGCCAAGTGGCCGTATATATATATATATATATATATATATATATATATAATTATATATATATATATATATCCAAAAGGAAATGTTCAAATCTGAAAATCAAATATGATACAAGAAATAAGAAAAAGAAAAGTACCAAACATTGGCAGAGGGGGGGGGGGGTTGTGACCCCCTCACCCCGGTTCAGCATGCTTTACGGTGAGAGGGGGTCATAACCCCCCCCCCTCTGCCAATTTTTGGTACTTTTCTTTTTCTTATTTCTTGTATCATATTTGATTTTCAGATTTGGACATTTCCTTTTGGATATATATATTGTTCCTTGTTGCGAAGCAGCGTAGCGCTTTACTTCATTGTAACTTCGTGTATATGTTTTATGGATTTTGGTTAAAGTTTAGAATAAATAAGATTTTTTTTTCCCCGCTAAAACTAGATGGTTTTGGGATTTGTTATTAAAAATCTGTATTGGAATTTGTCGAAAATTTGATGTATAATTATATATATATATATATATATATATATATATATATATATATATATATATATATATATATATATATATATATATATATATATATACATGTATATCTATATATATATATATTTATATATATATATGTATTTATATATATATATAATTATATATATATATATATATATATAAATATATACATATATATCTATATATATATATTTATATATATATATATTTATATATATATATATATATATATATATATATATATATATATACATATATACATATATACATATACACATATATACATATACATATATTCATATGTATATACATATATATATATATATATATATATATATATATATATATATATATATATACATATATATATATATATATATACATATATATATATACATATATATATATATATATATATATATATATATATATATATATATATATATATATATATATATATATATATATATATATATATATATATATATATATATATGATGTATACTCCATAAAATAATATATATAATAGAGAATATATTTAAGATAGAATGGTTAGGCAGTTTTATTATTTTATTTTTCGTATAGGCCTGAGTAGATGTGTCTGTGCTGCAGGATATTTTGTACGTAAAGATTCCCTTTCTCTCTTCAAGCTAGGACTTCTGTTTTTTTTCCCGAATCGTTTCTTTTCCACAAACGCAGTTTTGATTATCTGAGGACTCATTGGAGTCATTATCCATTAATTTGTTAGCAAATAATTGAATTAGATAATCGCCTAATTATAATAATTTCGACATTTTTATACAGAGTTTTTCCATGTGCACCATAAATCAAAGTTTTAATAAGTGAAAAAGTTGGGCTTGCTGAGTGATGTATTTATTTTCTTACTTGTTTTCATCGCTTCTTAGATATTAGTTAGATAAGAGATATCCATGTATTGTGTGTTCCCGCATATAGCGTTTCTCTAAATAGTTCCTTAAAATTTAATAAATAAAAACGTCGTGTTTCATTTGAATTTTCGAAAATTATATGCGCATTTCAAGGTTTGCATCTCTTTTGTAAAACAAACTGCAACATTTTACGACTAGAATTCCCAATTTAAAATCCTGGAATATTGCATTGACATGCTTGCATAGCCAAATGTGCCTTAATCGTATAGATAGATTTAAATTTAGGTGGGCCATAAATTTAGATATTAAATTTAGTAAGATTTACTAGGTTTTCAATATATTGCTTTGATACTTTTCAAACACCTTAATTCCAATTATTTGGGGTTCACCTCTTCTGTTTTGGGGGTTCAACTCTGATTTTAGGGTTCACCTCTTCTGTGTTCAACCAAAATATTTTCATTTACACAAGATCTAGTTATTTTTAATCAAAACAAACAAAAAATAATATTTAAGCGATTTTAATGTTCGACGAATTTTTGCTTTGAAGACTTATAACTTTTTCCCTACTTTCTCGGATTAAATTTCCTTTTATTCACCATTATTCCTGTAGCGAAGTTCAGCGTTCAGGATTAGTGGTTTTCAGATCCGGTATTGCTAATGCACTTTATAAACAGTTTAAAGGAGAAAAAACTCTGTGATTAACAAGGAATTAAAATTTAAATATCCAGAAACTTGCGGGTGCTTTAAAATAACTGACGTCAAGAATTGATTTTATTTAAATTTAATAGTTTTAAAGATGGTTTAAAATGTTTTCATCATAAATGTAAATTGAGTATCGTGATTATTTTAAACTCATAATATTAGTGTATTTTCTCATAAAAAGATTAATAATGATTCTAATTAGTAGATACACTTGAATAAACGGAAAATCTCTTTAGTAAATATCCTAACTTAAATTTGGTCGCGAATTAACCATTCAACAAACCCAAAATGTAAGTCCCACTGTTAAACATTTGCAAGAATGTTACTGAAAGTTTCAGAGGAATCAGCTGATCGGGAGTAAGGTTCCTGATAGTTATATATATATATAAATTGAAAGATTTTAATTGAAAACTATGCATAAACTACGGTATGTACAAGAAAATCCATGTCTAGCATATCTGTTACAAATAAGTAACTATAGACCATGACTAAGGATGAAAATAGAAGGTAACTTATCACTACAATGGAAAGGGGGATGAGAAGAATATAAGTATACAAAAATCACAATTAAAAAGGTATATATAAATATATATATATAAATGAAAAGAAAATACGGCAAAAATGAGGAAAGACAATAATACTTAGCTCAAGATAAAAGATTAAGACATTGAGAACAATCAATTGAAACTACACAAAAATGGCTGTTAGTTGGAAATTGCATTCTTGTCAGAAGAGCCATACAATTCGAATTAAATCCGGTAGAATAGCCAATTTCTGACAATGGCGATAGTATTTAACTATAGACAACATTGGAACTGTCTACTGACAAGTGGAAGGAGAAATAACATAAATCAAATGAATTATAAAGCAGAAATATAAAAACAGAAATATTAACTCACAGGCACTGTTACCACGTGTAATTCGAACATATATATATATATATATATATATATATATATATATATATATATATATATATAAATATAAGAAAAAAAGGTTTGAAGATCCAATGAAAGAAAAGTGAGAATCTGTAACACGAAAATTCAAATATCTAACAGGCTTACGAAATAAAAGTATAAATCAACAAATCCTCAAGCAAATGGAAAAAAATAAATAACAAATAAATAAAATAAATATCGAATCAACAAGTCAATGAAAAGTATCAAAATACAAAGGTATGGAATCGAAAATAGAATAACAAGCGAAATCAAGCACAAACGCTATACACGTGGATAAGGCTCTAATCCTAAATCATGAATTGTTCACTTCCATAAAAATCGTATTCATGCCCAAGTTTTTTGTAGAAGCAAACACAAAAATGCATGTTTCTGAAGAAGTAGACAGATTATATCTATAAACTATTTCTACTTGGACGACATACATAAAAAACAAAAAGAAAAATAAAGGGAAAAATGGATACCTAAATATATATATATATATATATATACACACATATATATATATATATATATATATATATATATAAATCGTATTCATGCCCAAGTTTTTTGTAGAAGCAAACACAAAAATGCATGTTTCTGAAGAAGTAGACAGATTATATCTATAAACTATATCTACTTGGACGACATACATAAAAAACAAAAATAAAAATAAAGGGAAAAATGGATACCAAAATATATATATATATATATATATATATACACATATATATATATATATATATATATATATATATATATATATATATATATATATATATATATATATATATATATGTATATATATATATATATATATATATATATATATATATATATGTATATATATATATATATATATATATATATATATATATGTGTATATATATATATATATATATATATATATATATATATATATATATATATATATATATATATATATATATATATATATATATATATATATATGTATATATATATATATATATTTAGGTATATATATATATATATATATTGGTATCCATTTTTCCCTTTATTTTTATTTTTATTTTTTATGTATGTCGTCCAAGTAGAAATAGTTTATAGATATAATCTGTCTATTTCTTCAGAAACATGCATTTCTGTGTTTGCTTCTACAAAAAACTTGGGCATGAATACGATTTTTGTGGAAGTGAACAATTCATGATTTAGGCTTAGAGCCTTGTCCACGTGTATAGCGTTTGTGCTTGATTTCGTTTGTTATTCTATTTTCGATTCCATACCTTTGTATTTTGATACTTTTCATTGACTTGTTGATTCGATATTTATTTTATTTATTTGTTTTTTATTTTTTTCCATTTGCTTGAGGATTTGTTGATTTATATATATATATATATATATATATATATATATATATATATATATATATATGAATATATATATATATATATATAAATATATATATATATATATATTTATATATATATATATATATATATATATATATATATATATATATATATATATATATATATATATATATATATATATATATATATATATATATATATTTATATATGATGTATATATATACAGAAGTAATGATTCAGCAGACGATAATTAGCTGAATATTTCAGAAATGAAACTGGAATGTTTATGAACGTCTGTAATTGTGGCTTTCCTTTTCTGTGTGCCAAAATTAGCACCAAAAAGGTTAAAGAAATTAACAAAGGTTGCAAAATGTTTTACAGTGTATAGCAAGCACATGCGTGGGTTTTCACGCGCGAAACTCGTGGTGGTTTTCGAGTAGAGTATGTAACTATGGAAATACGTGTCGAAAAGCGATTGTTTTCGTTCTAACTATTCAATGGGCATTCGGTAAGGAAATATACGTATGTCCTAGTTGGAATTGCCATCTGCTTTAGTATGACCTAGAGAAGTGGTGAAAATCAAAATATGTATGGACTATTCACGATGGTGGCAAGCTGTTGGGACACTTATGGCTGGACAATACTTCCTGGAGGTTGCGAATTTCATTCTTGTGCACTATTTCGCCATTTCCAGTTTGTGGACACAAATTCAAAAAATCTGATGTGGGCAGTACATGAATTTCCTTATATAATGCAATGAATTTACTACTGTTACAGTAAAAAATAAGTTATTCTTATAGGAGATACTAATATTCCTTCCAAGACATTGAATTTTCGTTAATGAGTCGTCATTTTCATTGATTTAGCATCATTTTTATCCATTTAGCGAGATGTTTGTTAATTTGGCAACATATAAAAAAGTCGTCAAGTTGGCGACATTCCGCCAAAATCTCGCCAAGCGTTATGGATGGAGAGATAAGTTATTCTTATAGCAGAAAAATGACTATTGGCGTTCAAATACAAAAGTATTACTCAAAGTATCTTTATTCTTGAATGGAGCGAACTAGATTCACGAAAGTGGTGTCACCAAATTTATCGCATGATATTACATATAAAAAGTGAGCATGTTTCTCAACAGTTAATATCTTTTTTAATTTATGGGATTTTTTGATAAATTTATTTGAAAAATGTGCAATATTTCGAGAACGGTTCATGCTAGCGTTCTAAAATTTATGTCAATCGTTTTCTAATGAAAACTTACATAAGAAATGACTATGTACGTAACTTTATTAAAAATTTTAATTTTTTTATGATTTAAAAAGAAAAGCTATGTTAACTGTTCTTATTTTCTGGGTTCTTTCTTTTTCGCTTGACCCTTTTATTTGTATTTTTTCTAATTTTTCTTTTCTAAATTTTATTCTGAATTTCTGTTTTTGTTTTTCATGTGCCTAAAATTTGTTTTCTTTTCCTATATTTTCTTTTGGTATATTTTCTAAATTTTACTTTTAAAATTTTATTATTTTCTTTAATTTGAATCTATGTTAATCTATTTTAATTTATTTTAAGCATTATGTTATTATACCTCACTCTAAATTTTATTTTTCAGTGATCTTTTTATCTATATTCGCAATTACCCTTTTTCCATTTTTGAAAAATGGAATTACTTGTCAAGTTAAAATATAATGTAAAACTGTCTGCTTAATCATAATAATTTTCATCAGTTGTATGTTCCACCTTTGGTGCCTCCTGAGTGCAAGAGTTATCCTATCCAGGCCGTGTAGCTAGCTGCTCTAAACCCATGTGAGTCGCACGGTCTGGGGTCTTCAGACTTCCGACATCTTTTCACTAACCTGCAAGGTTGATTTGTTCGGGCGCTATTTTAAAGAACCTTGCTGCCCCAACCGGGAATTGAACCCTAGGTCTCTGAACTGGCCAGACGACGCTCTACTGTTGAGCGACTGGAACGAAATTGCAAGCTCTTATCGTTGAAGAGGACTCCAGTTTAATCTGGTCCTCCCACAACCTTCCAGATACTGCGAACTGCTCTTGTACATAAATAGTGTCGCAACGGTTTCATCTGGACACGGCTGGCCGAGAAAGTCTAACTTTCTTCAATTTTAACAACCCAGGTTCGAAACACACCTCCCGTCAGTGGGTAAAACCCAATTGATGACCTGCGAACAAACCCAAACAAATTCCAAAATAAACAGATTAAACCCTTACCTTGAAGGTCTCACCAGCAGCTGAAAACACTTTAAACAATTTCAAGAACACAATAAACTCCTATATAAATACTAAAATTTAAGTTACATTTCTATTTATTAAAACTGAAGTTATATGGAGTCACAAATACAAACAGCTAAATTTCCCTCAGCTCTCACACCACTGGACCACACTTCACTAAATATAATCGGCTTTCAGACGGAAATAAATATTCATTTCTATATATCATTAAGCAACAGTATAACTTATAAACATCAAATATTCTATTATTAATTTAATATGGTATGGTCAAAAGGGAGGCAGCACACTCCAGGATAGCTTATAGTATTTTAAATATTATCTATATCAATTCTAATTTAATGATACTTTAGAGGATCAATTTAACTTAATAATTAGCTTAGATGATCTTGAGAAGTCTTGAGAAACAGTCCGATGACACGAGGACAGACGAAGGCACCTCAGCCTCCATTTACCAAAATGGACGCTTACCTCCATATTTGGAAGGACGCAAGGATAGTCATCGTCGAACATCCACCAAACGAACCCTCGGGGAGAATCTTTCTCCGACCAAAAGTAAGGCTGCAAGCACACAGCAGGCAGAGTACAAGCAGCGGGCCGCCCAAGGCTCAGACGTCATCAAGGACTCTGACAGGAAACGGTCTTCAGGCATCCGGAACAGGAGGTTCTCGGACGGTCAACGGCGGCAAGCAGGGACGTCGAGGCTCGGCATCAGCAATGGTCTGGTCCAGCTGTGGCGACGGTGGTGGCAGTGGCGGCACTCCCAAACCAAGACTACGGTAACCCAACATTTGGGTTGAGCTCCGAGCCGAACGTGGGTTCAAAGGATGTTGGAGAGGAGAGTGCGCCCCAGATCACAATTCACACCTCTTTTAAGCACTCCGGGCGGATTAAGAGCCCGGCCAATCGAAAATCACGAATGGTTCACATCTTCACCTTTCCACCAATTCATATTAACTTGTATTCAAATTCTTCTCTAGGGTTCAGCCTATCCAACGACAATTCAGCAAGGCACGCGCATCTGCACCGCGAAATCTTGCACAACGTTGCGTCACCCAAAAAGCAGAAAAAAACGAAGACTTCTGTCTCCGCCAGCAAAACACGGGTGACCCTGAACTAACGGTCGCTATTCCTCGAGTGTGTAAAAGAATATTATTTTATGAAAGGAAAATGGCCACAAATTCTGCACAGAATTAAATACATTTAAAGATGATAAAATATATACACAACGACTTGAGGGTTCCGGTCACAATTTAAATAAATATAAATATAGAAGTTTAAGAAATAAAGTAATTTTACAATTTACACACAAGTGACAAATTCCGTCACGACAATAGTAACCGTTACACTGCGTCGCCCTGGATCACTTGACTTAGATGATTATTCGTTGGTGTCAATCCTGTTTCCGAGCCCATGACGACCATATTCTATATTAAACATCACTTGACCACACTATTCATCACTAAGAATTTGTATCACGCAGTATGTTTACACATTATGTTGTAGCAATGTAGAGGTAAAAAAAAAACCCAAATTGCTACAACATAATGATGCATAGTGCATGTGTATATACATGTTTCGCCTCTACAGTACCGTTTTCGAGGTATTAAACAAAATAAAATTTCCCCACAGATAGCGTGATATGTTGCAAAAGAATCAAGCCATTTTCACGAATCATGTACATTTTAAATGTATTTGTTAATAGATGATGGTAGCGTTCAGCAATGAAGGAAGAACGGCCAGATTATTTACGATACCGATATATTTATACCTTATAAAAATTATAATTAATTAACATATGGCTTGTAAATATTTTTTTTTGTATTGGAGAGACGTGTAATATTTATAGGAGCTGCTATTAAATTAGAAATATTGGATTACCTGCCAGTTCTCCATATCATAAAATAATAATAAAGATGAATCATGCATAAAGTATTGATAATAAAACACAACCATGGAAGTAAAAGTACTTTCTAACTGCATGCTTCAAACTTCATCGATAAAGGCAATGCTAAAACATCGTCAGCTTCTCTATGTAAAATCAATGAATATTTCATTCATATTACCTATATTCCAGACTCCAGAGCTAAATAGTTTTGCGTTAAAACAATTCAGCAATTCTTACACAACTCAGCTTACAGCTTCATGTGTTTGGATTCTCCATAAGTGAAAAATTAAGTTTCGTTGTAGAAATAATCAAAGTTTGATGATCATTTAAACTCAAATATATTGTAATTGCGTTGCACAGATGCATAGAAATTAAGCAAATATAAAGCGGTTTGAGGACGGATAGAACACTAATATAAATTAAAAAGAACTTTAAAAATCACGATTTTGACACAAGATGGATACCATATTTTAATTTAAAGTGGGTCTCTTCATATGATATGGGTGTAATTAATATTTTAATTTTTATATAAAAAAACTACTGAACCTATTTTGCGTAAATTATTTTATATATTTTATGGGATAATTTGAGTATTTTCTAAAATTTTCAAAGCAATTTGTGAATTTTAAATTCGTTTAAAAAATGTTTGAAAAATCATGTCCCATTGGGTTCAATGTATTTCATTTTTCAACTCGGGTTCAATCCAAAACTAATTGAGTGATATTTTTCATTTACATTCTCATACGTTCCACAGATCGGCTCAACAACATACTGAAATTTCCTTTTGATAAAGTCATATTTACGGCAGTTACCGTTCGAACAGTCAGACAGACAGACAGATAGAATGAACAAAGCCATAAACACCTTTCAACTATGTTGTAAAGTGATAAAAATGGAAGACGTTTTAACACACACAAAAATTATATATTTTTAAAAATTACAAAATTCGTCTATTAATAATGTGAATTTCATTTTAATTGAAAGAAACATTTGTGTTCTTTCTGATGGTGTGAAGAAGAAAATTCTGCAATAATATTTTAAGTTGCTATGGGAAGATATATATGAATATCTCTCAAAATCGTACTAAAACAAAAAATTACTAAAAAGTAAATTCAAACTGAAACAAATAACACATAGGTGCACACACACACACATGCACACATACACATCTACACAGATTAACTGACGTCTTTCTTTTATTATGCAAGATTAACTTTTTTTCATTTAAATAGGTTCTTGTGTTTATATATTGATTTATTAAAATAGAAAAATACTTCAGGGGATTAAGTTGCAAATGTGACGTTGTCTATAAGAGTTCAAACTATTTTTTTCTGTAGTTTAGGATTAAATGGTCTTCATTAAGATCTTTTCGTGTTTGTAAAATATCGTTTTTAAGGATTACTGACTTCGGACATGCTATTAGCATTCCTAATGCAGTTCACACACAATTTGAAGGGAAGCTGATTAAAATTTAAAGATCCAGAAATTATTCTTTAAATGATTGAAATAGCGAGAACTTTTTTAATTAAATTTAAATAGTCTAACACGATTTAGAAACTTCTTTTAGAATCAATATAAAACAAAACGCATTTTTATAATTGTATTTTTAAAGCGTTTGTAGATACAGCTTTGGGACTTCTTAAATTTCAAGTATAACAAAATGCCGACGCGGCGGCCGAGCGGTCTAAGGCAAACATGTCCTCGTGCTCTGTGGGATGCCGGGCTGTGAGTTACAGTCCCATCTGCCGGCATGGATGTTGTGGTGTTCATTAAGGGAGTAGTATGTTCCGCCTCTTTGGTACGCTGGACAAGGTCATACAACGGCAAAATGATTTACGATCTAGCCGCTAAATATGGGCAAATGATTGTAAGATTAAGTGCCTGGACATTAAAAGAAAACATTTATAGACAAATACTTTTAGTTAACATTATTAATTTTCTAATGTAGTTGTGTATAAAATAGTTTTCGATTTCCAGATTTTGACTAAATATTACTTTTAGTTATTTCTGAATATGTGTTCTAGCATTTTTACAAAAATGTCCATTTATTACTATCTTACTCTCTGTGAGCATGCGGGTACGATAACTCTCAAGATTGAATGCACGTACTGCGGCGCAATCCGGAGATTATGCAATAAACTAGACCCAGATTAGAACGCCAAGTTGTCAAAATTAAGTAGTTGTGTTTCTACATAGAACACACTCTTGTATTGCTCTGAAATTGTAAATACTTTATGTAAAATCTAAAACTGAATAGAATGTTTCATACTGGTCATGATTAGAATGGAAATTATTGCATCGAATCTAAATTTCGGTGACATTATATGTCCTTTGGAGAATAATGGTAACACAGGGTAAAATTTTGTTTTTTAATTCCTGTGTAGTAACTATTATTTCATAATTGTTTATGTCTCAAAAATATTGAAAATGTCTGTTATTTTTCTCAAATTTTGCTTTTGTGACCATGACAGTAATATTTTAATAAGTTGTTGAGAGAATTTGCCCCTTTTTGTTCACATAACGTTGTAAGAAAAACATATGAATCAAAATTAACAAGCATTTATACTATAGTTATACTAAAATAACCACAAAAGATTTAGAAGTGAATTTTTTTTCTATTTATGATTGCGTTTTCACTAATCAACCCCTAAATATAGGCCCCTTTTTATTGGCATTATATCACCCTTAATAGCGATGTTCCTAATCCAATATATCCTGGTGAAAGCACTCGACTTTCTCCTCCAAGTACGCTCCCTCGTTCTTGAATTTATCAAGATGAGCATCAAGGATACGAACTATGAGGGACATTTTGCAGTCTGTTTCAGTAAAGGTTTTCACCAGAGACACAACCAGCATCGGCCTTCCGATTACTCGGGAAGCTCCCCAATTGTTTCGACAAAGTTCTTTCAAGCCACCATTTTCTTTGTAGTGAACATCTTAGAGAATTCCCTATGCTCTTGCCTCTTCTTTGTTTGTGATCCAGCAGCATAGGGAAGAAGTCTCACAAGTAATTGATTTCTGACTCCTTATGTAGAATAAATTGTGTAACAAATTATTTTATCAGATCGAATTTGATGTGCCGTGGTGGCATGGGTTGAAAACCTTCTTGGGGTTCAATAGTGGCTCCCGCTTAACGTTGTTGTTGTTGTTGTTGTTGTTGAAACCCAGACCGTCCGACCTACCAGAAAGGTGTAAGGTAACTGTTTGGACGGTCGGGAAGTGCCACCCAATTTAGACCGGAACCCAGTGGGGAAGGCATCCACAGGGACCGTACCCTCCTTCCCCTACCACCAACCTCTCGGAAGGACTTTCGGACCCACATGTTTAACGTGATCGTACTCCGCATGAACACGGCGGCAGTTTTGGCAGTGGCTGGAATCGAACCCGGGCCTACCGAGTGCAACTCCAGCGCGCTAACCAATGGGCTACCGCGCCCTCCCGCTTAACGTTGTCGTTCCTCACAGAAACTCGGTTACTTATAGTTAGTTTCGTTTGTGGAAGTGAGTCTTGGTGTTTCTGATGGCCAACTTGACAAAAATAGCACATAAAATTGGAAAAACTATCTTAGAGGTCTACCAGGAATTCAATCATTTTCAAGTCTTCAATGACTAATCAGCCGTACTCATGCTTCAAGGCTTATAGAAAGCTATTAGTGCTGTCCTCTTTGAGGTGCAAAGAGTAAATTAGAGGTAAAGATAAGAACATGTTAATGGAGTAACATAATTGATGTTTCTGGATGAGCTGTCAATGAAGAGGTTCCATTAGTTTAGGTTAAAGATATTTTACTTGTCTACCGGCCACATTGTGAAAAACCCCAGCCTATTTTGACGGGTGAAAATCTGGTAAAATATTGGTGATACTTCCTCTGATCTGCGACTTGCACATTTTTATCCAATAAGTTCCACTGCTTCAGCATAGACATGAAAAACTTGGCATTTGATGAGACAAAATCTCTGATCAAGTTGTTGAGGGTCCTTTTCGGTTAAGGTAGTATGGCTATCTCACCTTATCTCCCTCTCAAATTGTAATAATCTGGATCTAGAACGTCTTCCTTGTTCGCTGATGTGCTGCTCTCTCTTCGAAGCAGTGGGTACTGAAAGCCCATGAATAAAGGAAACACCAGACACGTAATAGCAGTTACATTCTTGCAAGTTCGGCGTTTCGAAAAATCCACCATGCAGAAGTAGCAATTGCTAGAATATTCAGAGGCCCCCCTTCATATTCTTGGGATAACAAATTTTATAGCTCTTTTCCCCTCTGTAGGTCATCCCACAGAAGAACAAAAAATTGTGATAGTACAAATATATGTATTTACCCATGACTAACACGTAACATATTCTCGCAACATATCTTACATGATATGTTTGTTCCCTTTTTACTTCCCTTATATACTTAATGTGGAATGTATTGTGACGGGGTCGAAAATTCAAATTCGAGTTTTCGACGGGAGAGTACGTTTCAATCATCCATGATCACGAATCGAACATTTTTGAGGTGATGTCTGTGTGTGTGTGTATGTGTGTGTGTGTCAGTGAGTCTGTGGAGACGATATCTCACGAACGGATGGAGCAATTCGAATGAAATTTGGTACAAAAATCACAATCCATGAATACTGGAAGCCTATTGTTTTTAAATGCAATCGAATGTTCAGAACCCACCTAAAGTTTCGAGTGAAATTTTGAAAAAATCATCAAAAAATCAAAATCTTTAATAAAGTTATGCAAATAGACATTTCTTATGTAATTTTTCTTTAGAAAACGATTGACATAAACGTTAAAACACTAGCTTGAACCGTTCTTGAGATATTGCACATTTTTCTAATAAATTTATCAAAAAATCCCATAAATTAAAATAAATATATTAACTGTTGAGAAACAAGTTCACTTTCATATGTAATATCATACGATAAATTGGATGACACCATTCTCGTGGATTTATCTCGTTCCATTCATCAGAAAAGATACTTTGAGTAATACTTTTGTATTTGAACGCCAATAGTCATTTATCTGCTATAAGAATAAATTATTTATCCGTCCATAACGCTTGGCGAGATTTTGGCGAAAAATTTGGCGGAATGTCGCCAACTTAGCGACTTTTTAAATGCTGCCAAATTAACAAAAATCTCGCCAAATGGATAAAAATGGGGCTAAATCAATGAAAATGACGACTAATTAATAAAATTCAATATCTTGGAATGAATATAAATATCTACTATAAGAATAACCTATTTTTTGCTGTAAAAGTAGTAAATTCATTGTATTTTATAAGGAAAGTCATGTACTGCCCACTTCAGATTTTTTTAAATTATAAATTACAAAAATTTATGCTTTTAAAAACGGTAACACATTTTATAACCCAAAATTGAGCTATCCAAGCGAGGAACAAAATCCATCAAAAAACATAAAGTGCTTCCCACGCATATTTTTTCCTCACGAAAAAAGATTAAATCAGACCTTGTGCAATATTTTCCGGATGTTTTTTAATCGTGTTTTTTGGGGGAACACTATTAATATTGTGCTGCTACTGCGTTTAAGATGGGATCTGCTTGAAAAATAGCTGGAAACTCACATAGATCTTTATTTAACCTTAGAAGCTTCGAGATATATCTGGCACGAAACTATAACACAAGTAGTCAATCGTGACTTTAAGTTCCATGTAGCTCGCGATATCTTCTGAAGAGATATATCAGCTTTTTACCTGGAAATAATTTTTCGTTGATAAAATAGCATAAATTAGAAAAATCTGATGTGCCCAAATCACTACTTTCTCAAAAGATGCACAAATGAACAAATTAATATATTTATCTCCATAATTGAATAAAATAACTGCAGCTGTCGCCGCCGCCGCCGCCGCTGTTTGTCAAATTTCGCATCCGTCGAGATTCTCTGCCCCGTACCGCTAAAACTATGTATCGTACAAAAACGTGAAATTTAGTACATTTGTCAAAAGCGAAATGTTAGGGGAAACACGCTGAAATTATCCGTTTTTCTATTTAAACTTTAGTTTAAGAAATATTTAGTGTCAAAGACAATATTTGAGCTACGAATTCGCGTCTTGGACAGACAAACAATAGAAAGACCACGAAGTTTTGCAGGCATGTACCAACATAGTTGGGTTTTTACAAGACGGAGCCTCTGTTTTTAATTTTGATGTGATTTAAGAGTTATTTTATATTTTACTCACTTTTGAAGTGAAAATCTTGTTTCTGTATGAGCTCGTCCCTCGAGTTTTTTTTTTTTTATCTCGTACCATAAAATTCATAGCATACGAAAATACGAAATTTGTACCTTTTTAGAGAAATGTTAGAGAAATACGCTGAAATAAATCGATTTTTCGAGTTAAAGTTTAGTTTGGCTTGAAATAGCTCGTGATTAGAGTTGCTGGGGTTGGCGTAGTAAGCAGAAGGTGGAACTTCCAATTTGAGAAAAAATATTAGAATTTCCTTATTATTTTATCCAGCTGAAATTAATTATTAAGGGCAATTCGTTCCAGTGAAATAATAAAAAAAGTCAATATTGACGCATAACTGCTCCACATTGTTTGGATGAGCTATATAGCCTGGGTGATAAAATGGACTTATTTTTGTTACATATTAAAATAAGTATACATTATTTCATAAAAATTCATACTGTTTCATATACATATGCGAACCTCAAAAGATGTGCTCTATCACTACGTAGCTTTGCATACGCAATAAATATGTAAACGTTAAGAAATAATTACGATTTTATTACAGTACTTTTTATTATAGAGCATTGGCAACATAACGGTCACATAATAAATTCTTCCTTAGCAGAGATACAACTTAAATTATGAGGAGGCGTGGAGTTATATATCCTCTGGTAGATTTTACCAGGTGGTTTACAACTGTTAGGCTAGTTCGCATATATTTCGTGATCGCTACAACTGCAGTACAACAAAGACCGACATTTCCTTTGACGAGGGAGCTGGAACTGTGCAGGAGAGAATCGGTTTTCAGAGAAGAAATCGGTTTTCAGAATGTGCGTGTTGCATCTTTAAAGTGAAAGATATTTATTTCATTGAGTTTGCCGAAAACAGATTGCAAAATTCACTTCCACGATAAGAGCTTTTAATTTTGAGATTAAGAACCATTCTTCGATTCCAGGTTGGGGTTGGTTCTTTATAATGTAAAAAATCCGATCCTGAAGAATACCTGAAGTAATCAACCCTGTAGGTTAGTGTAAATATATCGGAGGTCTGAAGACCCCAGACCGTGCGACTCACATATTGGGCTTAAAGTAGCTATCTGCACGGCCGGGAAAGGATACCTCCTGCATTCAGGAGGCACCCAAGGTCTACCATCCCAACAAATGAACTTTTATTTAGGTCTAAAAATATTACAATTTATAATAAATATTTTGATTAAACAGACAGTTTTACATTATATTTGAACTTGACAAGTACGTCCATTTTACAAAAATGGGAAAAGGGTTATTGCGAATATAGATAAAAAGATCATTGAAAACTAATATTTAGAGTGAGGTATAATAACATAATAAAATATAGATTAAAATGAAAGAAAATAATAAAATTTTAAAAGTAAAATTTAGAAAATATATAAAAAGAAAATATATGAAAAGGAAAAAAAAATTTGGCGTATGAACACAAAAACAGAAATTTAGAATAAAATTTAAAAAAAAAAAAGAAGAAAAAATACAAATAAAAAGTGCAAAAGAAAAAGAAAGATAAAAAAAAATAAGAACAGTTAACATAGCTTTTTTTTTTTTTTTTTTTCCTTTTTTTTTAAAGAAAAAAAATAGGGGGAACACAATAAGTTCATATAAGTTAATAAGAATGAAATAAAGGGATTCATTGATCAAAATTAAATGAGAGCAGAATCTACTCATAAGTTTAGGCCCCTTTATTAGAAATTTCCATGGAAACAAGAATACAGTTTTTAATTTTAGCTACTGAAGAGGATATCGGAGGTCTGAAAGTGACCCTAGAACTACTAGCACGGAATCAGTGGACTCTGGTATATTGAGTTTCGATTTCAAATCGGGAGGATAACGACCATGCACTAAGCTAACCCATAGGATAAAAAGAGCCCCAGGAGGCTAACCTGAGCTGAAAATAGGAGGAGATGGCGTGTCAGATTGTCAGTTGTATGCCAATCTGAAATTAGAAGGTGGAGAATGCATAGTCCATTTCGGCGATGAGAGCTTGCAATTCTGTCCCAGTAATTCAATGGTAGAGCGTCGGCTAGCCAGCATGAAGATCAAGGATTCGATTCCTGGTTGGCATAGCAAGGTTCTTTACAAGGTTTGTGACTTTTTGGAGAACACAGTATTAAAAAAAATTTGGAGAGGAGGTTAAACAAAAGGAAACAGAGAGTTGCTGAACCTGGTTGCAATTGAGCATTCTCTGCATTCCTGAATGGCATCGAAAGAAATGTTGCACGATTGAAACAATTCTTGTTGGATGGATTCAATTGAGATCGATCCAACTTTGAACTTTAAATTTCCTGGAGCTAATTATTCACCAGTTTCCAACAATAGTATTGCAATTGATTACCACAGTGCATTCTTTTGACATTAAAAATAACTGCTGATGAAAGTTTGTGAATCTCTCTAATATTAATGCTCACCCAAAATATTGGCTCAAAATATGGTCCAAAATATGGCTCCAAAATAGCGGTATCTTTCTATATTTTACCACAGCTGCAAGACTGGCTGCGTTGCAGGCGATAGAATTTGATATCTGAAACGAAAAAAAAATCCAAGTTAATGACTTTTTCTTTTACAATGCTCTGCAAACAACCCGTTAGAGGATTGTTAATTTCATTTCCATGCTTGTTGACCTCTCTTTAGCCATATTATAGCAGCATCAAACGCAGGCCATTCTACTTTATTTTTCCAGCCTTTTCACAAGAGAAAAGGAATTCTCGCCTACTCCTCCGGTCACGCAAATAACATTAAATTAGACGCTTGCAGAGCGAAGAGGCAATTTTCCGTAATCACATCTTAGCAAATATCATGCTCGAAAGAACCATTTTCAGCTGCCCCGACCTTGTTCTTGAAAAGTGACTGAAGAAATATACCTTTGCCCCCGTCACGAATTTATAGCCTTTTTCTGTGTGTTTCCTAACCTTTTTTTTGTGCTTTATGCCATAGCTTATGATATGAGTCATAGATCTATCAGCGGAGTTTGTTGCTGTCTAGGTAAAATTTTCCTCTTTATTGTCTTATGATTTCAACTCTTGTGGTTGTAGTATCCAGAAGAAATCGCATTGTTGCGATAAATACAAATACATTGGACTATATGTCCTGATCTCATAGATGAAAATACTAATCATTTATGCTTGTTGTATCGGAAATAGGACATCGTTTGTGAATACATAAAAAGTATTTTGAAAATTAATTTTTTGGAAAAAAAAGCATTTGTCTGAGCGAATTTTTGCTTCACTTTGTTTACATTCACTTGAAATATTTTCTAAACTATAAAATGCAGGTAAATAAAAAGTTTTTATCCAGGCGAATTTTTACCTTGTTTTGTTTATATTCATTTGAAATATTTTCTAAACTATAAAATATAGGTAAATAAAGAATTTTTATCCAAGCGAATTTTTGCTTCACTTTGTTTACATTCACTTGAAATACTTTTTAAACCATAAAATGTAGGTAAATAAAGTGTTTTTGTCCAAGCGAATTTTTGCTTCACTTTGCTTACATTCACATGAAATATTTTCTAAACTATAAAATGAAGGCAAATAAAAAGTTTTTGGCCGGGCGAATTTTTGCTTATATTCATTTGAAATATTTTCTAAACTATAAAATATAGGTAAATAAAGAGTTTTTATGCAAGCGAATTTTTGCTTCACTGTGTTTACATTCACTTGAAATACTTTTTAAACCATGAAATGTAGGTAAATAAAGTGTTTTTGTCCAAGCGAATTTTTGCTTCACTTTGCTTACATTCACTTGAAATATTTTCTAAACTATAAAATGAAGGCAAATAAAAAGTTTTTGGCCTGGCGAATTTTTGCTTTGTTTTGCTTATATTCATTTGAAATATTTTCTAAACTATAAAATATAGGTAAATAAAGAGTTTTTTATGCAAGCGAATTTTTGCTTCACTTTGTTTACATTCACTTGAAATACTTTTTAAACCATAAAATGTAGGCAAAGAAAGTGTTTTTGTCCAAGTGAATTTTTGCTTCACTTTGCTTACATTCACTTGAAATATTTTCTAAACTATAAAATGAAGGCAAATAAAAAGTTTTTGGCCGGGCGAATTTTTGCTTTGTTTTGCTTATATCCATTTGAAATATTTTCTAAACTATAAAATATAGGTAAATAAAAAGTTTTTATCCAAGCGAATTTTGCTTCACTTTGTTTACATTCACTTGAAATATTTTTTAAACCATAAAATATAGATAAATAAAATGTTTTTGTCCAAGCGAATTTTTGCTTCACTTTACATACATTCACTTGAAATATTTTCTAAACTATAAAATATAAGCAAATAAAAAGTTTTTGTCCGAGCAAATTTTTGCTCCACTTTGCTTACATTCACTTGAAATATTTTACAAACTATGAAATGTAGGTATAAATAATAAGCGACAAAATTATTCAACAGGAAATCGAGTTTCTAAATCAATAACTGATTTTACAAAACTCTTATAGATTTCGAGAAATTGTCTTGTGAAGTCGAATGAGATCAAAATTTTCCCTTTTTTGCAATTTGTAATACTTATATATCCCGAAAAATACAGTGCTTTCTATAAACAATAAATAAATAGTTTATAGTCCTTTAAATGAGTTAGAAAGATAAATAATTTGATTTTGAATCGGTTTCTTAGTTTTTGAAATATAGTGTTTATAATAGTGATAAACGCCATTGATCCAAACAGGTCTATTCTATTAGTTGCAGATTTTAACGTATACATTCAGAAACCAGAAAATATGAAGATTTAGACTTAATGCAGGCGTGTTATGTTCAACTTGAGTATTAAATCTTATCCTGTAAAATCTACGTGTATAGACTTGATATTGACTCGTAATTAAGACCATTGTTTCAAATATTATTACGAATGCGTTAAATGTTTCCTGGCATTCCATGTTTCAGCAAGGGTAAAACACATTTACATACAACCATTGCTATGATGCTGTAATAAACTTTGCTGTCCCAACCGGGAATCGAACCACGAATCTTCGTACACTGTAAAGCATTTTGTAACCTTTACTCATTTTTTTTCAGCTACTTTGTTAATAATTTCGGTAAACTATCAGAAAAGCTGCAATCATAGGCGTTCATGAGAATTACAGCTTCATTTCTGAAATATTCAGCTAAAATTATCTCGTCTGCTAAAGCGTAATTTTTTACTTTTATATATATGTTATAAAAACTATCAGGAATTTTACTCCCCATTACGGCCAGCTAATTGCCCTGAAATTTTCATTAACAGTAACATGCTTGCAAATGTTTCATAGTGTAGTAGCCAGCAGATGCTTTACCGTGCAGCTACTGCGATGGAATTGTAAATTCTTATCGTCGAAGTGGATTTTGTATTATCCATCCTCTAATGTCAGATTGACGTGAAACTGATAATTTGACTGGCCACCTTATGCTATTTTTACCTCAGGTGAGCCTCTTGCTGCTATTTTTAGCCTCAACGTTAACATCCTGAGTGGTTGTTTACCTTCTTATATGAAATATGCGCTTGATATAGTAGAGTTCACTGAATCCGTGCTAGTTGTTCTAGGGTTATTTTCAGACCACCGACATTTTTTAACTAACATACAAGGTTGATTTGTTCGGGCGCCATTGTAAAGAACTTTGCTGCCTTAACTGAGAATCGAACCATATATTCTGGTACTGGCCCGCAGATGTTCTACTGTTGAGGTATTGGTACGGAATTTCACGCTCTTATTCTCGAAGTGATTTCTGCAATGTAAAGGAAGGGATGCCGAATCTTTCAAATATTTTTCTCTACCTTGGCTCCCAATTTGGTGAAATATCGCTAATTTGGCAAATTTTGAAAGACACTGGAATTTTCTCATTATCTCTAAAACTTTTTATTTTATGACTACTTTCTAGCGATTTGTATAGAGAGTATATAAGGAAATCATCATTCTGTTGGAAAGAATTGATATAATATGAATCAAATTGAATGGGATGAGTCAGTATGGCAATGATATGAATTAATATGATCAAGTGAGTCAATATAAGATGAGTCAATATGAGATATTTCGGAGAGTATATAAGGAGGTCATCGTTCAGTTGGAGAGAGTTGAGGTAATACTAGTCAAATTTAATTTTGAGATACCTCAGTGTTTTGAGAACAGATGTCGCTATTTTGCGAGTTATTTGAACATTAAATTACTATTTTATTATATCTGACAGTTATTATATCTGACAGTTGTGACCTTGTTACAGATTATAGTTTTATAATCTGTAAATTTTCCCCGTTTAAGCTTTATGGTGCTTTTAAATAAAAGCGTTAATTGTCCAGAAATTTGAACTCATTTGGTATCATGAGAGATTCTCATATGACATTACATATCGGAGTTCTAGACCTCAGATTTGAGATTATAGTTAGTAATACTATGTAGTTTACTTCGTTACTCTGCTGTGGAAGTCGGCTACGTTTGTGCTGGCCACGTTTCTCCTGGCCACGTTTCTGCTGGCCACGTTGAAGGACTGAAATTGTCAGTTCCTACGGAAGCTCGTAAAAAGTGTGGCTTATATAAAGTTTTATTCTGCCATTGCAGATACCGGATATTCCATGGTGATGACTACATAATTAGCGCGAAACCGGTCCGTGGACCTGTCCTGGTATCTGCAATAGGAGTGCTTCCTCACTGAACCGTAATTCGCGAAGAAAATGTAGGGTGATTCAAAAACGATGCGTCAAACTCTACGAGGTAGTAGTACACACAAAACTAAGCAATTTTCGTCATAGATTACCAGGTCGGAAATGAAACGTAAAGGCGCCAGTGGGAGCTTAATGGTGAAACCGATGAGGTGAGGCAAAAATACCGGAATGACTTAGATGTTATAAAATGACATTTAATAAACAATAATTACTTCAAAAAAGCGACAGCCAACCCGAATGCATGTCTCACAACGGCGACGGAGGGATTGGCGAACTGTCTCGAACAGACCAGGCATGTTGCGTACTTCGGCAGCAGGGGCTAAAATTCTAGCGACGAGTTCCTCTTCAGATTCAAGGATAGTATCATAGACGAGACTCTTGAGATATCTTCACAAAAAGTAGTCAAGACACGGCAGATCAGGCAATCGGCCTCTCAAAAGTTGGAGCTGTGAATAACTGCTTCAAACTCAGAAGACCGTACGTTCGATGTTACGAAAATTTGCATAAGGATTCTTCTTCTTCTCCAGATGAAATTTGCATACGTGATTTTCTTATTCAACCAGAAAATAACACCAGAATGACGCTTTTAAGTTTGAGGAGTGTCCGCTTACCAACGAGTAAGAGCCCTGTAACGCCTTTACGTTTTATTTTCGACCCGATAAACTATATCGGAAAATGCTTGATTTGGTGTATACTTCCACCTCGTAAAGTTTGGCCCATCGCCTTTTAATCACCCTGTATATGAAAAGAACAAAAACATAGCCATGACGTATGTCTAGTGTAGAGACAATCCAATGTCAAATACATTGTTTTGTGAATCAGGTACACCATCGTCTTATACCACCGCTGTGATAGTAGTAAATGCATTGCATTATACAAAGAAAGTCATGTACTGGCCGTAATAGATTCTCCATTTTATTCTGACATTCCTAATACAGTATAAGCAGTAAAATGGAATATGAATGCCTGAGACAGCAGAGTGTCATGTTCATGATATGGAAAACTGTAGATAAGCATAAATAACAAAATAAAGCAGCAGCAGCTGTTTCGAAGATACGTTGGACCCTCTTCGTCGGTGTAAGAGAATTAACAAACCCGTAGTCCAAAAGAAGAATGGGACTAATTTAGACTTCTAGTTTATTGGTTCTCCTGCACTGACAAAGGGGTTCCAACGTATCCTCGAAACAGCTGATGTTGCATTATTATTTTATTAGTGCTCATTTACGTTGCTCTAGTTTTCCTTATCGTTCGCACAAAGTGTATTTTACTTATTGATGTTCATGATATATTATTTTCCCTACAATGCATGGTAATGTATAGGAAAAGTATTGGAATCATGTCGAAAATCGCAACTCGAGTTTTCACGGATCTACACGTTTCGAGACCTCTAGAATACGAAAAAACTATTTTTAGCGAGTCTGTCTGTGTGTCTCTGAGTCTGTATGTCTGTGTGTCTGTCTGTCTGTCTGTTTGTCTGTCTGTGCAATGTATGTATTCACCCTAACTCAAAAACTAATAGACCGAATTTCGTAAAATTTGGTAGGTAAGACCCTTGGATGTGACCCTGGGGCTGAGTAGTTTTTGGTACGATTCGTAAAAACAGAACCCGCCTTTTTTTACTAAATGGCAAGTAAAAATTTCATTTATCTGCTCTAGCTAAAATACTAACTGACCAAATTTCACAGAATTTGGTAGATAAGTTACTTGTTGGATACTTTGGTGCTGATTAGAATTTGGTACTATTCGGTAAGAACAGCTTGCCTTTTTTACAAAATGTTCCGCAAAAATCGCCAAAATCTATGTAAAAAGGACTACATATGCTCAAATGTAAATTCTTGTTTCATACGCAATTTTTGACGAGGAAAAGGATATAACACTGCTTTATGCTTCAGGACTAATCGTTCTCAAGATATTCGACATTTCTTGCATTTTTATTACGCCGATTTTGGAAAAATGTCCAAGTACCAAATAAAAACAAAAATTGAATTAAAAATGCAAATTTAGTGTTATTTGGTGCAATTAAACTCAATCTAACGAATTATTAAAGAAATAAAGTAAATATGAATTTGAGTCTGCAGGGAAAGTCCTGTGCTGCCCACATCAGATTTTTTAATATGCAAACCAAAACCATATATTTTTATATCTGCTAAGACTGATATTGCTACATTTTGCTCAAACTACCGAAAAGTTATACCTATATGAAAAATCATAATTTAATGCCTTCTGTCTATTTGTTAAAGTCAGTTTCTAAAGTATACCTTTAAGATTATTATCCTTAGAGCAGCTGCTTATGTAAAGAATGGAACAGTAAAAAATTATATCACGGACTTGTTCTTATTCTTTCTAACCCAACATCATAAAATAATCCTTTTGTGTGGTTCTGCCCTAAGAAACTTGTTGCACAGTCACGAATTTTCCAGAAATCTTCTTTTTTTTCCACCCATGTTTCCTTGTATACCGTTTCTATGCCAAATTTTAAGATAAGAATCTTTGTAACTGCCTCAAGAGTTTGTGAGCTTAAGGAATTAGATGTTATCAGAGCCTTAAATCCTCCTTAGGATTTTTTCAAGGGCTGATGCTGTGTTTTTATGAGCGGTGGAAATTAAAACTGTCTGAGATGGGGTTAATAAAATGACAGAGCTTTTACACAGGTGATTCATTTTAGTGTATTGGGTTGACGTTGAGTTTACTTGTTTGGTAGGTGATTTACGAGCAAATAGAGATTTCAAACATGTATCCAGTCTAATTTATTGATCGGTGATGTTGAATTTTCACATAAAAGAGAAGAGCAGCAAGGTGTATATGATAGAATAGAGTAGAATACAAAAATTAGAATGTTGCAATGTCTATATTTAAAATAACTGTCTACTGGTTAGTTACAGTTTTCTGAGTTAGTCGCATTTTTATGTAGATTATATATATTTTTTTACTTTCCCTGCAACATATGGTAATGTATAAGGAAAGTATTGGAATCATGCCGAAAATCGCAACTCGAGTTTTCGACGGATCTACGCGTTTCGAGACCTCTAGAATACGAAAAATCTATTTTTAGCGTGACGTTTGTGTGTGTGTCTGTGTGACTGTGTGTCTGTATGTTTGTGCGAATATTGTATACACTCTAACTAAAAAAGTAATTGGCCGAATTTTATAAAATTTGGTAGATAAGTCGCTTGTGGGTCATCCGGGTGCTAATTAGATCTTGGTATGATTCAGAAAAATATAACCTGGCTTTTTTTGCAAAATGGCCCGCAAAAATCGTCAAAATCTAAAAAAAAAAATACGTATGCTCAAATATATCCATTAAATGCTTGTTTTATACGTAATTTTTAACGATGAAACCAACCAAAACGAGACCAACCAAGATACACTATGACTAGCCGTTCTCGAGATATTTTAGTTTTTTGTATTTTCTCTACGCCATCTTTGAAAATAAATCCATTTACCAAATGAGAACGAAAATTGAATTAAAAGTGAATTAAATTTAATAAAATAAAAAGAACGCGTATATATGTTTGTAGAGAAAGTCATGTGCTGCCCACATCAGATTTTTTAATTTTGCAATAAATTCTTTGAAAAATCTCTATTGTTGTTTCAAATGATCTCAATTGTAACATGTCACGTTTCATTTTGAAGGGTTTGAAAAAATATTTTGAGTGATTCCGAGTTTGACAATGTACCACATCGGAGGGTGAAGGGTAAGATGCTCCCCGAGGGGACTAATAACGTCACGGACATAAAAATTACATCGCGACCATTAGTCACTGCAATGATTTAAACTGTGAATTTTTGTGATAATTAATAAATAAATATCCCCTTTTATCCGTAATCATGTCAAAATTTTTCCTACGCTGTTATGTTAAGAAAATTTAAAATTTCGAATAAATATATGCACGTTTTGGCTCGACTTCTATCTATATCTAGATTTTTTGATAATAAAACCAAACATAAAGTTTCGTGAAAATTCATCAATTTTTGTGGCAGATACCGTCTATGCAAGAAATCGACCACAGACAGACGGACATCACTCTAAAATAGACAAAACATGGTCCAGAGGTTCTTAGACCGATATTGGCATAAAAATCTCGAAAATGGGAATTTTAGTGAGAACAATACTTTTTATCTCCTATATTTAATAGTATGAGAAAGAAAAATATCGTAACCTTTTTCTTAGGTTTCTTGTACCATCGTTATGAACAACACCCATTTCTTTACTTTCCTTGCAATACATGGTAATGTATAGGGAAATTATTGGAATTGTGCTGAATAATCGCAAGTCGAGTTTTTGACGGATCTACACGTCTTGGGACCTCTAGAACACAAAAAAACAAATTTTAGCGCGACGTTTGTGTGTGTGTCTGTGGCTCTGTGCGTGTTTCTGTCTGTCTACCTGTCTGTGTAGATATTGTATCCGCTCTAACTGAAAAACTGATTGACCGAATTTCATAAAATTTGGTAAGTCCCTTGTAAGTGACCCTGGTGCTGATTAGATTTTGGTACGACTCGAGATAAAAAAAACCTGCCTTTTTCTGAAAAGGGCCGCAAAAATTTCTGTATCCACTCTATCTGAAGAGCTAATAGACCAAATTTCACAAAATTTGGTAGATAAATCCCGTGTAGTATAACCTGGTGCTGATTAGATTTTGGTACGATTCGGAAAAAAGGAATCTGCCTTTTTTGGAAAATGGCCTGCAGAAATATTTAAATTTAAAATTAAAAGACATATGCTCAAATATATCACTTAAATGTTTTTTTATACTTAATTTTTGACGTCGAAAGGAATAAGACCAACCCCATTACTCTAGGAATTGCTGTTCTGGAGACATTCTAGTTTCTTTGCATTTTTACTACGCCACCTTTGAAAATAAATCCAGTTACCAAATGAAAACGAAAATTGAATTAAAAACGCAAATTCAGTGTAATTTAAAATAATTATAGTTGCAATTTTGTGCAATTAAACTGAATTTACTGAATTATTGGAGAAACAAAGAGAACATAAAAATGAGTCTCCAAGGAAAGTCATGTGCTGCCCACATCATATTGTTTCATTTGAAATATGTAGAAGATTGATGTTCACACATCAATTTAAAATGGGTAAAAGGGTTACTCAATGTTTTGATATAATAAACATCTAAGCTTGTGGTATCCGTAGCGGGAAACCGAGCGTTATGTAGAATGAAGACACTTTGGACGTTTATATCTCCAAACCTAATAGATAAAAATGCAAACATTTGCTCTTATTTTGTCGGAAATATGATATAAATTATGAATATATAAGAATAATTTCAATATTTTGATATTTTGAATTTTTTCCGAAATGTTTTCGAAAATTTTAGGAAATATTAAAATTATTCCGTAAGATATATAAAAGAATTTCAGCAAAATATGTTCGGTAGCTTTTTAAACAAAAAGTAAAATAATAATTATACCCATATAATATGGAAAGATCATGTGACCCACTTCAAAATAAAATGTGGCGTCCATCTTTTTTATCCATACTTTTATACTTATGGGTTAAAATCGTGATTTTTAAAAATCTTTTAAATTTATATTTAGTGTTGCATCCGTCCTAAAACCGATTTATTTTTGCGTATTTTCTGTGCATCTACATTCTGCGCCAACGCAATTACAATATTTGATTTTAAATTATTACCAAACTTTGATTATTTCTACATCGAAACCTAATTTTAATGGAAACAGAACGTAAACAAGTGATTATAGGATGAGTTGTATAAGAATTGCTGAACTTTTTTCATGCAAATTTATTTAGCTCTAGAGTCTGGAATAGAAGTGATATGAATGAAACATTCATTGCGTTTACATACTGAACCAGATGATTTATATTTCGATGACGTCATTTGAATAAAGTTCATTCTTTTTGATGAAGTTTTAAGTTTTCAAATATAATAAATTATTGTAGTACTGTGATAATTTAAAATATATCAACGCTGAATGTATCGCATTTGAGAGCTGTTTAAATGAAATTGCATTTCAGTTGGAAAGTGTTTTATTATCAATGCTTTATGCAGGATTGATCTTTCTTGTTCCTACTTTAATTTGAAATATCTTCAAAATTATAAAGGATAGATAGAAATAGTAAGAGACAAAATATTTATTAGGAAATTTAGTTTCTAGATCCTTATATGTTTTGAAACATAAACTCATATAGTTTTCGAGTAATAGTCTTGTTGAAGAGGATTGAAAAATTTGTGTGTTCTAAGTTTGTAATGCTAATATCTCAAAAAGTAAAAGTACTAGATCTGAACAATAAATTATAATTTGTAGCTCAGTTCTACAAATGTATTTAATTGGGTTTTGGATCTAGCCCTTAGTTAGTTAGTTATAGTGCGTAGTTAGTTATAGTTAGTTAGTTATAGTTAGTTGTAGTATTTATGATTTTGATATGTTAGTATTTTAACGTGGGTTTTCAATGGGCAGGAAAGCTGTAACATTAAAAATATCAGTTGATAAATAATCACTGAGTGTTACTGCTCAATGTGTTATTGTTGTTGAGACCTAGATCGTCCGACCTACCGGAAAGGTGTAAGGTAACCGGGAAGTGCCACCCAATTTAGACTGGAAACTAGAGGGGGAGGCATCCACAGGGACCGTACCCTCCTTCCCCTACCACCAACCTCTCGGAAGGACTTACGGACCCACATGTTTAACGTGATCGTACTCCGCATGAACACGGCGGCAGTTGTGGCAGCGTGCAAATCCAGCTCGCAAACCACCGGGCTACAGCGCCCGAAATGTGACAACAGCACGCTGTGTTCCCAGGTGGTCTGCTGCTCAATGAGTGTACTTTCTCCTTTATGTAATATTGGTGCACAAGCTTAAGATATTTTGTTTTGATTAAAATCAATTTGAAAGTTAAATGATCTTGGGAATTCTAAAGCTGTTTAATGATTGATAAGATTTGAACAGAATAGATGGAAATATGCGTATTCAAATATGTATTCATGTTCAAGGCAAGTTTATTGATTAATTTAAATCTAAAATCTCGTCAGATATATTGCATGAGTTTAATGTATATTCCTCCAAGCAAGTTAGTAAATTTGATATTTTGTCTACTGGTCGGAGTATCCAGATAAAATCGGGACAAAAACAGAAAGTGATCTAGATATATGCACTTAGCGAGTTATTTGTAGAGCTTTGGAAGCTTGTAAACAAAACAAATGAGCTCGAAGAAATCGAATAAATGTATTTAACTTTACTGGCGTTGTATTTTACAAAGTTTTATTCACGCAAAACCACTTCGGCTCCATGGGATTGGAACTTAATCGATTTTTCTATCTTTTGCTTTACGTCCTAAAGTGTGAAAATAAACTATATTTACCCGATTATTTAACTTGAACAATATGAAATATGGATATATACAAAAGACAAATGGTGTCTTATATCCAGACTACTATTTATACTTTCTCATATTATGTAATATGCATAGAAAAAAATCTGATGTGGGCAGCACATGACTTTCCCTGCAGACTCAAATTCATATTTTCTTTATTTATTTATTAATTCATTAGATTGAGTTTAATTGAACCAAATAACACTAAATTTGCATTTTTAATACAATTTTTGTTTTTATTTGGTAATTGGACATTTTTCAGAAATCGGCGTAACAAAAATGCAAGAAATGTCGAATATCTTGAGAACGGTTAGTCCTAAAGTATAATGGAGTGTGTTATATTATTTTCCTCTTTAAATATTTTCGTATAAAACAAGAATTTAATTGATACATTTGAGCATACACTACTTAGCATTTCTTTTAGAGTTTGACGATTTTTGGAGGGCATTTCGTAAAAAAAAGGCAGGATGTTTTTTTCCGAATCGTACCAAAATCTAATTAGCTCCAGAGTATCTCACAAGTAACTGATCTATCAAATTTTGTGAAATTTTGTCAATTAGTATTTTAGCTACAGCGGATACATGAAATTTTTACGGACCATTTCGCAAAAAAGGCGGGTTCTGTTTTTACGAATCGAACCAAAAACTAATCAACACCAGAGTCACATCCAAGTGACTAACCTACCAAATTTTATGAAATTCGGTTCATTTGGTTTCGAGTTAGATTGGATACATACATTGCACAGACAAACATACATACAGACAGACACATAGAAAGACAGACATACACACACACAGACGTCACGTTAAAAATAGTTTTTCGTATTCTAGAGGTCTCGAAACGTGTAGATCCGTCGAAAACCCGAGTTGCGATTTTCGACATGATTCCAATACTTCCCCTATATATTGCCATGTATTGCAGTGAAGGTAAAAATATTGTTTTCAAGAAAATTTTAGAATTCGAGATTTTGATGTTAATATATGATTTAAGACTTCCTGAACACGTTTTGACTATTTTTAGAGCGATATCTCCCGCCTGTTGTCTATTTGTGGTCCATTTCTTGTGCAGCAGCCCCAAAGATTAATAGATTTTCCCGAAACTTTATATTTGGCTTTGACATACAAAAATCTAGAACGATAGAATTTTTTGAAGTTCGAACGGATATTTTCGAAATTGATTCTAAATTATATATATGTTTTAATATGGCAGCATGGAACAACATTTGACATAGTAATGCATGAAAGGGTTTATTCAGAACTGATGACAACGACCACGCGACCTAAAATCTTTAATCATTGTTGCGAAAAATAGCTGCGATACCGATTTTTTTGTTCATGACGTCATCCCTTGGGGGGGGGGGGGCAAGATACTTCTCCGGGGTTATATTGTCAAGTATGATATCAATCCAAGGATTTTTCAAAGCGCTTTAAAGTAAAGAAAAACACGCTGAAGTTGTAATCATTGAAAAACTTGATATCGATTTTTCAAAATTTTTCTTGTAATATTTGGAAAAAAAATGAATTCTGATATGAGAAAGTTGATTTGAGCCACACTGCAGTTAAATTATATAAACTTGCCCCTAATTCGAAATACATGCTTTTCGTTCTTCACATTGCTTCATGCTTCACATTACTTCACTTACATTCTTCATATTGTACTACTTGACTTACATCAACTTCAACTGCTTGTTACGATTTTCATATCTCATCTTGAACACCCAATGCATTAAACTATTTTCACCAGCCATAAAGCTAGGTCAAGGCATTAAGTAAAATATTAACCTTTGCCATGGCCTAAGGAGAAGGGAAAAGAAATGAAATACAGTCTTTGAAATACTGGTTTTTTTTTGGAACGCATTGTTGTTGAGCAAATTCCCCTTTCGGGCAACTGCAATTACCATAAATAGCGGGGCAAAACAATTGCGGTAATTGTGAGTTGAAGGGTAGAAGACTGGTACGGTTTTCATTTTTGAAATATTCTGTTGAAGGGATATGATATCTTAAGGGCTGTTAACCCGCGCGTGCTTGAATGGAAATTTGAAATATCCGAGGATTTTACTGTCTCATACGCAGTATTGAGAAAGTATAGTTTGTAAGAAATTTTTCTATTTTGAGAATTTGATTCCAATATATGTTTTAAGACCTCCTGAACACGTGTTAATTTCTTTTGGAGTAATGTCCGTCTGTCTGTCTGTGTGTCTGATGTCTGTGGTCGGACTTCTTATATACATGATATAAGCCATGAATATTAATGAATTTTCAAGAAACTTTACAGCGGCTTTGTTATCAAAAAATGTAATATTAGATAGATTTTTTTTTAAATTCAGGTGAAATGTATAATGTGAATTAGCACCAAGTGCATTATGCATAACGGGGATAATTTATGGTTCAATGATTGTGAAACAGAATAGTTTCAACTATTGTTCTAAACAGTAGCCGGGATACAATTTTTTACTTTCCTTATATACATAATGTATAAAGAACTTATTGTGATGGGGTCGAAAATTCGAATTCTAGTTTTCGACGGGAGAGCACGTTTCAAGTATCCCTGAGTACAATCAGTAAATGCTTGAAGCCTGTTGTTTACTTGTTCGAATGTTCAGAAATCTCTAAATTTTCGAGGGAAATTATGAAAAAATCACCAGAAAATCAAAATCTTTAATAAAGTTTAAATCGTCATTTTTTATGTAATTTTCTATTAGAAAATGATTGACATAAATTTTAGAACGTTAGCATGAACCGTTCTCGAGATATTGCAGAATTAAAAAAATACATAACAAAAATCATATAAAATAAAAATATTAACTATTGTGAAATATGCTCACTTTTCATAAGTAATATTATGCGATAAATTTGGTGACATCATTCTCGGATCTAGTTCTTTCCATTCATGAGAAAAGATACTTTGGATAATACTTTTGTATTTGGGAGCCAATAATCATTTATCTGTTATAAGAATAACTAATTTCTCCGTCCATAACGCTTGGCAAAATTTTGGCGGAATGTCGCTAACTTAGCGACTTTTATAAATAATACCAAATTAAAGAAAATATCTCCAAATTGATAAAAATGCGCTAAATCAATGAAAATGAGGACTATTTGATGAAAGTTCAAAATCTTGGAAAGAACATACGAGTAGACTAGAAGAATAACACATTTCTTTTTCCGTCCGTAACGCTTGGCGAGAAATTTAGTAGGACATCGCAAACTTGGCGACTATTTTAAATGTCGCCAAAGGCACAAAAATGCCTCTAAATTGATAAAATTGATGCCGAGTGGTAAGTAATGTTTCGGAAATTCTGATTTCTGTCATATGACATATCTTTTAGTATATAAGAACTACTCTTCTCTCCGTTTGTCTGTAGCACGGTGATGCTTTTGGCGAACTTGGCGAATGATTTAGCAACGTATCGCCAAATTGCTGATATTTTGCCCCAGATTAACAAAAATATCGTCAAAATTGCAAAAATGACGCTAAATTAATGAAAATGACGCTTAATTGATGAACTAATTATTAAAATATTTTAATATATTGAGTATATTGCTTACTGAGGATGCTATCAATATAGATAAGTGTTTATTTAGAGTTGCTTGAAATGTAAGTTAATTTGATATTTTGAAATTATTTTGAATGATTTGTTGTAATTTGGAAAATCGCCATATGTACAATTTAATGATTAAAACACGTAACGTGGGTCTTATACATTATTTTTACTTTCCTTATATACATAATGTATAAGGAAAGTATTGTGACGGATTTATTGATTCGAATTCGATTCGAATTGGAATTGATTCGAATTATTGATTCGAATTATTGATTCGAATTCGAGTTTTTGACGGGAGAGCATGTTTCAAGCATCCCTGATCACGAATCAAAAACTTTTGAAGTGATGTCTGTGTGTGTGTGTGTGTGTGTGTGTGTGTGTGTGTCAGTGAGTCTGTGGAGACGATAACTGACAATGGAGTGGACCGGTTCGAACGAAATTTGGTACAAAAATCACAATCCATAAACACTGGAAGCCTATTGCTTTTATATGCAATCGAATGTTCAGAACCCCTAAATTTTCGTGTGAAATTTTGAAAATATCGTCAAAAAATCAAAACCGCTACTAAAGTTATGCAAATAGACATTTCTTATGTAATTTTTTATTAGAAAACGATTGACATAAATTTTAGAACGATAACATGATCCGTTCTCGAGATATTGCACATTTTTCAAAAAATTGTCAAAAAGTCATATAAAATAAAAAAATATATATTTCCTAATGAGAAACATGTTCACTTTTCATATGTAATATCATACGATAAATTTGGTGACATCATTCTCGTGAATTTAACTATTTACATTTATGAAAAAATATACTTTGAGTAATACTTTTGTATTTGAACGTCAATAGCCATTTATCTGCTGTAAGAATATCATATTTCTTCGTCCATAACGCTTGGAAAGATTTTGGCGACGAATTTGGTGGAATGTCGCTAACTTGGCGACTCTTTTGAATGCTGTAAATTAACGAAAAACTCGCCAAATGGATAAAACAGACGCTAAATCAATGACGACTCATTGACGAAAATTCAATATCACATCAGTTCAACAATACACTATTGTCAAAATTCAATCAGTTCAACAATACACTATTGTCAAGTATGGTGCTTTGTCAAGTTTGGTATCAAACGAGATATTTTTAAAATCCCTTTAAAGATAACACACTCTGTAATCATTTGGACTCACGATTTCGACTTTTCAAAAATTTATAATCAGATAATGTACCGAGAAATTGAAACAGTAGAATTTTTTATCTGTTAGGTATTACAAATATACCCCTAAAAATATATGAAAAAAATATCGTCTGATTTTTACTTTCCTCATACACATAGTATAATGTATGGGAAAAAGCATTGCGACGGGGTCGAAAATTCGAATTCAGATATTTAGACGGAAGAGCAAGATTCAAGTATTCCTGATCACGAATGGAAATTAGTACACATATTACAATCAGTAAATAATGAACTCTATTGCTTTTAAATTAAACGCAAATCTAACTTGACAATTGGTATTACTGCTAACATCTGCTAAGCAATATACTCCATTATATGTATTAAAATATTCTAATTATAATTTCATCAATTTGGTGTCATTTTCGTAAATTTGGCATTATTTTTGTCACTATAGCCATAATTTCTCAACTTAATCTCACTTTAAAAATCCATTATGTTGACGATATTTCACCAAATGAGTCGCACGTGTAGCTAACTTTTCTGCCAAGTGTTACTTATTTGATGATACATACTACTGTTCATTTTTATGTACTTTTCTAGATACATTTATTTGAAAAACGTGCTATACCTCCAAAACAAATAAAGCTAATATTCTAAAGTTGGTGTTATGCGTTTCAGAATAAAAAATGTGTGCAAAACGATTATTTATTTAACATTATTGAAAGTCCTAATCTTATGATATTTAAAAAAATAATTATAAAATTTGGGGTGAGGTTCTTTCAAACGTCAAATCGCTTTTAAAATCAATAGGATTTAATTCAGGAATCATATTAATCGTGTAAAACATAATAACGGTGGCAAATTCAAAACTCTCTATTCATTTGTGAGATATCGCATTCACAGTTTCAAGGACACACACACACACACATCGCGTTAAAACGTTCGAATTGAGTTCAGAAATGCTTAAAAAGTGCTCTTCGTGTCGGAAACTCGAATTCGAATTTTCGTCACAACTTACAATATGCAACCAATTTACAATATGCAGGCAAAGTAATGAAAAATTTGAAGCATACATTCGAAATTGAAGAAATAAAATTATGTTTGTGCTATAGTAAATATGCAATAAAGATATAAAGTCGATAACTGTGAAAACTAATGCCACAGAAACATTTTATTTCTGACGATCCTTCAGCAATTTCAAACGAAATTTTGCTATGCATAATAATTATGCAATTAATGACGTTGCTGTAATTACATGATTACATAAGTGGTAGTCTATTTAAATGCAAGATGAGCATAAATAATAGCATGAACGTAATTTGTTGAGCGTCACGAGTTACATGTAAGTGGGCAAAATGACCTTCTCGAATAGAATGAAAGAATAAGAAAAAATAACGGGTTGTGCATTGGGCACAGCTTGTGCAATTTTAACTTTTATTACAGCATGAAGTATACACAAATTACATTGAGAGGTTGAACACTCGATAATGTAATTTTGACGGATTAACACGTTTTCGGTATTTCTGAACACGGATCTTTATAGACTGATTATTGCTTGATGGCCTGTTTGTTCATCTGCCATGATACGAATCTGTCAAGACCTGTTAGAAGAAAATGGGAAATCGTGTCTCTAGAAATAAAAGGAGAAATCGAGCGAAATTTTTTATGAGTAGCTCGACTTATAAGATTTTTTTATTTATTACGAAGTTTAAACTTTGGATAGATCACGAGCTTTTGCACTTTATACAGATATATATAAATTAGAAATTTCCATCCTCGCTTTGCGTGTTCGTCATGGCTAGTGGTCATTAAACGTGACACCGATACTCTAAATAAGAGTTGCTGATAACATTTCTGAATATCAAATATCCTTTCAGATTTAAGAATAAAAATGGAGTACATTTTTTAATACTGTTACTTATGAATATAATCATCCCTCGCTGGAGTCTAACTGGAGAAAAATTTTAACACAGGGATGGTGCTCTCTAGAAAACATTAACGTAATGTTAGTTCCGACTAGAAAAATTTAACATAGGGATGGTGCTCTCTAGAAAACATTAACATAGAGTTAGTGCTCCATAGAAAAATTTAACATAGGGATGGTACTTTTTAGGAAACATTAACATAATGTTATTACTCCCTAGAAAAATGTAACGTAGGGCTAGTGCTTTCTAGAAAACTTTAACTTGATGTTAGTGCTCCCTAAAAAAATTTAACATAGGGATGGTGCCAGAACTTGATTCTGGTACTTTTTAGGAATGCATACTCTATGACCATACATTATGCAACCATTTTGCAATGAAAATTCAGATTCTCTACCTTTCCAAGGCACAGGTAATTCAGTTCCAGATTTTAAACTTTCATACAGTTCGAACAATTTCCTATCAGTTTTAGTAGCTCTAGCTATGTCAGTTGCTGTAACAGGCATTAATTCAACTTGCGAAATATTTGTCACGTCTGCTTCAGTTAAGTACTCACAGTCCTTGTCAACTGCTAGTGGTAACCGTGAAAGTGCATTTGAAAGTGCGTGAAAGTGCAAGAAAAAATTTTCATTGTGCGGCTGCTTCCTAAAAAATTAATATAGTGTTGAGGCTTTCTGAAAATGTATCATAGTGTTAGTGCTCTCTAGAAAATATGATATTGGTGCTCCAAACATTCAACATAGTATTGAAACTGTAGGAAAATTAACATAGTGCTGGTGCTTCCTAGAAATATACAAGATGGTGCTGGTGTTTTCTAAAAAAATAATACTGTGCTGGTATTCCCTAAAACATTCAATATTGTGCTGGGGTACTCTAAAATATTTTATCTTAATGCTGGTGCTCTTTAGAAAAATTTAACCTAATGATGGTGCTACCTGACAGTAAAAGTTCGCAGACCTCTATTCTATACAATAGTTTGATAAAGAAAATAAGGTTAGATCAAATATATTTTAAATTTTTGATTTAAAAAAATATATATATTTAAGTGTACGAAATATTCGGTATTTGGTTCATTGTTGAAATGTTTCATTTTGAGACAGTAACAGTTAAACTGGACTTTTCGGGGACAGTTAAAATGGAAACAGTTAAACTTTAACAGTTAAACATTAACAGTTAAATTTTAACACTTAAACTGTTAAACTTTAACAATTAATCAATTAAACTTTAACAGTTAAACTTTAAACAGGTAAACTTTAACAGTTAAGCTAAACAACTAAAACTTTAACAGTTAAACTGGGCTTTCTCCCTACTGGAGTTTTCGGGGCAATTCAATACATAGAGCACCAACTTGTGGTATCTCCTAACTCCCTTTATATTGACCATTCCCATAAAAATCCAAGGGGAACGTTGCATTGATGAAAATGTCTCCTTTCCCATTACAAGTGAAACATAACACACTCAGTAAACTTTAATGCGACCTTGTACTATCGCTCCTGAATTTCGGGTCCGCCATTATTTATTCGCCATATATGGCCCGCAATCACCAAAAACCACCTCATGCTGGATATTGCAAGCATGAAATGTGCGGAACGGTGTGCCAACGGTTGCAGAAGGTGGCCATTAACGACCCCCGCGCCTCATAGAACCAGGGGCCGCCTAACTCAATTAGGTGTAAATAAAACATGGGGGCAGAGGGTCTCCGTAACTGAGGGGTGGGTCGGAACCGCCTCTGTATGCTCCCGGGCCAGTCGTAAAAGTTCCATTTAGTAGATGGGAAAGGTGGGGAAGATACGCGATGTTTTCTATAGCGTGGTGGTAAGGTTAGTATCAAGAATATGCATGTATAAAAGTTTTGCGTACCAGTATACGCATGTGTAAATATTTTAAGATTATAGACTGATAATTTGCATAAGATTCCAATTGGAGGCAAACATGTCGCTGTACTATTATTTTTACAGGGGTAAAAAAAATATCTTTGGAACATCTATCTATTCATTACATATTTAAAATATTTATTAGATATTTCAAGATTTATTAGATGTTTTAAGATTCATTTATTAAACCTCAGATATTTCAAATATTTATTAAACCTCAGATATTTCAAACATTTATTAAACCTCAGATATTTCAAACATTTATTAAACCTCAGATATTTCAAACATTTATTAAACCTCAGATATTTCAAACATTTATTTAACCTCGGATATTTCAAACATTTATTAAACCTCAGATATTTCAAACATTTATTAAACCTCAGATATTTCAAACATTTATTAAACCTCAGATATTTCAAACATTTATTAAACCTCGGATATTTCAAACATTTATTAAACCTCAGATATTTCAAACATTTATTAAACCTCAGATATTTCAAACATTTATTAAACCTCAGATATTTCAAACATTTATTTAACCTCAGATATTTCCAACATTTATTAAACCTCAGATATTTCAAACATTTAAACCTCAGATATTTCAAACATTTATTAAACCTCAGATATTTCAAACATTTATTAAACCTCATTCATTTCAAGCATTTATTCAACCTCAGTTATTTTAAACATTTATTATAAACTCAGATATTTCAAACGTGTATTAATCCTCAGTCTGATCATAAGCTGTACATTAATCTGCATTAGAGGATGGAGAATACACAATCCTCTTCGACGATAAGGTTTTATATTTCCGTTACAGTAGCTCAACGGCTGAGTATCGGCTGGTTAGTTCGAAGATCCGTAGTTCGATTTCCGGATGGTATAGCAAGTGTCTTTACAATGGCGCCCAAACAAATCAACTCTGAAGGTTAGTGCAATATGGTCTGAAAAAGACCCTAGTACAACTAGTGCGGATTCAGTGGATTTTGGTTTATTGAGCGCGTATTTAAAATTGGAACGTCAATGATCTCGCAGGAAGTTAGCCTGAAGGATAAAAATGGCAGTAAGCAGCTGAAGGCTTACCTGAGGAAAAAGTAGCAAGAGGTGGTCAATCTGATTATCAGATGCATTAGAGGGTGGAGAATGCAAAGTCTACTTAGACGATAAGAGCTTGCATCTAGTAGCTCAACAGTAGATATTCGACTTACCAGTAAGAAGATCCGTGGTTTGAGTCCCGAGTTGGGGCAGCAAGGTGCTTTATAACCTTTATGGACTTACTCAAGACACAGAAAATAATAACAAAATAATTTTTTATTACAATGCGAAGATATAATTCCATTTCCACGTCAAAAATTGAAATTTCGTAAATCTTCGATTCGCTGGTGCACGAAAATAAATATGAAATATCCTAAAGTAAATACATAATTTGATGTATTTTCAATACAGTTTTTTACATATAAAAATCTTGCGATTCTTGTGTATTAACACACAATAACTAAAACAACTTATTTGAATTTAAAAATATCGTTCATAAGATTCTTGAGGCATAACCTGATATACCCCTGCACCGAAATTCTTAGTTATACGCCTCTTAAACTGTCCTCTACGTCGCAAGCGGATCAACAAACAAACAAACAGACAGACACCTTATTTTATTAGGTTAGACTATATATCCAGAGAAGGTACGTTATGGTATCATATATTTCATTGAATGTAGGCGTATGTCTGCACAATACAGAAAAATCTTTTTGTAGCAGCGTTTAAAATTGAGTTCTACTCGTATGTTAATGACTTCCTTTTGAAATGCAGAAATAAATGTAAAAGCGACGTGGGAATATAAAATAAAAAATAAGTAAATATAATATGCAGTAAAATTGGTTCCTAAATGTCTAACTCTTTTTCTTAAGGTTTCAATAAATCTTTTAAGAAGAGATATCATTATATAAATACTAATCAGGAAATTGAAATTTAAAAAAAAATAAAAAATGAATAAAAATGTGTTTATTCAGGTCAAACGTTCTTAATGTTAAATTGACATTTTCTTTTAAAATGCAAATTTTATCAATAAAATAAATTCTAGAAAATAATTCAATAAAATTCACTAATCAAAATCCTGGATGATCTATTACTATTTCGTTCCAATAAAGATGATTTGAAAAATATGAAATATCTCAGGACTGTCAATCTATCTTCCGACGATAAAAAATCGGCTGTAAATCTTTTCGATTTATATTTAAAATGAATTGGTTTTCTCCCCGAGATTTCTAATTTATTTTCCTGGTACTTAAGAGAGTATTTTAAGACTCCCATTAGCAAATTTTGAAAATATAGTGGCGTAGTTTATTTTAGTTTTTAACGAAATCGCATGTAATTAAAGTTAAAGTAGAAAAAGCTTCTTGTCATTTTCAGTGGGAGGTGCGTTTGATGTACGGGGGTCATACATATAATACATATAATAAAATTATTAAAATTATTACAAATTAAATTAACTATTACAGATACATCCAGTCAATGATCATACCGAAAATTAAACAATATAATACTGAGTAGGAGTAATTTAATCACGTTATTAAAGTTTGCCGAAAGGAAACACTCATATTATATATATATAATATGCTCCAGATTTTGATAATCCTTTCATGTTTGAAATTGATTTGTATGTATCGCTCTTGAATGTTGATAAATTCATGTGTATTACTGATAATTTAAAATTAAGATCATTTTGCCTTATTTGGTAGAATTGTTTTCCTTTTGTTAGATATTTCCTTTCATATCCTCTTTACTTAATTTTCCTCCGTATTGTTTTTGAACCAGGGTATGACACTGATCATGTTTTAAATTAGTCTTACCATTTTTTTTATTTTTATCTTTATTATACATATATATATATATATATATATATATACCATAGAGAAGCATGTTCACTTTTCATATGTAATATCATGCGACAAATTGGATGACATCATTCTCTTGGATCTAGCTTGTTCCATTCATGAAAAAAGATACATTTTAAGTAATACTTTTGTATTTGAACGCCAATAGTCATTTATCTGCTATAAGAATAACTCATTTCTCCTTCCATAACGTTTGACGATATTGTGGCGATGAATTTAGCGAAATGTCGTCAAATTGGCGACTTTTTTTAAATGTTGCCAAATCAACGAAATTATCGCCAAATAGAAAAAAATGATGATTAATTGACGAAAATTTAATACCTTGGAAAGAATATAAGTATCTACTATAGGAATAACCTATTAATTTCCTTATATACATACTGTATAAGGAAAGTATTGTGACGGGGTCGAAAATTCGAATTCGAGTTTTCGACGGGAGAGCACGTTTCAAGCATCCCTGATCACGAATCAAACATATTTGAAATGATGTGTGCGTGTGTGTGTGTGTGTGTGTGTGTGTGTGTGTGTGTGTGTGTGTGTGTGTGTGTGTGTGTGTGTGTGTGTGTATGTGTGTGTGTGTGTGTGTGTCAGTGAGCCTGTGGAGACGATAACTGACGAACGAATGGACCGATTCGAACGAAATTTTATAAAAAAAACCACAACCCGTGAATACTGGAAGCCTATTGTTTTTAAACTTTACCGAATGTTTAGAACCCCCCTAAATTTCGGAGTGAAATTTTGAAAAAGTCATCAAAAAATCAAAAGCTTTAATAAAGTTGCGCAAACAGACATTTCTTTTGTAATTTTTCCTTAGAAAACCATTGACATAAACTTTAGAACGCTAGATTGAACCGTTCCCCAGACATTGCACATTTTAAAAATAAATTTATCAAAAAATCCCATAAATTAAACAAATATATTAACTGTTGAGAAACGTTTTCACTTTTCATATAAAATATCATGCGATAAATTTGGGGACATTATTCTTGTGGATCTAGCTCGGTCCATTCATGAGAAAAGATCCTTTGAGTAATACTTTTGTATTTGAACACCAATAATCATTTATCTGCTCTAAGAATAACTACTTATTTCTCCATTTATAACGCTTGGCAAGATTTTGGCGAAGAATTTGGCGGAATGTCGCCAACTTGGTGACTTTTTAAATGCTGCCAAATTAACGAAAATCTTGCCAAATTGATAAAATTGACGCTTAATCAATGAAAATGACAACTAATTGAAAAATATTCAATATCTTGGAAAGAATATAAGTATCTACTATAAGAAAAACCTATTTTTTTACAGTAAAAGTAGTAAATTCATTGCATTATATAAGGAAAATCATGTGTTGCCCACATCAGATTTTTTTCTTTCACATGGAAAAAAATATGTATGAGATCCACGTCACAATGGTTTTGACGTTGATTTATGCGTTTTCCGCTTTTTCGGACGAAACCATGTAAACTATTTCAAAGTACCCAATTAACTTATATTATGCGCTACTTTAAATCGATAATTATCAATATCGATAGTATATATATAATAAACGATTTTAATAATAAGTGTATCCATTTGGCATCATTTTCATGAATTTAGTGTCAATTTTGCAATATTAACGATATTTTCGCCAATCTAGAGCAAAATATCGCCAAGTTTCATTAAATGAGTCGCCATTTTCACCAATTTTATTTCCAAGCGGTACAGGCAAGCGAAAAACAGAGCTTTTTTAAAAATATAAATGACTATATTAAAAATGGCTATATTTTCGGCGTCATAATGTATCTCTATTGACCAAAGTATCTTCTCTCATGAATGAAACGAACTGGATCGACGAAGTTTAACAGATTTGTCGCATAATATTACTTATAGAAAGTGAGCATATTTCACAATAATTAATAATGTTTAAATATTATATTATTTTTTGATAAATCCATTTGAAAAATGTCTAATATCTCGAGAACGCTTCATGCTATCGTTCTGAAGTTTGTATCATTCGTTTTCTAAAGAAAAATGACATATGAAATGATCATTTTCGTAACATTGTTAAACGTTCTAATTTTTTAATGATTTTTTAAAATTTAATCCGAAAATTTGGAGATGTTCCAAACAGTCGATTGCGTTTAAAATTAATAGGATTCCAATATTCACTGATTGCAGCATTTGTTCCAAATTTCGTTCAAAACTCTCTATTCATTCGTGAGATATCGCATTCACAGCCTCACTGACACACACAGAGACATCGCTTCAAAATGTTCAATTTGTATTCAGGGATGCTTGAAACGTGCTCTTCCTTCGAAAACTCAAATTCAAATTTTAGAGCCCGTTATCATACTTTCCATATACATTATATTATGCATATAGTATACGTAAAAATTATCAGCAGTAATAAATCCTGATAAAACAATAAATTACATATAAAATCGTATCCTAAAATTTGAATTTTAGCACTGCAAACTGCAACAATAAGAAGTGCGTACTGACCACGGCTTACAATTGCAAAAAAAAAAACTTTGATAATCAAGTCAATTCTTCTGCTTATGCTTTATATGAAACAAGACGTAGTGACGTCAAAACAGTCTAGAATGCTAAAATAGTCTTAAAAGCGACGTAAAAATCGGAAAGAAGCCCTAATTCATTCATAAACAATAATACTATTACTATTTTGAGCTCGTCTCTCTTCCGAAAATTATGACGTAAACTCTTACGTCACAGGCTTCGGATTCCTCATTCATAAGTTCCATAAAAATGTTATGAATGAGTAACTGCGACACTAGAATGGCTTTCTTCGCGTACAAAGTAATTAATTGTAAAAGTTTCTTTAAAGTAAAGCAGGCCAATGCGTCATCCAGATGCAGTTATGTTTTTTTGGGGTGATTTTATTGGGATCAGAACTGCTGTTGTAACAATAGAGGTTGTAAACTTTTGTTAAAGATTGCAAAAACGTATATATGTAAATACACTAGGAATTTGTTCATATTTTGACGAAAATTAATGTTTGTGGCTTGGGAGTCCGGCTAAAATCGGAGAGTTACAAGAAATGGAAGCACTTTATAAGCTTATATCTCCGAAGTTAGAGGATAAAAATAGAAGCAATATATGCTAGTTTTGTCAGAAATGGAGTACTATTTATAAATATATAAAAATAATTTCAAAATTTTAATATTTTTAATTAAAAAATATAAATGAACTGTTTTGTTAAAACTTCAAATCAATCGATTCCTGTAATTAAAGTTCTCATTTCTACTCATGTTATTCATAACAAAGAAACTCCTCTAATTTCAAATAATAATAATAATAATAATAATAATAATAATAATAATATTAATAAACCCTCTCCAAAACAGTTATGAGATCCCAAATTGGTTTACGATAAATTTCTTTAGGACCGGAGCTGTACTTTCAGGTGGGTATCCTTCTGCAGAATCCGAAGCCTTCTTCAAATCACACGGAGCCGTTTTAGTCGCAGTTTTTCTTTTCTTTAAGTTACCTTTCCGGACTTTATGATAAATAAGTCTCTCTATATTTAAAAAAAAATAGTAGCTGCCGTTACCGCTTTTCGACAGATTTCGTGCCCATTGAGTTTCCCTATCATGTACCGCAAAAACTATAGCCTAAAATAATAGGGGGTTTGATACATTTTTAGAAAAAGATTAGGGGAATACACTGAGATAAAATATTTTTCAATTAAAATTCCGTTTAGGAAATATTTAATGATAAACCAAAGGAAATGTATTTAGGTTGGGAGTTCACGTTCTGGACAGATCAGTAATACCAAGACCACGAAATTTTGAAGACATGTACCTACATAGTTGTACTTTTGCAGGATGGAGCCCTTTTTTTAAATTTCTTCTTCTTCGACCTAAACCATCCTACCTGCCCAGAAGTGTAAGGTATCTGTTTGGACGGCTGGGAAACAGCCGCTCAATTTATACAAGAACCCAGTGGGGGTGATATCCGCAGGGATCGTACCCTACCACCAAACTCTCTGAAAGACCTAAGTCCCTATTACGCGATAGTAATTTGGGACAACACGCTTTGTTGTCCCAAATTACTATCGTGTAATAGGGGCTTGACGGATCCACATATTTAACGTGCTCGTGAATAAGAAGACAGTTTTCGCAGAGCCGTGCATCGAACTCTGGTCATCCGAATGCAACACCAACGCGCTAAACAGTGGGCTAACCAAGGGACGAATCTCCTAGTATATTAAAATAATAATAATAATAATAATTATCTATTTTTTTCTTTCTCATGTTAGCATGAGTTAAAATGCGCTGTTTTGTTTCATGTTAAATTGCCATTTTCTTACTTTACATAAGCTAAGCTCAATAAAATTAAAGTGAATAGAAAAACGAAAGTTGGAATTTCCCATTATTGATTCTCCTTTTGTCTAATTTATCTGCAAGAAAAGCAGCTTATCATACTGCTATACAAGATCAAATACAAATAACAAACTACTACAACATATCACAATTTGTTTTATTATACAAAATTTCATTATTTCATATTTAACATATCATAATTTGTTTTAATATTCAAAATTTCATAATGACGTTATTTCATAGTCATTTCAATGTTTTTGAGTTTTTACGGAAATCAGTATCTATCCTTAATTATTTTGTCATGGCCATCACAATTATTAATTTTAAACTGTTTTGTGTGATGGAACTATGAGTATTTAATAGTTGTTTGTTATTTCATCATAGTCATCACTTATTAGTTTCATCTATTTTTTGTGATGTGACCATGGATAATAGTTAATAAAAGTTAATACATAGGAAATGCTAACTTCAGGTAGTATACAGTATATAAAGGGTATAGCAAACTGAGAAATTTAAATAATAAGTATAAATAGTATATACTTTTTTGAAATGCAAAGGAATGCAGAATTTAAGAAAACTGATTTTAGGAAACGTCATTTTTGAATAAATTCTCAAATAATATCTTTAAAAATATGACAAATTCAACTTTATACAGCAAGTAATATAGACAAGGTTTTTAACTAATCTTTATAGTAGAAATATTTAAAAGACATAAGATTTATTATATATATATATGAATATAAATTAGCAGAAATCAATATTTATTAATAAATACTTGATCCTTTCATTTTTATTTTGCGAGTCAATTTAATATTCTGATATTTTAGAAAAATAATTGGAATAAAGTTAAATAAATTTAAAATGCATATTTATTATATTTTGAGATGACAGCAGGAATGAATTCATTACATGTTTAAAAACTACTTAACCAGATTCAATTGAGCATTTTGTAGTATACCTATATAAATTCTAATGTATTTAATATTGATAAAGTTTCCTACATTCAAAATAAAAAATGTGAGACAGGAAGAATTATATCAATATTTAAGAAATTTAAAAGAACAGTTTTAGAAATCAACGCAGCTAGTACTAATTTAAGTTTTGGCAAAAAATAACACTTTTTATTAATATATATATATAATGGATTATAGCTATATTTAAAATCAATTTAAGGGCTCGTTTTGATTTTTTTCTCTAAGGCATATATTAAGAAAAGCCATTCAATTTAATTTTTGTTCTTGTGTTATCTTTTTCTGAAATCAATATTTAAACATTTGATAAATATTAAATTCTTTATTTATTGTTTGTTAAAAAGAATTTTGTCAAATGTTTAATTGTTTTGTTAATATTATTTTTAAAATATGCTCCTTCTGATGCAAAACTCACTTCTCTTACACATGCACTATTTGCTTCATCTTTTTTACACTAATTTATATGGAACCTGGAGATATAAAGCCATCCCTTGACCCGTAATCTTAGGAATGACGGGATGAGGACTGGCTGGATATAGGCTGGATTTGCCCACGTATTATAGAAATCCGTTTCAATACGAAAAACGGTCCGAGCTCAAATATTCATTACATACATTACTCGGACGTATTCAAGCCCGGATAACAAAGCTTGAATTTGGGCTCCTTATAATCCAAAATAAAAGTAAAGGACCGAGTTAAAAAATTCCTTATAAGAATAATTTATCGAAAACTCGGGCCGGGCCCAGTCAAGCCTCGAAACATAAATTCGGGCCTTCTTATCTAAAATAGGAGTACAGACCCGAGAACAAAAATTCTTCATAAAATTATCAAACACACGGACTGGACCCAGTCAAGCAATAAATATTAATTCTGGGCCCCTACTGTCTACAGTAGGAGCACAGGCCCTTAGAACAAAAATTAATCGTAAAATTATCGAAAACTCGGACCGGGCCCAGTCGAGCACCAAACCTTAAATCTGGACCCCTCCTGTCTAAAATAGGAGCACAGGCCCCTAGAACCAAAATTAATCGTAAAATTATCGAAAACTCGGACCGGGCCCAGTCGAGCACCAAACTTTAAATCTGGCCCCCTCCTGTCTAAAATAGGAGCACAGGCCCCTAGAACCAAAATTAATCGTAAAATTATCGAAAACTCGGACCGGGCCCAGTCGAGCACCAAACCTTAAATCTGGACCCCTCCTGTCTAAAATAGGAGCACAGGCCCCTAGAACCAAAATTAATCGTAAAATTATCGAAAACTCGGACCGGGCCCAGTCGAGCACCAAACCTTAAATCTGGACCCCTCCTGTCTAAAATAGGAGCACATGCCCCTAGAACCAAAATTAATCGTAAAATTATCGAAAACTCGGACCGGGGACAGTCGAGCACCAAACCTTAAATCTGGACCGCTCCTGTCTAAAATAGGAGCACTGGCCCCTAGAACCAAAATTAATCGTAAAATTATCGAAAACTCGGACCGGGCCCAGTCGAGCACCAAACCTTAAATCTGGACCCCTCCTGTCTAAAATAGGAGCACAGGCCCCTAGAACCAAAATTAATCGTAAAATTATCGAAAACTCGGACCGGGGACAGTCGAGCACCAAACCTTAAATCTGGACCCCTCCTGTCTAAAATAGGAGCACAGGCCCCTAGAACCAAAATTAATCGTAAAATTATCGAAAACTCGGACCGGGCCCAGTCGAGCACCAAACCTTAAATCTGGACCCCTCCTGTCTAAAATAGGAGCACAGGGCCCTAGAACCAAAATTAATCGTAAAATTATCGAAAACTCGGACCGGGCCCAGTCGAGCACCAAACCTTCAATCTGGACCCCTTCTGTCTAAAATAGGAGCACAGGCCCCTAGAACCAAAATTAATCGTAAAATTATCGAAAACTCGGACCGGGCCCAGTCGAGCACCAAACCTTAAATCTGGACCCCTCCTGTCTAAAATAGGAGCACAGGCCCCTAGAACCAAAATTAATCGTAAAATTATCGAAAACTCGGACCGGGCCCAGTCGAGCACCAAACCTTAAATCTGGACCCCTTCTGTCTAAAATAGGAGCACAGGCCCCTAGAACCAAAATTAATCGTAAAATTATCGAAAACTCGGACCGGGCCCAGTCGAGCACCAAACCTTAAATCTGGAACCCTCCTGTCTAAAATAGGAGCACAGGCCCCTAGAACCAAAATTAATCATAAAATTATCGAAAACTCGGACCGGGCCCAGTCGAGCACCAAACCTTAATCTGGACCCCTCCTGTCTAAAGTAGGAGCACAGGCCCCTAGAACCAAAATTAATCGTAAAATTATCGAAAACTAGGACCGGGCCCAGTCGAGCACCAAACCTTAAATCTGGACCCCTCCTGTCTAAAATAGGAGCACAGGCACCTAGAACCAAAATTAATCGTAAAATTATCGAAAACTCGGACCGGGCCCAGTCGAGCACCAAACCTTAAATCTGGACCCCTCCTGTCTAAAATAGGAGCACAGGCCCCTAGAACCAAAATTAATCGTAAAATTATCGAAAACTCGGACTGGGCCCAGTCGAGCACCAAACCTTAAATCTGGACCCCTCCTGTCTAAAATAGGAGCACAGGCCCCTAGAACCAAAATTAATCGTAAAATTATCGAAAACTCGGACCGGGCACAGTCGAGCACCAAACCTTAAATCTGGACCCCTCCTGTCTAAAATAGGAGCACAGGCCCCTAGAACCAAAATTAATCGTAAAATTATCGAAAACTCGGACCGGGCCCAGTCGAGCACCAAATTTTAAATCTGGACCCCTCCTGTATAAAATAGGAGCACAGGCCCCTAGAACCAAAATTAATCGTAAAATTATCGAAAACTCGGACCGGGCCCAGTCGAGCACCAAACCTTAAATCTGGACCCCTCCTGTCTAAAATAGGAGCACAGGCCCCTAGAACCAAAATTAATCGTAAAATTATCGAAAACTCGGACCGGGCCCAGTCGAGCACCAAACCTTAAATCTGGACCCCTCCTGTCTAAAATAGGAGCACAGGCCCCTAGAACCAAAATTAATCGTAAAATTATCGAAAACTAGGACCGGGCCCAGTCGAGCACCAAACCTTAAATCGGGACCCCTCCTGTCTAAAATAGGAGCACAGGCCCCTAGAACCAAAATTTATCGTAAAATTATAAAAAACTCGGGTCGGGCCCAGTCAAGCCCCAAAGCTTAAATCTGAGCCTCTCCTGTCTATAATAGGAGCACTGGCCCGAGAAAAAAAATTAATCGTATAATTATCAAAATTTAGGGCCGGGCCCAGTCAAGCCCTAAAGCTTGAATGTGTGCCCTTCCTGTCTAAAATAGGAGCACAGATCCGAGAACAAAAATTAACCAAATAAATTATCAAATACTTGGGTCGGGCCCAGTCCAGCCCGAAGCTGGGCCCTTCTAATCCAATATAAGAGCCAACCCCGAGTTTATATATTCATTATAATAATAATCGAAACTTTAAAACTTTTAACTACTAATTTTATGATGTTCATGACGTTTTTTCTATAAATAACTTGAACTTTTACTATTTTTATATGAAAGGAGTTTTAATAAATGAAGTATATTTGCTATTGATTTGCTTTCCTATTTTTGTATCTGCTTATATATGGATTGATCTGTTAATTAAGTTTTAAAAATATTTCTATATTAAAAAATTAGCTGACGCTGTCGCCGCCGCTGTTTGACAAATTTCTCGTTTCTCGAGATTCTTTGCTTCGTACCGCAAAAACTATTGCATATATAAAAAAGAAATTTGGTACACGTGTAGAAAAGTTTAGGTAGATACGTTGAAATAAACCGGTTTTTGATATATATTGAAGTTTAGGAAATATTTAATGTCAAAGTCAAAGATATAATAAATATAATAACTAGATAACATAAACTATAAATAGATTTTAATCAAGTATAAATACCATTGCCATTTTTTTCCAAATTCTTTTCTACAAGTCATGAGCAAGTTATGAACAACAAAAAGAAAAAAAAATTAAAACAAAATATATGTGAAATGATCTGTTATCAATGGATATTGATTTCTATTAAAACTTTAAAAAACTACTATAAAGATATTATTATATATTAAAGAAATGTTTAGTAAATTAAAATATTGAGGTTTCTGGATGAAAATTTTGGCTACTAGCTATATTTCCTGTTGATGTTATAATATCACTTTTACTTTTTAAAGATACTAATGAATTCTGAATACTGAAGTGACTACCTAAAAATAGCAGCCTTTATATAAATATATATTAAATTCTTTATTTTATTATTTTTTAGAATCATTATGTTTTTTAACACATTCAAATATATTAAATAAAAGTTAAGAATTTTTTATTATATTTCATAAAGATATTTTCTTTTATATATATTAAAATCCTTATATTTATCCTGTTTCTATTTCAGTATGTTTAAATTATTATATGTAAAAATAAAATTAAAGTTATTATATATAATATTTATGTTAAAATCTTTATGTAAGTTTTTTATTCTTACATGATCTCATTCTTGTAAAGAATTTTAAAAATTAATTTCATTTAAAAATTATGGAATGAGATATTTTAATTATGGAAGATACTGATTCCGTTTTTTCTAAACATTTTTTTAAACATTTTGTATAAAATTTAAAGTGTAAAACAAATGAAAGTATTCAATAACAAATGGTTTCTTAATAACCTTCAGCAACAACATATGTCTTGAACAATAGATGGGCGCCATCAACTTGAAATAAAACAGAAAGAAAATGGATTCAGCATATCTGAAATATAAAATGAAAACTTTAAATTACGTTAAGCAGTAACAAATAAGCTAGATGAGCAAAATAGTTGAACAGAAAGCTAATATTACTCTATATCAAAATTAATTAGCTGACGCATACAAAAGCTAGCATATAAAAATATTATACTATATAACTATCACATATATGATATTTGATATATTTTTATAGGAATATTCGAAGCTCACGCTGAAATAAAACGTTTTACTTTCCTGTAATACATGATAATGTAAAGAGAAATTATTAATGTATGGAGATAATGTATAAAGCAATGTATGTATCCAATATAGTTAAAAATCTAATGGTCCAAATTTAATCACTTGTGGGTGACCCTGATGCTGGTTAGAATGTAGTGCGATTGGAAACAAAAGAGCCTGTCTTTTCTCCGAAATACTCTGCAAAATTTGTAATAAAATTCATTTTAGATAAAAAAGTAATTGACCTAATTTTATAAAATTCAGTAGCAAAGCCACTGGTGGGTGACCCTGGATCTGAGTAGATTTTTTTATGAATCGAAAAGAAAAAAATCTGCCTACTTTGTGAAATGGACCCCTCCCCCTCAAAATAGTCTAAATCTAAAATAAAAGACTACAAATTCTCATATATATAAAATAAATGCGTGTTTTATAAGGAATTTGTAAACAAGAAAAAATATCAGGTTAACTCCATAATTCTGGTGCTAACCTTTCTCGAGATATTTTAATTTTTGCAGCCCATAACCGCTAGACAAAATTTTTTTGATCAATATGAAAGTTTTGTCTGGCGGTTATAATCTGCATATAAGCACATGTTCGTGACTTATTTTCAATTTGCCACTGACGAAGGGCATGGTAATGCCCGAAAGCTCTGTAGATGAGTCATTCTTGTACGTCCTAAAAGGAGATTTCAGTAAAAGACATTTAATTATGGACACTTTTTTGGTTGTCTTTATTTTTGAAGTATATTAAATAATGCCGAAAGCAAATTATCATTTGTTCTTCACTTACCCAAGTTAATCATCGGCTGTATTGGAACCGCAGATGCAGAGACGAGTCCAAGTTCTACGAAACCAGCCACTGACTCTCTTCCTGCGGCTCTTTCTCTTCTTCATGACAGTATCTGGAATATAAAATAGATTATTTCAACACTTTTTACTTTCCCTACACTACATGCATGTTTTCACCTAAGAGTAAGCTTTTGTGGCTTGATTCATGTTTGTTTGGAGTGTAATGCTTGTACCATTTGCTCCTGGAAGTGTGTTCCCTTGTGATAAGCTTTGTTCAACTTTCCTAACCGTGGGCCAATTGTTATGTATTTTTTTTATCCTAATAAGTGGTTAGGATGGGAAGGGTTTCGCAGACCAGTATGATGATTGGTGCCGGGTTTTTCGCGTTTCGTGTTCGGTTTCTTGTCATAAGCGGTGTTGTTGCTGTGGTTGGTGGAGGTCTCGTCTGGAAGCTCAGTCGTGCTCCTGGGGGATGGTGGCTTTGGTTGCTGACCACCGGGACCGAATCGTACCCTGAACAACCCTGTTGGTGGCGAATTTTTAACTGACGTATGCCTTCGGCTGGGTTGGTTATTCTTATGGATTTCCCTACAATATCCGATAAGGTATAGGTAGAGTATTGAAATGGTGTCGAAAATCGCAACACGAGTTTTCGACGGATCTACGCGTTTCAAGCATTCTGGAACCCGAAAAAACTATTTTTAATCTGACGCCTGTGTGTGTGTGTGTGTGTGTGTGTATCCACTCTAGCTGAAAAACTAATTGACCACATTTCACAAAATGTGGCACCTAAGTGACTTATGAGACATTCTGAGTAAGATAAGCAAAAATTATCAGTTACAAAGTTATTTAACTTTCTGTATTTGGTATGAAAAAACCAAATGGAGAACCAAAATTTAATTTTATATTCGTACAGTGTGCACATAATATACGCATGCAGTTAAAAAAAAGAAGACCCACGAAAACCGATAATTATCTGATTAACTTTTTAAATACTTTGACCAAAAATACGTATGGAGAAATAATAATTCATGTAATAGGATAATTTTAATTTATTTAAAAGTAAAAATTTTCAGTAAGCAGCACATGTTGTATCAAAATAGCAGGCAATTGGTACAGTACAATAATTATTGCTGTACAAAACCATACATTGTATGTGAAAATAATACGTCTTTTCATGCTCAATGGAGAACACTCAACAGACGATTTAATCCTTCTTTGTTTTGTTTGAGCTAGGAAATTCTAATATTTCAATTCGCCGTTAGATGCGCAGAAAACATTCTAAATCAATAAGGAATAGTTACTTTCCTATTAGTAAACCTTGCTTTTTTAGCTCTAGAAAACTTTAATAGAACGTTGAAGGGATTTAAGAGCATAAGGACTTCGTTGCCTAAGGAATTCCTATTCTCACAAAAAACAGAATATTCATCTAATGTTAAAGGAGTTGGTTGGAATTCCAGTTTATTTTTGCATGGAGATTAGTTACGAAAAATATAATTAAAAAATATCATTTAATTTAAAAATAAACATAAGATAAAGAGATGTTTACAAAATAATTTAACATAAATTTCATAATATCACGATTTTATTTTAATAGGAAGAGAAATTCAAAGAGAAAAATTTGAACTTTATGTTTATAAGGTCATGTCTGGTGTCATTTGTATAAAATGAAAAGCGCCCGTTCCGCATACAAATTCATGTTTTGTCCGATTTCATATTTTCAGCTACCTCTGCTAGTTACCCATATAGAAGAGTCCATTCTCTTTTCAGAGACCGTCCGACTCATATATTGTCCGACCTACCCGAAAGTGGAAGGTATCTTTGTACGATCAGGAAAGTGTGACACATAAATTAGACCGGAACTCAATGGAAATGGCACCTTGAGGGATGGTGGGATTGTATTGTAATCTCTAAAGAAAGTGAAGTAATGAGAACCATATTTAAAATATTTCGAGGAAAGATTCTTACCCTGTGCTGATTCAGAGATTCCTGAAGATTCCGGATGACCGGTAATCTCCTTTCCCAAAACAACTTCTGGGTGTTTGACGTTTCTGATGTCATTTACTTCCAATGTTAATGAAATGACATCTCGTGTGAAATCTGCAAAAGATAACGGTAATAATGTCAACATGTGTAAGGAAAGAGTTAATACTATGCTTCTCGAAATGAAATCTACAATCGCTGCCGGGTGATACAGGGGGAACAAGTATATTTTATCGTTGTTATTTTGTTTTCTCGAAGTTGCTAATAAATAATTTACATATTTTTAAGATTATTATAAATAAAGTTCTATTAAGAAATTAATCAACACTTTTAAATGTTCCAGTTAGAAAACAATAACTTCCATTTATTATGCAAGTTGAAGGTACTGGTGGAAAACCTAAATTTCGACAGATAATTTGATGGCATAAACGATAAAAATAGGAACATAATTTGAGGAATCAAATTTATTTTCTATAAACTTTAACGTAAACTGTGGTAACTTTCCTTAAGTTTCGAACTTTTTGTTTATAAGGTCATGTCTGGTGTCATTTGTATAAAATGAAAAGCGCCCGTTCCGCATACAAATTCATGTTTTGTCCGATTTCATATTTCAGCTACCTCTGCTAGTTACCCATATAGAAGAGTCCATTCTCTTTTCAGAGACCGTCCGACTCATATATTGTCCGACCTACCCGAAAGTGGAAGGTATCTTTGTACGATCAGGAAAGTGTGACACATAAACTAGACCGGAACTCAATGGAAATGGCACCTACAGGGATGGTGGGATTGTATTGTAATCTCTAACGAAAGTGAAGTAATGAGAACCATATTTAAAATATTTCGAGGAAAGATTCTTACCCTCTGCTGACTCAGAGATTCCTGAAGATTCCGGATGACCGGTAATCTCCTTTCCCAAAACAACTTCTGGGTGTTTGACGTTTCTGATGTCATTTACTTCCGATTTTAATGAAGTGACATCTCGTGTGAAATCTGTAAAAGATAACGGTATTAATGTCAACATGTGTAAGGAAAGAGTTAATACTATGTATCTCGAAATGAAATCCACAATCGCTGTCGGGGGATACAGGGGAAACAAGTTTATTTTATCGTTGTTATGTTGTTTTCTCGAAGTTGCTAATAAATAATTTACATATTTTTAAAATTATTATAAATAAAGTTCCATTTCGAAATTAATCAACACTTTTTAATGTTCTGGTTAGAAAACAAAAACTTCCATTTATTATGCAAATTGAAAGTACTGGTAGAAAACCTAAATTTCGACGGATAATTTGATGGCATGAACGATAAAAATGGAAACATAATTTGTTAAATCAAATTTATTTTCTATAGACTTTAACGCAAACGGTGCTAACTTTCTTTAAATTTTGAACTTTATGTTCATAAAGTCATGTCTGGTGTCATTTGTATAAAATAAAAAGCGCCCGTTCCGCATACAAATTCATGTTTTGTCCGATTTCATATTTACAGCTACCTCTGCTAGTTACGCATATAGAAGAGTCCATTCTCTTTTCAGAGACCGTCCGACTCATATATTGTCCGACCTACCCGAAAGTGGAAGGTATCTTTGTACGATCAGGAAAGTGTGACACATAAATTAGACCGGAACTCAATGGAAATGGCACCTACAGGGATGGTGGGATTGTATTGTAATCTCTAACGAAAGTGAATTAATGAGAACCATATTTAAAATATTTCGAGGAAAGATTCTTACCCTCTGCTGACTCAGAGTTTCCTGAAGATTCCGGATGACCGGTAATCTCCTTTCCCAAAACAACTTCTGGGTGTTTGACGTTTCTGATGTCACTTACTTCCGATGTTAATGAAGTGACATCTCGTGTGAAATCTGTAAAAGATAACGGTATTAATGTCAACATGTGTAAGGAAAGAGTTAATCCTATGCTTCTCGAAATGAAACCTAAATTTCGACAGATAATTTGATGGCATAAACGATAAAAATGGAAACATAATTTGTGAAATCAAATTTATTTTCTATAGACTTTAACGCAAACGGTGCTAACTTTCTTTAAATTTCGGACTTTATGTTCATAAAGTCATGTCTGGTGTCATTTGTATAAAATGAAAAGCGCCCGTTCCGCATACAAATTCATGTTTTGTCCGATTTCATATTATCAGCTACCTCTGCTAGTTACCCATATAGAAGAGTCCATTCCCTTTTCAGAGACCGTCCGACTCATATATTGTCCGACCTACCCGAAAGTGGAAGGTATCTTTGTACGATCAGGAAAGTGTGACACATAAATTAGACCGGAACTCAATGGAAATGGCACCTACAGGGATGGTGGGATTGTATTGTAATCTCTAACGAAAGTGAATTAATGAGAACCATATTTAAAATATTTCGAGGAAAGATTCTTACCCTCTGCTGACTCAGAGTTTCCTGAAGATTCCGGATGACCGGTAATCTCCTTTCCCAAAACAACTGCTGGGTGTTTGACGTTTCTGATGTCATTTACTTCCGATGTTAATGAAGTGACATCTCGTGTGGAATATGTAAAAGATAACGGTATTAATGTCAACATGTGTAAGGAAAGAGTTAATCCTATGCTTCTCGAAATGAAATCCACAATCGCTGTCGAGAGATACAGGGGGAACAATTTTATTTTATCGTTGTTATGTTGTTTTCTCGAAGTTGCTAATAAATAATTTACATATTTTTAAAATTATTATAAATAAAGTTCCATTTCGAAATTAATCAACACTTTTTAATGTTCTAGTTAGAAAACAAAAACTTCCATTTATTATGCAAATTGAAAGTACAGGTGGAAAACCTAAATTTCGACAGATAATTTGATGGCATAAACGATAAAAATAGGAACATAATTTGAGGAATCAAATTTATTTTCTATAAACTTTAACGTAAACTGTGGTAACTTTCCTTAAGTTTCGAACTTTTTGTTTCTAAGGTCATGTCTGGTGTCATTTGTATAAAATGAAAAGCGCCCGTTCCGCATACAAATTCATGTTTTGTCCGATTTCATATTTCAGCTACCTCTGCTAGTTACCCATATAGAAGAGTCCATTCTCTTTTCAGAGACCGTCCGACTCATATATCATCCGACCTACCCGAAAGTGGAAGGTATCTTTGTACGATCAGGAAAGTGTGACACATAAATTAGACCGGAACTCAACGGAAATGGCACCTACAGGGATGGTGGGATTGTGTTGTAATCTCTAACGAAAGTGAAGTAATGAGAACCATATTTAAAATATTTCGAGGAAAGATTCTTACCCTCTGCTGACTCAGAGATTCCTGAAGATTCCGGATGACCGGTAATCTCCTTTCCCAAAACAACTTCTGTGTGTTTGACGTTTCTGATGTCATTTACTTCGGATGTTAATGAAGTGACATCTCGTGTGAAATCTGTAAAAGATAACGGTATTAATGTCAACATGTGTAAGGAAAGAGTTAATCCTATGCTTCTCGAAATGAAAACCTAAATTTCGACAGATTATTTGATGGCATAAACGATAAAAATGGAAACATAATTTGTGAAATCAAATTTATTTTCTATAGACTTTAACGCAAACGGTGCTAACTTTTTTAAAATTTTGAACTTTATGTTTATAATGTCATATCTGGTGTCATTTGTATAAAATGAAATGCGCCAGTTCCGCATACAATTCCATGTTTTGTCCAATGTTACCACCATCTTCTGTTCCATTTCCACTATATTCAGACACGCGGCCACAGTGCTGCTCGTTCAAGAGCACAGAAACGTGTACAACCGGTTCCACGGCAGCTGAAGAATTACATGTTTAAAGAAACACGTTTTACAAATTTTTATGAATAAATAAGGCAATTGAAATTGTTTAATAAGGGTTATATGTGAGTCTTTGCAAACTACTTGAAAATAACTTACCTCTTGCGATCTCCGCGTCACCCGGGTTCGTCTTTCTTTCATCTGCCAGAAAATCATGCTTCAACAGTTCTGTGGCACAAGGCCTGTCTTCTGCCCTGTCCCTCAGGACGGTCTGCAGGAAGTTTAGGGCTTTAGCGACTTCTTCATCGGAGATGCTAGAGGCAGGAAAAGCCTCTATCATCAAAGCATGAAGCCGTGGCGTCTGAAACGAATTATGTTCATGCTCCAATACATTGAAAATAGTTAAAATAGAACAAATAAACGCAGAAATAAAATATTAATAAATGAACAATGAAATATTGAAAGACGATATTGAAATATTTCGAAAGATGTTTTATTGTTATAGAAATGATTTTATATTGATATGGAAAGCAAATATATCTTTTCGCTGGAATCAAATTTGGCGAACTTGGGTAAAAATGTTGCAAATAACGCCAAATTGGTGACTTTGTGGAAATGTCGCCAAGTTGGCGATTATTCAAAATCTCGGGAAGTAATTGAATTGAAATTCTGATAATCTCCACCGCTTTGTGAGAACAGCTATTTTAAATTCCTTGATCCCAAAATGTAACGACTTTCAATATTCGTGCGAATCAGGTATACTTTGTTAAGAAGTGAACCTGAGAGGGAGGTGACGGTGCTAACTAAGCAATTGCGTTGATTTAGGGAGTCGTATAAAATTGACCGGGAAAATGTGCCGTAATTTGTGTCTGGGAATATTAGAAGAGCAAACGCTGCATGCGAATGGACGGAAGTGGATCTTAAACATAGCTCCATACACCCCACAGTCAGAATCTGTCTAAAAGTGGGTTCCCAAAGTTAGGATCGCGCTTCAAATTCAGATAACAGAATCTATCAACATTTCCCAGGCTCTTTATGCGCTCTTGAGCCGGAAAAATCCGATACATGCAATTGCAGACAGAAAACATGCTATGTGATTCCAATACTATGCACCCCGTCATAAGACTGATTTAACAACTATAGTTGTATAGAACAAAGTAAAAGGTATCTAAGAGTAAATTATATGCGATATTACTATTTGCGAATAAATCAATTGGAAGTTAAAATTGGGATTGGATGAAATGTTACTGACTTTCAGTCCATAGTGGAGGAAGGGGTAAATATCTTCCCTCCAGCTCCTCATCTGTCGGAGCTTCCTCAGTATTACGTGGCCCGATAACACACTGAAGGCGAGCATCCCAATGCACCAAATATCAAGTTTGGCACCGTCCACTGCAGCACGATATCCGAGACTTTCACATGCCTCAGGAGGACGGTAAATCAGCGGTATTCCATATCTGAAAAATAAAAGAGGTAAAAAATTGTGAGATTAAAAGATTTTGAGTCTACAACGAAACAACCACCCCCCAAAAATGAAACAGCTAACGTATTCTGAATGAAACGCGAGCGCTCATGGTATAATCTATGAATAATTTTGAAAATATCTAACCTTGTGGTTGGTGCTGTTGTATCGTTCAGGAATGTAAAGTCACACAGAACTGCGCGGTCACTGAAGTCTATCATCACGTTGTCAGACTTTATATCAAGGTGACAGAGCTGCCGCTGATGCAGGTAGTCGACTGCCACCAGAACATCCTTCAACCACGACTTCACCCTAGCGAGGCCACATGGAACGTTACGAATCTCTCCCAAAATATGGTAAAGATCTTCGGATAACTGTGGCATCACAAATATATCTGCTTGCTTCAGACTTATCACCTGCAAGAGCGGCATCACATTGGGGTGATGCAGGTTGCGCCAATCGCACTTTTCTTTCTCCCAGGTTTCGTCGGATCGAGTGATTTTTATGGCTACTTTGCCCGAGTAGTATGGGCTCATTCCTGAAAACACATCGCCAAAAGTGCCCTTTCCGAGGGCCTTCAAGATCTTAAAGTTCCAGTCCCTCTCCAGAACAATTTTGACATGCTCTTGGAGACACTGGCGGTATTCCTCACGACTCATCAAATTCAAATCGAGAAATGGATTTGGATTATCCATAACTGAGCCGGGTTAAATAACTCAAAATAAGAATAAATAATTATCAATTAAGTAGAAGAAATTTTCCGGTACAAATGTCACTCAAATTGTAAAAATGAAAATTTCGAGATGGTAAAAGTGGATCAAAATGAAGGAAAGGTTGTCAAAATAAGAAAGTATATGAAAATCAACAAAATAGATGAAGAAATAAGCAGTTTTAAATCGCTTTCAGAATCGAAGAGTAAAAACACAAGTTTTAGCATTCAACTCAAGATTTGAAAAGGCCAATTTCATCGAAATTGTTACTTAGGTATCATTGTTTTGAATTGTTGTTGCCAGAAAGTATTATTGAGTTCATTTCCTAGGGTAGTGTAATTGTTTAATTAGCTTTTCTATTCGAAATACGTACATTGTTGAAGTAATCTTTCTATTTTGCCCCATTGTTGATTCTGGTGCGAGAAACCTAGTGTGGTCAGCACATTATTTTTCTACTTTCTGAGATAATTTTTTGCCTTGTTAACTGCCTTAACAGAGCCTCTCTGAAGAAAATTTCAGTTTTACTTCGAGAGCGAGAGTGAAATGGTTCTTTTATAAACATCAGCAAAAAATTTAGAGCAAAAAAAAAATAGATAATAAATCTTAAATAATGTAAAATTTATTTTGAATTAATTAGTCAGTAGGGCATTTCAGTCATGTCAATTTTAGTATGCTGTTCATACGGTCTGTAGGACCTATGGGAATATAAATGAATAATATCACCCAATTATTTTTGGATTGAACCTGGGTTGAAAAAATGAAATACATTGAGCCCTATGGGACCTAATTTTTCCAACATTTTTTAAGCGGATTTAAAATTCACAAATTGCTTTAAAAATTTTAGGTAATATTCAAACTGTTCCATAAAATATATAAAAAAAATTCAGCGAAATATATTCAGTAGTTTTTAAAATAAAAATTAAAATAATATTTATATGAAGCGATCACGTGACAATGATGTTAAAAGATCACATGACCCACTTCAAAAGGATATATGGCATCCATCTTGTTTGAATGTTCATATTTAAATATTTAAAATAAAAAAAAATTACAGTTACGGTCACTTTAAACATTTAGTATGCTATTAAATGCAAGGTAAACATAATTGAAGACGCTTGTAGAAGATGGTGAAAGAATATTGTTCTAAATGAAATCCTGATTTTTGATAATTCGAGAATTATTGTCGGAAAGAACTCATTTATTCAAATATCTTCTAAAGGTTCCAAGTTATCGGTTTCCACCTTATAAGGTTCCACATCTCCTCGTAGACCGAGGGATTGACCCCCAATAAATACCTGCAATGAAATTATGGCCATAATAAAAATATCAGGAAGAAATGTATCGGGACCAATGTCTGGAAGAACAGCATTAGAAAAAAATAAAACGTTTAATCTTTTTAAGCTCTTTCGTTCACCAGTTAACCAAAATTATCTTGAAATGATTCTTAGATTCTTTTAAAGTTTATTTTTTTTACTAAGCCGCCAAACAGTCGCCGCTAACAAGATGGCAACAGTTTAGTGGCTGTGATGAATTAATTTCACGTTGATGTGTGTTAATATATATGATGGTTGTACAAGAAGAGGGTTGGAGAAATGGCTTTGTTAAGTACAGCTTTTCAGGCTGATTCTAAAGGACAAAACCGCATGTCTTTGCGATCATTAGAACTGATCTTAAGAATTTGTCATTATTAATCGGTTAAAACATTAAAACAGAGGAAAACAGCCTGAAAGTTTTCCGGCTGATAGCAACAATTGTTATTTTCCTTACATACATAACGTATAAGGAAAGTATTGTGATGGAGTCGATAATTCGAATTCGAGTTTTCGACGGGAGAGCACGTTTCAAGCATTTCTGATCACGAATCCAACATTTTTTAGGTGATGTCTCTCTCTCTCTCTATGTGAGTGTGTGTGTGTGTGTGAAAGCATATGTGTGTGAAAGCATGTGTATATGAGTTTGTTTGTGTGTCAGTGAGTCTGTGGAGACGATATATCACTGACGAATAGAGCGATTCGAATGAAATTTGGTACAAAAATCACAATCCGTGATGACTGGAAGCTTGTTGTTATTAAACGTACTCGAATGTTCAAAATCCCCTAAAGTTTCGAGTGAAATTTTGAAAAAATCATCAAAAAATCAATACCTTTAATAAAGTTACGCAAATGGATATTTATGTAAGACTTACTTAGAAAACGATTGACATAAACTTTAGAACGCTAGCAAGAACAGTTCTCGAGATATTGCACATTTTTCAAATAAATTTAACAAAAAATCCCATAAATTAAAAAAATATTAACTTTTGTGAAACATGTTCGCTTTTCCTATATAATATCATGTAATAAATTTGGTGACACCATTCTCGTGGATCTAGATCCGTTCTATTCATGAGAAAAGATACTTTGAGTAATACTTTTGTATTTGTACGCAAATAGTCATTTATCTGCTATAAGAATAACATATTTATACGTCCATAAATATTGGTCAGATTTTAGCGACGAATTTGGCGTAATCTCGCCAACTCGGCGACTTTTTGAAATGTTGTCAAATAAACGGAAATCTCGCAATCTGGATAAAAATGACGCTAAATCTATGAAAATGACGACTAATTGTCGAAAATTCACTATCTTGGAAAGAATATAAGTATCTACTATAAGAAAAACCTATTTTTTTACTGTAAAAGTAGTAAATTCATTGCTTTATATAAGGAAAGTCATGTGTTGCCCACAACAGATTTTTTTGTTTTTGCTGTAAAAGTAGTAAATTCATTGAATTATATAAGGAAAGTCATGTGCTGCCCACATCAGATTTTTTTACATTAAATTGTATTTATATGAAAAAAAAATATATTTTAAAAATTAATTTATATGCATTTTTATTGGAACTGTTCCTTTACATTTTCATAATTAGCAGATTTAAAAGACAATTAGATGCAGATGTTACTAAAGTACAGTTAGATTGCCAATGTTAATTTATCTCCATGATACATAATTCCGCTTGAGACATTAAAAATGTTTAAAAATGAAATGCAACAACTCGTAAGTTTTTTTTAAAATAAAATCTCTTGTAATTAAAGTTGAAAGTAAAGAGCTCTTTGTTATTCTTCAGGGAGATACTACATCTAGGGGTCGCATACATAATTATTATTGACAAATTTAGTTTGTGATATCTTTGAGTATATTGACCTCACTTGCTAATCCCTTGCAATTTCAGGATTCCTGGAATTATAACAACGGGACAGAATCATCTGATCTACCTAATCTTTAAAAATTAAAACTTATTAATACTTCAATAATAATCACATTTAGTTTTTTCTTTAGAATGAAATTTCTTGTAATTAATGTTGAAAGTAAACATCTGATTGTTGTTCCTAAGTGGGAGAGTGCTACATCTTACTGTTCCTAAAGGGGGATTGTTGTTCCTAAGGGGGAGAGTGTTATCAAGTTGTGTACATAAATATTGCTAGTTGCTGTTGTTGTTGTTGAGACCCAGACAGTCCGACCTATCACACAAATATTGTTAGTGATACCCTTAATTATCTTCACCGGAGTTGCTAACCATTTCCCATTTCAGGGTTTTAGCAATTGGACATCATTATTGAAATTTACAATTTCTGCTTTTAAAAATTTAAATCACAGTTTCAATAATAATCTCATAAATGGTGAGATAAAAGCTACTTAAACATTACACATTTTTTTTCTTTTTATGTTACACACACCACCGGTGTATGCCAACGGCCCTACCGTGCTGATAACACCGGTTCTCGTTAGATCACTGAAGTCAAGCAGCATCCGGCGCGGTTAGCACTTGGGTGGGTGACCACCTGGGAATACGGCGTGCTGTTGGCACATTTCGGGCGCAGTAACCCGCTGGTTTGCTCGCTGGATTTGCACGCTGCCACAACTGCCGCCGTGTTCATGCGGAGTACGATCACGTTAAGCATGTGGGTCCGTAAGTCGGACGGTCTGGGTCTCAACAACAACACATCACCGTTGCTAAGAGAGCTTGTACAGCTGTCGGGCGCCATACATCTATATTCAGGAGGCAAAAGACAACATGAAAGATTAATCATGCATGAAGCATTGATTATGAAACACTTTCCAACAGAAATGCAATTTTAATTCAAAGGAATACATTCTAAAATGCGATATATTCAGCGGTGATATGTTTTTAATTATCACAGGTCTACAATAATTTATTTTACTTAAAACTTAAAACTTCTTGCAAAAATGAACTTTATTCAAATGACGTCATCGAAATATGAATCATCTGCCTCTCTATGTAAAATCAATGTGTATTTCATTCATATTACTTTTATTCCAGACTCCAGAGCCAAATAATTTTGCGTGCAAAATATTCAGCAATTCTCATACAAATCATCTTATAATCACTTGTTTACATTCTGCATCCATTAAAATTGGCTTCATTGAAGAAATAATTAATTTTATTCATATCAAATATATTCCAGACTCCAGAGTTGAATTATGAGTGAAAAGAAATTCAGCAATTCTTATAGAACTCAACTTATAATTGCTTGATTTGTTTACATTTTTCATACTATAGTTTATCTTTAAAATTGGTCTTTGTTGGAGTAATCAAAAGTGTAGTGGTCATTTAAAATAAAAAAATTATTGTAATTGTGTTGACACAGTATTGAGATACACAGATAATACGTAAAATTAGAGTGGCGTTTTGACAAATGCAACACTAAATATAAATTAAAACGATCTTTAAACATTAACGGCAATAGCGGAAAATTGAAGCCAGATTTTATTTTGCAATGTGTAATGTGATCTCTTCATATATCATGAGGGTACACATTATTTCAAATTTTATTTAAAAAACTACCCAACATATTTTGCTGACATTGTTTTGCATATTATATGTGACAATTTGAATATGTTCCGAAATTTTCGAAGCGAATTTTGACTTTGATATTTTGCGAATTTTAACTTAAAAAATGTTTGAAGAATTAAGCCCCATAGGGTTCGATGTATTTCATTTTTTCAACCCGGGTTCATTCCGAAACTGATTATGTGATATTACTCATTTTCATTGTCATATGTCCCATAGACCGTCTCAATAACATATTAAAATTCAATTTCGATAAAGTAATTTTTACGGCATTTGTCGCGCGATCGAACAGATGGTCAAGCAGAATGATCAAAGTCATAAACACTTTTCAATTATGTTTGGCAGTGTTAGAAAAGCACCAAACATAAGATGTTATACACTATTTTTTAAAAATATTGAAAGACTAAATATCCCATAAAGGGTTGAAGACCCACGGTACCAATTTAATAGATGCTTTAATTATGGTAGATTATCATCGTACACAAATTTTGATCATATGAAACATTATAATAAAAATGTAAAAAATGTTACTTTTTATGGCGTTGCATGGAATTTTTTTTCAATTATAAAATGTTTTCCTTATCCCAATAAGTCAAACAAAAAAGACTAACTATACACAAATGACAAATCTCAAACTGATCCAAAAGTTATTTTATTACACAAACATCCTACAGACGTAAATACAGCCAAAGCCCTTTCGAACATCTTCCATGTTTATCCTCAGTGGCAATACCAATGGTATTTCCATTGAGGATGAACATGGAATATGTTCGAAAGCGGTTTTGACTGTATTTATGTCTGTAGGATGTTTGCATAATAAAATGACTTTCGGATCTGTTTGATATTTGTCATTTGTTAATAATTAGTGTTTTGAAATTGTGACGTGTCACCACTCCTAGTGCAAACAAAAAAGGTTCATTGTCATACAATCAAATTACCAGTGATTTCATTATTTCTTGACGAATAATTAGAGACTGCATAAAACGTTTGCTATAGATAGGAACGTATGCCTTTGAATTGCAAATATTATCTAACGGAATGCAATTTTTATACGATGTATTTTATTCCTTTGCAATCTATTATTTTCGCCATTTTCCCAAAGTCAATGGTTTCAACGTATAATCAACTGGTTTACAATGTAAAATGCAGTGCAAGTTAACATACATAAGCATACACACATTTCGAAAATCTACTGGATTTCCTTTGTCAGTGCAAAATGTCGTTGCCTAAACGCGCAATAAGCGCAAGGTTGGCCAAACTGAAATGGCTAAATTACTTTACAGTATACTGGCGTTGGGCCAACGGCCGTACCGTGCTGAAAACACCGGTTCTCGTTAGATCACCGAAGTCAAGCAGCATCGGGCGCGGTTAGTACTTGGTGGGTGACCACCTCGGAACGCCGCGTGCTGTTGGCCATCTCGGGTGCGGTATCCCCGTGGTTTGCGCGCTAGATTTGCACGCTGCCACATATGACGCCGTGTTCATGCGGAGTACGATCACGTTAAACATGTGGGTCCGTAAGTCCTTCCGAGAGGTTGGTGGTAGGGGAAGGAGGGTACGGTCCCTGTGGATGCCTCCCCCACTGGGTTCCGGTCTAAATTGGGTGGCACTTCCCGGCCGTCCATACAGTTACCTTACACCTTTCTGGTAGGTCGGACGGTCTGGGTCATCAACATCAACAGTATACTGGCGTCAGTTTGTGGCACGAAAGGTAAATAAGAGTAGAAACATGGGAAACGAGTTAAAAAAAGAACATGAGACGCAAAGACGAAAATATTACACAGCAGTGTGGCTCAACTCGATTTCTTACCGGATATAATTTTTTTTTCAAATTTTACAAGAAAAAATTTTAAAAATCGGTAACGTGGGCCCAAATTATTACAACGGTAGCGTGTTACCCAAAGCTTTGAAGGGCTTGAAAAAAACTTCGATTAATGCTTTACTTGACTATGCACCGCCCAGACGCAGCTATAGACGTCAGGAACATAGAAAATTATATCGCGGTTATTTTTTACAACAATGATTGAAAGTATAAAATTTCGTGTTCATTGGGCCATGAATAAACGGTTTTAAGCATGATTATGGCAAATTTTGTCCTACGCTGTCTTGTTAAAAAAATATAATTGCTTTGTTATTTTGAGTTTTTGTTCGAATTTAAAAAAATGTAAATTATCTGATAACAAAGCCGAATATAAAGTGAAATATCCATTGTTATTTGAGGCTGCTGTCGTGTATACAAGAAATTGATCACAGGCATACATACAGACAGACAGAGCTCACTCCATAAATAGTCAAAACGTGTTTAGGAGGTCTTAAGACATATATTGATATCAAAATATCGAATTCGAAAATTTTCGTGAAAACAATACTTTCTCAATACTACGTATTAGAATGTAATAAAAAGAAGAGAATATAAACTCAAACAAGATATTAAACGTGGTCATGCCATACCACGGGAGTATATTTCTACATATGCGCGGAGAAAGATTTATTGTATATATTATTTGTTACTGTACTCACATTCATTCATATTTTCCTGACAAATGTTAACTCTTTTGTGTCTGTAACCGCGTAGACTATATATAACACATAACGCAGTGTGCTTTTTACTTTACTTATATACATAATGTATAAGGAAAGTATTGTGACGGGGACGAAAATTCGAATTCGACTTTTTGACGGGAGAGCACGTTTCAACTATCCCTGATCACGAATCAAACATTTTTGAGGTGATGTCTGTGTGTGTGTGTGTGTCATTGAGCCTGTGGAGACGATATCTCACGAACGAATGGAGCGATTCGAATGAAATTTGGTACAGAATCACAATCCTTAAATACGGGAAGCGTATTGCTTTAAAACACAAGCGAATGTTCAAAACCCCCCTAAATTTTCGAGTGAAATTTTGAAAAAATAATCAAAAACTCAAAGCCGTTAATAAAGTTACGCAAATAGACATTTCTTATGTAATGTTTCCTTAGAAAACGGTTGACATAAACTTTAAAACGCTAGCGTGAACTGTTCTCGAGATATAGCACATTTTTCAAAACTCTTTATAAAAAAATCCCATAAATTAAAAATAAAATATCAACTGTTGAGAAACATGTTCACTTTTCATATGTAATATCATGCGATAAATTGGGTGACATCATTTTCGTGGATCTAGCTCGTTCCATTCATGAGAAAAGATAGTTGGAGTAATACTTTTGTATTTGAACGTCAATATTCATTTATCTGCTTTAAGAATAACTTACTTCTCCGACCATTACGCTTGGCGAGATTTTGACGACAAATTTGGCGGAATGTCGCCAACTTAGCGACTTTTTGAAATGTTGCCAAATAAACGAAAATTTTGCCAAATGGATAGAAATGACGCTAAATCAATGAAAATGACGACTAATTGTAGAAAATTCAATATCTTGGAAAGAGTATAAGTATCTACTATAAGAAAAACCTATTTTTTTACTGTGAAAGTAGTAAATTCATTGCATTATATAAGGAAAGTCATGTGTTGTCCACATCAGATTTTTATCGTTTGTTCTGAAGACGAACATATGTACAGTAGGGTTGGCAGAAAAAAATTCTGGGGATTTTGGTAACCAAATTTTTTAATTTCCATTTCTCCATATACTATTTCTTCGAAATTCAATGGGTGCGATTGGTTCCTGGATGGCGTTATGACCCCCAAATTCCCCCCCCCCCTCCTTGACGACGCCACTGCATATGGCGCTAAAGAGGATTAACATCGATGTAGTCTGAAATGCAGCAATGAAAATAAATTTTAAAGTTTTTTAAGTGTTTTTAACTTTGTATCTCGTGGACGTGTGGCCATATTCCATTTTGTTTTACAGTGATGAATTAAACAAAAGGTTTTTAATTAACCTTTTGCTTAAGGGTGAGAGGATAAATTATTTACAGAATTATAACCAAAGCACAATGACTTTGATAGTTAACTGTTTAGTAAAAAATCTGATGTGAGCAGCACATGACTTTCCTTATATAATGCAATGAATTTGCTACTTCTACAATAAAAAAATAATAGATTATTTTTATAGTTGATATTTATATTCTTTTCAATTTATATTCATTTTAATCCTTTTGGTGAGTTTTTCGTTAATTTAGCAACCTTTAAAACCGTCGCCAAGTTGGCGATATTCCATCAAATTCGTCGCCAAAATCTCGCCAAGCGCTATGGATGGAGAAATCAGTTATTCTTACAGAAGACAAATGACTATTGGAGTTAAATACAAAAGTATTACTCAAAATATCTTTTTTCATTCAATATCTTGGATAGAATATAAGTATCTACTATAAAGAAAAACCAATTTTTTTACTGTAAAAGTAGTAAATTCATTGCATTATATAAGGAAAGTCATGTGCTGCCCACATCAGATTTGTTTCTTTCACATGGAAAAAATATATATGGGATCCACCGCACATTGCTTTTGGCGTTGATTTATACGTTTTCCGCTTTTTGGACGAAACCATGTAAACTATTTCAAAGTACCCAATTAACTAATATTACGCGCTACTTTAAATAGATAATTACTAATATTGATAGTATATGTGTATAATAAACGATGTTAATAATGAATGTATCCATTTGGCATCATTTTCGTTAAATTAGTGTCAATTTTGCAATTTAACGATATTTTCGACAATCTAGGGCGAAATATTGCCAAGTTTCATTAAATGAGTCTCCATATGCGCCAATTTTATTTCCAAGCGGTACAGACAAGTGAAAAACAGAGCTTTTTTAACACTTTCCAACAAAGTTGAAAAGTGTTTATGACTGTTTCTGTATGTCTGTTTATCTGTCCGTTAGCACGATAACTGCTGTAAAAATGATTTAATCAAAATGAAATTTTAGTATGTTGTTCAGACGGTATGTGGAACCTATGGGAATATAAATGATTAATATCATCCAATTAGTTTAGGATTGAACCCGGGTTGAAAAAATAAAATACATTGAACCCTATTGGACCTAATTTTTCAAACATTTAAGCGGATTTAAAATTCACAACTCATTTCGAAAATTTTAGGTAATATTCAAATTATTCCATATGAAATATAAAAAAAAATTTCAGCAAAATATATTGAGTAGTTATAAAAATTAAAATAATAATTACACCTCTTATATGAAGCGGTCACGTGACCATGATATGAAAAGATCACCCACTTCAAAATATAATACGGCATCCATCTTGTCTCAAAATCATGATTTTTAAAGTTCTTTTTAATTCATATTGAATGTTGTATTCGTCCTAAAACCTCTTTATTTTTGCTTAAAGTATGTGCATCTACGTAATGAAACAACGCAATTACAATATATTTGAGTTTAAATGATCATCCAGATTTGATTATTTCTACAACGAAGCCTATTTTTCACTTATGTAAATTGTTAACAGCAAGATATGTAGGAAGAGTTGTTTAAGAATTGCTGTATTTTTTTAACGCAAAGGTATTTAGCTCATAGGATCTGCTTAGCTGATATGAATGAAATGATTGGGAAAATGTTATGAATGAAATGCTGCTTTTATAGAAAAAGCCAGGCGTGTTATTTTTTCTATGACGTCATATTAATGAATGTCAGTTGTATTCGATGAAGTTTTCAAATATTATAAATTATTGCAATATTATGATGATTTTAAAATATTACCGAGGAATGTATCGCATTTTAGAGATGTTTAAACCAGACAATTTATATTTCAATGCTGTCATTTGAATGACGTTCATTTTTCTCGATGAAGGTTTAAGTTTTCAAATATAATAAATTAATGCAACAATAAGAGGTGCGTACTGACCACGGAAACGGCTTACAATTGTAAAAAAACTTATTTTTACAAAACAAGACGTAGTAACGTCAAAAGAGCCTAGAATGCTAAAATAGTCTTAAAAGCGACGTAAAAATCGGAAAGAAGCCGTAATTCATTCATAAATAATAATACTATCACTATTTTGAGCTCGTCTCTCTTCCGAGAATTGTGACGTAAACTACTACGTCACAGGCTTGGGCTTCCTCATCCATAAGTTCCATAAAAATATTACGAATGAGTAACTGCGACACTAAAATGGCTTTCTTTGCATACAAAGTAATAATTTGTAAAAGTTTCGCAGAGCCGTGCATCGAACTATCATCCGAGTGCAATACCAAAACGCTAACCACTGGGCTAACCAAGGGGCCATTCTCCTAGTAAAATAATAATAATAATAATAATAATAATCTATTTTTCTTCTTTCTCATGTTAGCATGGGATAAAATTTGTTTCGTGTTAAATTGCCATTTTCTTACATTACATAAGCTAAGCTCAATAAAATTAAAGTGAATAGAAAAACGAAAGTTGGAATTTCACATTATTGATTCTACTTTGGTCTAATTTATATGCAAGAGAAGCAGCTGATCATACTGCTATACAAAATCAAATATAAACAACAAACTACTACAACACATCACAATTTGTTTTATTATACAAAATTTCATTATTTCATATTTAACATATCATAATTCGTTTTAATATTAAAAATTTCATAATGCCATTCTTTGATAGCCATTTCTTTGTTTTTGAGTTTATACGGAAATCAGTATCAATCCTTAATTATTTTGTCATGACCATCACAATTATTAATTTTATACTGTTTTGTGTGATGGAACTATGAGTATTTAATAGTTGTTTGTTATTTCATCATAGTCATCACTTATTAGTTTCATCTATTTTTTGTGATGTGACCATGGATAATAGTTAATAAAAGTTAATACATAGGAAATGTTAACTTCAGGTAGTATACAGTATATAAAGGGTATAGGAAACTGAGAAATTTAAGTAATAAGTATAAATAGGATATATTTTTTTGAAATGCAAAGTAATGCAGGATTTAAGAAAACTGATTTTAGGAAACGGCATTTTTGAATAAATTCTCAAATAATATCTTTAAAAATATGACAAATTGAACTTTATACAGCAAGTAATATAGACTAGGTTTTTGACTAATCTTTATAGTAGAAATATTTAAAAGATATAAGATTTATTATATATATATATATGGATATAAATTAGCAGAAATCAATATTTATTAATAAACACTTGATCCTTTCATTTTTATTTTGCCAGTCATTTTAATATTCTGATATTTTAGAAAAATAATTGGAATAAAGTTAAAGAAATTTAAAATGCATATTTATTATATTTTGAGATGACAGCAGGAATGAATTAATTACATGTTTAAAAATTACTTAACCAGATTCAATTGTACTCTCAATGACATTATGCCCGAAATTCGTGGTAGAGTTACAGCTGCTAACCTATGTTTTTTCGGCCTTAAAAGGTACTTAAAGTCTGACTTCATCAGCAGAAAAACGAAGATTATAATATACAAAAGTTTAATCAGACCCATTCTTACCTACTCTGCTGAGACTTGGGCAATGACAGAAAAAGTTAAAGACATCATTTCTGTTTTTGAGAGAAAAATCTTGAGAGACATTTTTGGTGGCTTAAATTGTAACAACATCTGGAGAAGAAGAACTAACTCAGAGCTTTATAAGTCTTTTAAAGAACCAGATATAGTCAATTATATCACGATTCAGAGAATTAAATGGGTGGGTCACCTGTGCAGGATGGCCGAAAGCCGTACAACAAAAAAGATCTTCTCTGCCAGACCATTCGGCACCCGTAAAAGAGGAAGACCTAAACTCAGATGGCTCGACTGTGTGGAAAAGGACTTTAAAATTTTAAAAGTTTTGAACTGGAGGTCTTTGGCCAGGGATAGGGGAGCCTGGAGTTCTATACTGCGGAAGGCAAGGGCCCATCCTGGGCTGTCAGGCCATTGAAGAAGAAGAAGAAGATTCAATTGAACATTTTGTAGTATACCAATATAAATTATAATGTATTTAATTTTGATTAAGTTTCCTACATTGAAAATATAAAATGTGAGACAGGAAGAATTATATCAATATTTAAGAAACTTAAAATAACGGTTTTAGAAATCAACACAGCTAGTACTAATTTAAGTATTGGCAAAACATAACACTTTTTATTAATATATATATAATGGATTATAGCTGTATTTAAAATCAATTTAAGGGCTCATTTTGATTTTTTTTCTAAGGCATTTATTAAGAAAAGCCAATGAATTTAATTTTTGTTCTTGTGTTATCTTTTTCTGAAATCAATATTTAAACATTTGATAAATATTAAATTCTTTAGTTATTGTTTGTTAAAAAGAATTTTGTCAAATGTTTAATGGTTTTGTTAATATTATTTTTAAGATATGCTCCTTTTGATGCAAAACTCACTTCTCTTACACATGCACTATTTGCTTCATCTTTTTTACTCTAATTTATATGGAACCTGGAGATATGAAGCCATCCCTTGATCCGTAATCTTAGGAATGACGGGATGAGGACTGGCTGGATATAGGCTGGATTTGACCACGTATTATAGTAGAAATCCGTTTCAATACGAAAAACGGTCCGAGCTCAAATATTCATTACATACATTACTCGGACGTATTCAAGCCCGGATAACAAAGCTTGAATTTGGGCTCCTTACAATCCAAAATAAGAGGAAAGGCCCGAGTTAAAAAATTCCTTATAAAAATAATTTATCGAAAACTCGGGCCGGGCCCAGTCAAGCCTCGAAACATATATTCGGGCCCTCTTATCTAAAATAGGAGCACAGGCCCTTAGAACAAAAATTAATCGTAAAATTATCGAAAACTCGGACCGGGCCCAGTCGAGTACCAAACCTTAAATCTGGACCCCTCCTGTCTAAAATAGGAGCACAGGCCTCTAGAACCAAAATTAATCGTAAAATTATCGAAAACTAGGACCGGGCCCAGTCGAGTACCAAACCTTAAATCTGGACCCCTCCTGTCTAAAATAGGAGCACAGGCCTCTAGAACCAAAATTAATCGTAAAATTATCGAAAACTAGGACCGGGCCCAGTCGAGTACCAAACCTTAAATCTGGACCCCTCCTGTCTAAAATAGGAGCACAGGCCTCTAGAACCAAAATTAATCGTAAAATTATCGAAAACTAGGACCGGGCCCAGTCGAGTACCAAACCTTAAATCTGGACCCCTCCTGTCTAAAATAGGAGCACAGGCCTCTAGAACCAAAATTAATCGTAAAATTATCGAAAACTCGGACCAGGCCCAGTCGAGTACCAAACCTTAAATCTGGACCCCTCCTGTCTAAAATAGGAGCACAGGCCTCTAGAACCAAAATTAATCGTAAAATTATCGAAAACTAGGACCGGGCCCAGTCGAGTACCAAACCTTAAATCTGGACCCCTCCTGTCTAAAATAGGAGCACAGGCCTCTAGAACCAAAATTAATCGTAAAATTATCGAAAACTCGGACCGGGCCCAGTCGAGTACCAAACCTTAAATCTGGACCCCTCCTGTCTAAAATAGGAGCACAGGCCTCTAGAACCAAAATTAATCGTAAAATTATCGAAAACTCGGACCGGGCCCAGTCGAGTACCAAACCTTAAATCTGGACCCCTCCTGTCTAAAATAGGAGCACAGGCCTCTAGAACCAAAATTAATCGTAAAATTATCGAAAACTAGGACCGGGCCCAGTCGAGTACCAAACCTTAAATCTGGACCCCTCCTGTCTAAAATAGGAGCACAGGCCTCTAGAACCAAAATTAATCGTAAAATTATCGAAAACTAGGGCCGGGCCCAGTCGAGTACCAAACCTTAAATCTGGACCCCTCCTGTCTAAAATAGGAGCACAGGCCTCTAGAACCAAAATTAATCGTAAAATTATCGAAAACTAGGACCGGGCCCAGTCGAGTACCAAACCTTAAATCTGGACCCCTCCTGTCTAAAATAGGAGCACAGGCCTCTAGAACCAAAATTAATCGTAAAATTATCGAAAACTCGGACCGGGCCCAGTCGAGTACCAAACCTTAAATCTGGACCCCTCCTGTCTAAAATAGGAGCACAGGCCTCTAGAACCAAAATTAATCGTAAAATTATCGAAAACTAGGACCGGGCCCAGTCGAGTACCAAACCTTAAATCTGGACCCCTCCTGTCTAAAATAGGAGCACAGGCCTCTAGAACCAAAATTAATCGTAAAATTATCGAAAACTCGGACCGGGCCCAGTCGAGTACCAAACCTTAAATCTGGACCCCTCCTGTCTAAAATAGGAGCACAGGCCTCTAGAACCAAAATTAATCGTAAAATTATCGAAAACTAGGACCGGGCCCAGTCGAGTACCAAACCTTAAATCTGGACCCCTCCTGTCTAAAATAGGAGCACAGGCCTCTAGAACCAAAATTAATCGTAAAATTATCGAAAACTCGGACCGGGCCCAGTCGAGTACCAAACCTTAAATCTGGACCCCTCCTGTCTAAAATTGGAGCACAGGCCTCTAGAAATAAAATTAATCGTAAAATTATCGAAAACTCGGACCGGGCCCAGTCGAGTACCAAACCTTAAATCTGGACCCCTCCTGTCTAAAATAGGAGCACAGGCCTCTAGAACCAAAATTAATCGTAAAATTATCGAAAACTCGGACCGGGCCCAGTCGAGTACCAAACCTTAAATCTGGACCCCTCCTGTCTAAAATTGGAGCACAGGCCTCTAGAAATAAAATTAATCGTAAAATTATCGAAAACTCGGATCGGGCCCAGTCGAGCACCAAACCTTAAATCTGAACCCCTCTTGTCAAAAAAAGGAGCACAGGCCCCTAGAACCAAAATTAATCGTAAAATTATCGAAAACTCAGACCGGGCCCAGGTAAGCACCAAACCTTAAATCTGGACCCCTCCCGTCTGAAATTGGAGCACAGGTTCGAGAGCAAAAATTAATCATAAAATTATCCAAAACTCGGGTCGGGCCCAGTCAATCCCCAAAGCTTAAATCTGAACCTCTCCTGTCTATAATAGGAGCACAGGCCCGAGAAAAAAAATTAATCTTATAATTATCAAAATTGACGGCCGGGCCCAGTCAAGCCCTAAAGCTTAAATGTGTGCCCTTCCTGTATAAAATAGAAGCACAGATCCGAAAACAAAAATTAACCAAATAAATTATCAAATACTTGCCCGAATAGCAAGGCTTGAAGCTGGGCCCTTCTAATCCAATATAGGAGCACAACCCCGAGTTTATATATTCATTATAATAATAATCGAATCTTTTAAACTTTTAACTACTAATTTTATGACGTTCATGACGTTTTTTCTATAAATAACTTGAACTTCTACTATTTTTATATGAAAGGAGTTTTAATAAATGAAGTATATTTGCTTTCCTATTTTTGTATCTGCTTATATATGGATTGATATGTTAATTAAGTTTTTAAAATATTTCTATATTAAAAAATTAGCTGACGCTGTCGCCGCCGCTGTTTGACCAATTTCTCGTTTCTCGATATTCTTTGCTTTGTACCGCAAAAACTATTGCATACATAAAAAATAAATTTGGTACACGTGTACAATAGGTTAAGGGGATACGTTGAAATAAACCGTTTTTTGATATAAATTGAAGTTTAAGAAATATTTAATGTCAAAGTCAAAGACATAATAAATATAATAACTAGATAACATAAACTATAAGTAGATTTTAATCAAGTATAAATACCATTGCCATTTTTTCCCAAATTCTTTGCTACATGTCATGAGCAAGTTATGAACAACAAAAAGAAAAAAAAATATATGTGAAATGATCTGTTATCAATGGATATTGATTTCTATTAAAACTTTAAAAAAATACTATAAAGATATTATTATATATTAAAGAACTGTTTAGTAAATTAAAATATTGAGGTTTGTGGATGAAACTTTTGGCTACTAGCTATATTTCCTGTTGATGTTATAATATCACTTTTACTTTTTAAAGATACTAATGAATTCTGAATACTGAAGTGACTACCTAAAAATAGCAGCCTTTATATAAATATATATTAAATTCTTTATTTTATTATTTTTAGAAACATTATGTTTTTTAACAAATTCAAATATATTAAATAAAAGTTAAGAATTTTTTATTATATTTCATAAAGATATTTTCTTCTATATATATTAAAATTCTTATATTTATCCTGTTTCTATTTCAGTATTTTTAAATTATTATATGTAAAAATAAAATTGAAGTTATTAGATAAAATATTAATGTTAAAATCTTTATGTAAGTTTTTCATTCTTATATGATCTCATTCTTGTAAAGACTTTTAAAAATTAATTTCATTTAAAAATTATGGAATGAGATATTTAAATTATGGAAGATACTGATTCCGTTTTTTCTAAACATTTTTTTAAACATTTTGTCTTAAATTTAAAGTGTGAAACAAATGAATGTATTCAATAACAAATGGTTTCTTAATAACCTTCAGCAACAACATATGTCTTGAACAATAGATGAGCGCCATCAACTTGAAATAAAACAGAAAGAAAACGGACTCAGCATATCTGAAATATAAAATGAAAACTTTAAATTACGTTAAGCAGTAACAAATAAGCTAGATGAGCAAAATAGTTCAACAGAAAGCTAATATTACTCTATATCAAAATTAATTAGCTGACGCATACAAAAGCTAGCATATAAAAATATTATACTACATAGCTATCAAATATATGATATTTGATATATTTTTATAGGAATATTAGAAGCTCACGCTGAAATAAACCGTTTTACTTTCCTGTAATACATGATAATGTATAGAGAAATTGTTAATGTATAGAGATAATGTATAAAGCAATGTATGTATCCAATATAGTTAAAAATCTAATGGTCCAAATTTAATCACTTGTGGGTGACCCTGATGCTGGTTAGAATTTAGTGCGATTCGAAAAAAAAGAGACTGTCTTTTCTCCGAAATACTCTGCAAAATTTGTAATAAAATTCATTTTAGATAAAAAAGTAATTGACCTAATTTTATAAAATTCAGTAGCAAAGTCACTCTTGGGTGACCCTTGAACTGAGTAGATTTTATTATGATTCGAAAAGTAAAAAATCTGCCTACTTTGTGAAATGGACCACCTCCCCCCCAAAATAGTCTAAATCTAAAATAAAAGTCTACAAATTCTCATATATATAAATTAAATACGTGTTTTATAAGGTATTTGTAAACAAGAAAACATATCAGGTTAACTCCATAATTCTAGTGCTAACCTTTCTCGAGATATTTTAATTTTTGCTGCCCATAACCGTTAGACAAAAATTTTTTGATCAATATGTAAGTTTTGTATGGCGGTTATAGCTGCATATAAGCACATGTTCGTGACTTATTTTCAATTTGCCACTGACGAAGGGCATGGTAATGCCCGAAAGCTCTGTAGATGAGTCATTTTTGTACGTCCTAAAAGGAGATTTCAATAAAAGACTTTTAATTATGGACACTTTTTTGGTTGTCTTTATTTTTGAAGTATATTAAATAATGCCGAAAACAAATTATCATTTGTTCTTCACTTACCCAAGTTAATCATCGGCTGTATTGGAACCGCAGACGCAGAGACGAGTCCAAGTTCTACGAAACCAGCCACTGACTCTCTTCCTGCGGCTCTTTCTCTTCTTCATGACAGTATCTAGAATACAAAATAGATTATTTCAACACTTTTTACTTTCCCTACACTACATTTATGTTTTCACCTAAGAGTAAGCTTTTGTGGCTTGATTCATGTTTGTTTGGAGTGTAATGCTTGTACCATTTGCTCCTGGAAGTGTGTTCCCTTGTGATAAGCTTTGTTCAACTTTCCTAACCGTGGGCCAATTGTTATGTATTTTTTTTATCCTAATAAGTGGTTAGGATGGGAAGGGTTTCGCAGACCAGTATGATGATTGGTGCCGGGTTTTTCGCGTTTCGTGTTCGGTTTCTTGTCATAAGCGGTGTTGTTGCTGTGGTTGGTGGAGGTCTCGTCTGGAAGCTCAGTCGTGCTCCTGGGGGATGGTGGCTTTGGTTGCTGACCACCGGGACCGAATCGTACCCTGAACAACCCTGTTGGTGGCGAATTTTTAACTGACGTATGCCTTCGGCTGGGTTGGTTATTCTTATGGATTTCCCTACAATATCCGATAAGGTATATGTAGAGAATTGAAATGGTGTCGAAAATCGCAACACGAGTTTTCGACGGATCTACGCGTTTCAAGCATTCTGGAACCCGAAAAAACTATTTTTAATCTGACGCCTGTGTGTGTGTGTGTGTGTGTGTGCATCCACTCTAGCTGAAAAACTAATTGACCACATTTCACAAAATGTGGCACCTAAGTCACTTATGAGACATTCTGAGTAAGATAAGCGAAAATTATCAGTTACAAAGTTATTTAACGTTCTGTATTTGGTATGAAAAAACCAAATGGAGATCGAAATTCAATATTATATTCGTACAGTGTGCACATAATATACGCATGCAGTTAAAAAAAAGAAGACCCACGAAAACCGATAATTATCTGACGAAAAATACGTATGGAGAAATAATAATTCGTGTAATAGGATAATTTTAATTTATTTATAAGTAACAATTTTCAGTAAGCAGCACATGTTGTATCAAAATAGCAGGCAATTGGTACAGTACAATAATTATTGCTGTACGAAACCATACATTGTATGTGAAAATAATACGTCTTTTCATGCTCAATGGAGAACACTCAACAGACGATTTAATCCTTCTTTGTTTTGTTTGAGCTAGGAAATTCTAATATTTCAATTCGCCGTGTGAGGCGCAGAAAACATTCTAAATCAATAAGGAATAGTTACTTTCCTATTAGTAAACCTTGCTTTTGTAGCTCTAGAAAACTTTAATAGAACGTTGAAGGGAAGGACTTCGTTGTCTGAGGAATTCCTATTCTCACAAGAAACAGAATATTCATCTAATGTTAAAAGAGTTGGTTGGAATTCCTGTTTTATTTTTCATGGAGATTAGTTACGAAAAATATAATTAAAAAATATAATTTAATTTAAAAATAAACATAAGAAAAAGAGATGTTTACAAAATAATTTAACATAAATTTCAAACTATCACGATTTTATTTTAATAGGAAGAGAAATTCTAAGAGAAAAATTTGAACTTTATGTTTATAAGGTCATGTCTGGTGTCCTTTGCATAAAATGAAAAGAGCCCGCTCCGCATACAAATTCATGTTTTGTCCGATTTCATATTTTTCAGCTACCTCTGCTAGTTACCCATATAGAAGAGTCCATTCTCTTTTCAGAGACCGTCCGACTCATATTGCTCAACCTACCCGAAAGTTTTAGGTATATTTGTATGATCAGGAAAGTGTGACACATAATTTAGACCGGAACTCAATGGAAATGGCACCTACAGGGATGGTGGGATTGTATTGTAATCTCTAACGAATGTGACGTAATGAGAACCATATTTAAAATATTTCGAGGAAGGATTCTCACCCTCTGCTGATTCAGAGATTCCTGAAGATTCCGGATGACCGGTAATCTCTTTTCCCAAAACAACTTCTGGGTGTTTGACGTTTCTGATGTCATTTACTTCCGATGTTAATGAAGTGACATCTCGTGTGAAATCTGTAAAAGATAACGGTATTAATGTCAACATGTGTAAGGAAAGAGTTAATACTATGTATCTCGAAATGAAATCTACAATCGCTGTCGGGGGATACAGGGGGAACAAGTTTATTTTATCGTTGTTGTTTTGTTTTCTAGAAGTTGCTAATAAATAATTTACATATTTTTAAAATTATTATAAATAAAGTTCCTTTACGAAATTAATCAACACTTTTAAATGTTCCGGTTAGAAATTAAAAACTTCCATTTATTATGCAAATTGGAGGTACTGGTGGAAAACCTAAATTTCGACAGATAATTTGATGGCATAAACGATAAAAATGGGAACATAATTTGAGAAATCAAATTTATTTTCTATAGACTTTAATGTAAACTGTGCTAACTTTCTTTATATTTCGAACTTTATGTTTATAAGGTCATGTCTGGTGTCATTTGTATAAAATGAAAAGCGCCCGTTCCGCATACAAATTCATGTTTTGTCCGATTTCATATTTTCAACTACCTATGCTAGTTACCCATACAGAAGAGTCCATTTTCTGTTCAGAGACCGTCCGACTCATATATTGTCCGACCTACCCGAAAGTGTAAGGTATCTTTGTACGATCAGGAAAGTGTGAAGCATAATTTAGACCGGAACTCAATAGAAATGGCACCTACAGGGATGGTTGGATTGTGTTGTTATCTCTAACGAATGTGACGTAATAAGAACCATATTTAAAATATTTCGAGGAAAGATTCTCACCCTCTGCTGATTCAGAGATTCCTGAAGATTCCGGATGACCGGTAATCTCTTTTCCCAAAACAACTTCTGGGTGTTTGACGTTTCTGATGTCATTTACTTCAGATGTTAATGAAGTGACATCTCGTGTGAAATCTGTAAAAGATAACGGTATTAATGTCATCATGTGTAAGGAAAGAGTTAATACTATGCTTCTCGGAATGAAATCTACAATCGCTGTCGATAGATACGGGGGGAACAAATTTATTTTATCGTTGTTATGTTGTTTTCTCGAAGTTGCTAATAAATAATTTCCATATTTTTAAAATTATTATAAATAAAGTTCCATACGAAATTAATCAACACTTTTAAATGTTCTGGTTAGAAAACAAAAACTTCCATTTATTATGCAAATTGAAGGTACTGGTGTAAAACTAAATTTCGACAGATAATTTGATGGCATAAACGATAAAAATGGGAACATAATTTGAGAAATCAAATATATTTTCTATAGACTTTAACGTAAACGGTGTTAACTTTCTTTAAATTTCGAACTTTATGTTCATAAGGTCATGTCTGGTGTCATTTGTATAAAATGAAAAGAGCCCGCTCCGCATACAAATTCATGTTTTGTCCGATTTCATATTTTCAGCTACCTCTGCTAGTTACCCATATAGAAGAGTCCATTCTCTTTTCAGAGATCGTCCGACTCATATACTGTCCGACCTACCCGAAAGTGTAAGGTATCTTTGTACGATCAGGAAAGTGTGAAGCATAATTTAGACCGGAACTCAATAGAAATGCCACCTACAGGGATGGTGGGATTCTGCTGTAATCTTTAAGGAATGTGACGAAATAAGAACCATATTTAAAATATTTCCAGGAAAGATTCTTACCCTCTGCTAATTCAGAGATTCCTGAAGATTCCGGATGACCGGTAATCTCCTTTCCCAAAACAACTTCTGGGTGTTTGACGTTTCTGATGTCATTTACTTCCGATGTTAATGAAGTGACATCTCGTGTGAAATCTGTAAAAGATAACGGTATTAATGTCAACATGTGTAAGGAAAGAGTTAATACTATGTATCTCGAAATGAAATCTACAATCGCTGTCGGGGGATACAGGGGGAGCAAGTTTATTTTATCGTTGTTATTTTGTTTTCTAGAAGTTGCTAATAAATAATTTACATATTTTTAAAATTATTATAAATAAAGTTCCTTTACGAAATTAATCAACACTTTTAAATGTTCCGGTTAGAAATTAAAAACTTCCATTTATTATGCAAATTGGAGGTACTGGTGGAAAACCTAAATTTCGACAGATAATTTGATGGCATAAACGATAAAAATGGGAACATAATTTGAGAAATCAAATTTATTTTCTATAGACTTTAATGTAAACTGTGCTAACTTTCTTTATATTTCGAACTTTATGTTTATAAGGTCATGTCTGGTGTCATTTGTATAAAATGAAAAGCGCCCGTTCCGCATACAAATTCATGTTTGGTCCGATTTCATATTTTCAACTACCTATGCTAGTTACCCATAAAGAAGAGTCCATTCTCTTTTCAGAGACCGTCCGACTCATATATTGTCCGACCTACCCGAAAGTGGAAGGTATCTTTGTACGATCAGGAAAGTGTGAAGCATAATTTAGACCGGAACTCAATAGAAATGGTACCTACAGGGATGGTTGGATTGTGTTGTTATCTCTAACGAATGTGACGTAATAAGAACCATATTTAAAATATTTCCAGGAAAGATTCATACCCTCTGCTAATTCAGAGATTCCTGAAGATTCCGGATGACCGGTAATCTCCTTTCCCAAAACAACTTCTGGGTGTTTGACGTTTCTGATGTCATTTACTTCCGATGTTAATGAAGTGACATCTCGTGTGAAATCTGTAAAAGATAACGGTATTAATGTCAACATGTGTAAGGAAAGAGTTAATACTATGTATCTCGAAATGAAATCTACAATCGCTGTCGGGGGATACAGGGGGAGCAAGTTTATTTTATCGTTGTTATTTTGTTTTCTAGAAGTTGCTAATAAATAATTTACATATTTTTAAAATTATTATAAATAAAGTTCCTTTACGAAATTAATCAACACTTTTAAATGTTCCGGTTAGAAATTAAAAACTTCCATTTATTATGCAAATTGGAGGTACTGGTGGAAAACCTAAATTTCGACAGATAATTTGATGGCATAAACGATAAAAATGGGAACATAATTTGAGAAATCAAATTTATTTTCTATAGACTTTAATGTAAACTGTGCTAACTTTCTTTATATTTCGAACTTTATGTTTATAAGGTCATGTATGGTGTCATTTGTATAAAATGAAAAGCGCCCGTTCCGCATACAAATTCATGTTTGGTCCGATTTCATATTTTCAACTACCTATGCTAGTTACCCATAAAGAAGAGTCCATTCTCTTTTCAGAGACCGTCCGACTCATATATTGTCCGACCTACCCGAAAGTGGAAGGTATCTTTGTACGATCAGGAAAGTGTGAAGCATAATTTAGACCGGAACTCAATAGAAATGGTACCTACAGGGATGGTTGGATTGTGTTGTTATCTCTAACGAATGTGACGTAATAAGAACCATATTTAAAATATTTCCAGGAAAGATTCATACCCTCTGCTAATTCAGAGATTCCTGAAGATTCCGGATGACCGGTAATCTCCTTTCCCAAAACAACTTCTGGGTGTTTGACGTTTCTGATGTCATTTACTTCCGATGTTAATGAAGTGACATCTCGTGTGAAATCTGTAAAAGATAACGGTATTAATGTCATCATGTGTAAGGAAAGAGTTAATACTATGCTTCTCGGAATGAAATCTACAATCGCTGTCGGGGGATACAGGGGGAGCAAGTTTATTTTATCGTTGTTATTTTGTTTTCTAGAAGTTGCTAATAAATAATTTACATATTTTTAAAATTATTATAAATAAAGTTCCTTTACGAAATTAATCAACACTTTTAAATGTTCCGGTTAGAAATTAAAAACTTCCATTTATTATGCAAATTGGAGGTACTGGTGGAAAACCTAAATTTCGACAGATAATTTGATGGCATAAACGATAAAAATGGGAACATAATTTGAGAAATCAAATTTATTTTCTATAGACTTTAATGTAAACTGTGCTAACTTTCTTTATATTTCGAACTTTATGTTTATAAGGTCATGTCTGGTGTCATTTGTATAAAATGAAAAGCGCCCGTTCCGCATACAAATTCATGTTTGGTCCGATTTCATATTTTCAACTACCTATGCTAGTTACCCATAAAGAAGAGTCCATTCTCTTTTCAGAGACCGTCCGACTCATATATTGTCCGACCTACCCGAAAGTGGAAGGTATCTTTGTACGATCAGGAAAGTGTGAAGCATAATTTAGACCGGAACTCAATAGAAATGGTACCTACAGGGATGGTTGGATTGTGTTGTTATCTCTAACGAATGTGACGTAATAAGAACCATATTTAAAATATTTCCAGGAAAGATTCATACCCTCTGCTAATTCAGAGATTCCTGAAGATTCCGGATGACCGGTAATCTCCTTTCCCAAAACAACTTCTGGGTGTTTGACGTTTCTGATGTCATTTACTTCCGATGTTAATGAAGTGACATCTCGTGTGAAATCTGTAAAAGATAACGGTATTAATGTCAACATGTGTAAGGAAAGAGTTAATACTATGTATCTCGAAATGAAATCTACAATCGCTGTCGGGGGATACAGGGGGAGCAAGTTTATTTTATCGTTGTTATTTTGTTTTCTAGAAGTTGCTAATAAATAATTTACATATTTTAAAAATTATTATAAATAAAGTTCCTTTACGAAATTAATCAACACTTTTAAATGTTCCGGTTAGAAATTAAAAACTTCCATTTATTATGCAAATTGGAGGTACTGGTGGAAAACCTAAATTTCGACAGATAATTTGATGGCATAAACGATAAAAATGGGAACATAATTTGAGAAATCAAATTTATTTTCTATAGACTTTAATGTAAACTGTGCTAACTTTCTTTATATTTCGAACTTTATGTTTATAAGGTCATGTCTGGTGTCATTTGTATAAAATGAAAAGCGCCCGTTCCGCATACAAATTCATGTTTGGTCCGATTTCATATTTTCAACTACCTATGCTAGTTACCCATAAAGAAGAGTCCATTCTCTTTTCAGAGACCGTCCGACTCATATATTGTCCGACCTACCCGAAAGTGGAAGGTATCTTTGTACGATCAGGAAAGTGTGAAGCATAATTTAGACCGGAACTCAATAGAAATGGTACCTACAGGGATGGTTGGATTGTGTTGTTATCTCTAACGAATGTGACGTAATAAGAACCATATTTAAAATATTTCCAGGAAAGATTCATACCCTCTGCTAATTCAGAGATTCCTGAAGATTCCGGATGACCGGTAATCTCCTTTCCCAAAACAACTTCTGGGTGTTTGACGTTTCTGATGTCATTTACTTCCGATGTTAATGAAGTGACATCTCGTGTGAAATCTGTAAAAGATAACGGTATTAATGTCATCATGTGTAAGGAAAGAGTTAATACTATGCTTCTCGGAATGAAATCTACAATCGCTGTCGAGAGATATGGGGGGAACAAATTTATTTTATCGTTGTTATGTTGTTTTCTCGAAGTTGCTAATAAATAATTTCCATATTTTTAAAATTATTATAAATAAAGTTCCATACGAAATTAATCAACACTTTTAAATGTTCTGGTTAGAAAAAAAAAACTTCCATTTATTATGCAAATTGAAGGTACTGGTGTAAAACTAAATTTCGACTGATAATTTGATGGCATAAACGATAAAAATGGGAACATAATTTGAGAAATCAAATATATTTTCTATAGACTTTAACGTAAACGGTGTTAAATTTCTTTAAATTTCGAACTTTATGTTCATAAGGTCATGTCTGGTGTCATTTGTATAAAATGAAAAGAGCCCGCTCCGCATACAAATTCGTGTTTTGTCCGATTTCATATTTTCAGCTACCTCTGCTAGTTACCCATATAGAAGAGTCCATTCTCTTTCAGAGACCGTCCGACTCATATACTGTCCGACCTACCCGAAAGTGTAAGGTATCTTTGTACGATCAGGAAAGTGTGAAGCATAATTTAGACCGGAACTCAAAAGAAATGGCACCTACAGGGATGGTGGGATTCTGTTGTAATCTTTAACGAATGTGACGAAATAAGAACCATATTTAAAATATTTCCAGGAAAGATACTTACCCTCTGCTAATTCAGAGATTCCTGAAGATTCCGGATGACCGGTAATCTCCTTTCCCAAAACAACTTCTGGGTGTTTGACGTTTCTGATGTCATTTACTTCCGATGTTAATGAAGTGACATCTCGTGTGAAATCTGTAAAAGATAACGGTATTAATGTCATCATGTGTAAGGAAAGAGTTAATACTACGCTTCTCGGAATGAAATCTACAATCGCTGCCGAGAGATACAATCGGAACAAGTTTATTTTATCGTTGTTATTTTGTTTTCTAGAAGTTGCTAATAAATAATTTACATATTTTTAAAATTATTATAAATAAAGTTAATTTACGAAATTAATCAACACTTTTAAATGTTCCGGTTAGAAATTAAAATCTTCCATTTATTATGCAAATTGGAGGTACTGGTGGAAAACCTAAATTTCGACAGATAATTTGATGGCATAAACGATAAAAATGGGAACATAATTTGAGAAATCAAATTTATTTTCTATAGACTTTAACGTAAACTGTGCTAACTTTCTTTAAATTTCGAACTTTATGTTTATAAGGTCATGTCTGGTGTCATTTGTATAAAATGAAAAGCGCCCGTTCCGCATACAAATTCATGTTTTGTCCGATTTCATATTTTCAACTACCTATGCTAGTTACCCATACAGAAGAGTCCATTCTCTTTTGAGAGACCGTCCGACTCATATATTGTCCGACCTACCCGAAAGTGTAAGGTATCTTTGTACGATCAGGAAAGTGTGAAGCATAATTTAGACCGGAACTCAATAGAAATGGCACCTACAGGGATGGTTGGATTGTGTTGTTATCTCTAACGAATGTGACGTAATAAGAACCATATTTAAAATATTTCCAGGAAAGATTCTTACCCTCTGCTAATTCAGAGATTCCTGAAGATTCCGGATGACCGGTAATCTCCTTTCCCAAAACAACTTCTGGGTGTTTGACGTTTCTGATGTCATTTATTTCCGATGTTAATGAAGTGACATCTCGTGTGAAATCTGTAAAAGATAACGGTATTAATGTCATCATGTGTAAGGAAAGAGTTAATACTATGCTTCTCGGAATGAAATCTACAATCGCTGTCGAGAGATACGGGGGGAACAAGTTTATTTTATCGTTGTTATGTTGTTTTCTCGAAGTTGCTAATAAATAATTTCCATATTTTTAAAATTATTATAAATAAAGTTCCATACGAAATTAATCAACACTTTTAAATGTTCTGGTTAGAAAAAAAAACTTCCATTTATTATGCAAATTGAAGGTACTGGTGTAAAACTAAATTTCGACAGATAATTTGATGGCATAAACGATAAAAATGGGAACATAATTTGAGAAATCAAATATATTTTCTATAGACTTTAACGTAAACGGTGTTAACTTTCTTTAAATTTTGAACTTTATGTTCATAAGGTCATGTCTGGTGTCATTTGTATAAAATGAAAAGAGCCCGCTCCGCATACAAATTCATGTTTTGTCCGATTTCATATTTTCAGCTACCTCTGCTAGTTACCCATATAGAAGAGTCCATTCTCTTTTCAGAGATCGTCCGACTCATATACTGTCCGACCTACCCGAAAGTGTAAGGTATCTTTGTACGATCAGGAAAGTGTGAAGCATAATTTAGACCGGAACTCAATAGAAATGCCACCTACAGGGATGGTTGGATTGTGTTGTTATCTCTAACGAATGTGACGTAATAAGAACCATATTTAAAATATTTCCAGGAAAGATTCATACCCTCTGCTAATTCAGAGATTCCTGAAGATTCCGGATGACCGGTAATCTCCTTTCCCAAAACAACTTCTGGGTGTTTGACGTTTCTGATGTCATTTACTTCCGATGTTAATGAAGTGACATCTCGTGTGAAATCTGTAAAAGATAACGGTATTAATGTCATCATGTGTAAGGAAAGAGTTAATACTACGCTTCTCGGAATGAAATCTACAATCGCTGTCGAGAGATACAATGGGAACAAGTTTATTTTATCGTTGTTATTTTGTTTTCTAGAAGTTGCTAATAAATAATTTACATATTTTTAAAATTATTATAAATAAAGTTCCTTTACGAAATTAATCAACACTTTTAAATGTTCCGGTTAGAAATTAAAATCTTCCATTTAATATGCAAATTGGAGGTACTGGTGGAAAACCTAAATTTCGACAGATAATTTGATGGCATAAACGATAAAAATGGGAACATAATTTGAGAAATCAAATTTATTTTCTATAGACTTTAAACCAAACGGTGCTAACTTTCTTTAAATTTCGAACTTTATGTTTATAAGGTCATGTCTGGTGTCATTTGTATAAAATAAAAAGCGCCCGTTCCGCATACAAATTCATGTTTTGTCCGATTTCATATTTTCAACTACCTATGATAGTTACCCATACAGAAGAGTCCATTCTCTTTTCAGAGACCGTCCGACTCATATATTGTTCGACCTACCCGAAAGTGGAAGGAATCTTTGTACGATCAGGAAAGTGTGAAGCATAATTTAGACCGGAACTCAATAGAAATGGCACCTACAGGGATGGTTGGATTGTGTTGTTATCTCTAACGAATGTGACGTAATAAGAACCATATTTAAAATATTTCCATTAAAGATTCTTACCCTCTGCTAATTCAGAGATTCCTGAAGATTCCGGATGACCGGTAATCTCCTTTCCCAAAACAATTTCTGGGTGTTTGACGTTTCTGATGTCATTTATTTCCGATGTTAATGAAGTGACATCTCGTGTGAAATCTGTAAAAGATAACGGTATTAATGTCATCATGTGTAAGGAAAGAGTTAATACTATGCTTCTCGGAATGAAATCTACAATCGCTGTCGAGAGATACGGGGGGAACAAGTTTATTTTATCGTTGTTATGTTGTTTTCTCGAAGTTGCTAATAAATAATTTCCATATTTTTAAAATTATTATAAATAAAGTTCCATACGAAATTAATCAACAATTTTTGAATGTTCTGGTTAGAAAACAAAAACTTCCATTTATTATGCAAATTGAAGGTACTGGTGTAAAACTAAATTTCGACAGATAATTTGATGGCATAAACGATAAAAATGGGAACATAATTTGAGAAATCAAATATATTTTCTATAGACTTTAACGTAAACGGTGTTAACTTTCTTTAAATTTCGAACTTTATGTTCATAAGGTCATGTCTGGTGTCATTTGTATAAAATGAAAAGAGCCCGCTCCGCATACAAATTCATGTTTTGTCCGATTTCATATTTTCAGCTACCTCTGCTAGTTACCCATATAGAAGAGTCCATTCTCTTTTCAGAGATCGTCCGACTCATATACTGTCCGACCTACCCGAAAGTGTAAGGTATCTTTGTACGATCAGGAAAGTGTGAAGCATAATTTAGACCGGAACTCAATAGAAATGCCACCTACAGGGATGGTGGGATTCTGCTGTAATCTTTAAGGAATGTGACGAAATAAGAACCATATTTAAAATATTTCCAGGAAAGATTCTTACCCTCTGCTAATTCAGAGATTCCTGAAGATTCCGGATGACCGGTAATCTCCTTTCCCAAAACAACTTCTGGGTGTTTGACGTTTCTGATGTCATTTACTTCCGATGTTAATGAAGTGACATCTCGTGTGAAATCTGTAAAAGATAACGGTATTAATGTCATCATGTGTAAGGAAAGAGTTAATACTACGCTTCTCGGAATGAAATCTACAATCGCTGTCGAGAGATACAATGGGAACAAGTTTATTTTATCGTTGTTATTTTGTTTTCTAGAAGTTGCTAATAAATAATTTACATATTTTTAAAATTATTATAAATAAAGTTCCTTTACGAAATTAATCAACACTTTTAAATGTTCCGGTTAGAAATTAAAATCTTCCATTTATTATGCAAATTGGAGGTACTGGTGGAAAACCTAAATTTCGACAGATAATTTGATGGCATAAACGATAAAAATGGGAACATAATTTGAGAAATCAAATTTATTTTCTATAGACTTTAAACCAAACGGTGCTAACTTTCTTTAAATTTCGAACTTTATGTTTATAAGGTCATGTCTGGTGTCATTTGTATAAAATAAAAAGCGCCCGTTCCTCATACAAATTCATGTTTTGTCCGATTTCATATTTTCAACTACCTATGATAGTTACCCATACAGAAGAGTCCATTCTCTTTTCAGAGACCGTCCGACTCATATATTGTCCGACCTACCCGAAAGTGGAAGGTATCTTTGTACGATCAGGAAAGTGTGAAGCATAATTTAGACCGGAACTCAATAGAAATGGCACCTACAGGGATGGTTGGATTGTGTTGTTATCTCTAACGAATGTGACGTAATAAGAACCATATTTAAAATATTTCCATTAAAGATTCTTACCCTCTGCTAATTCAGAGATTCCTGAAGATTCCGGATGACCGGTAATCTCCTTTCCCAAAACAATTTCTGGGTGTTTGACGTTTCTGATGTCATTTATTTCCGATGTTAATGAAGTGACATCTCGTGTGAAATCTGTAAAAGATAACGGTATTAATGTCATCATGTGTAAGGAAAGAGTTAATACTATGCTTCTCGGAATGAAATCTACAATCGCTGTCGAGAGATACGGGGGGAACAAGTTTATTTTATCGTTGTTATGTTGTTTTCTCGAAGTTGCTAATAAATAATTTCCATATTTTTAAAATTATTATAAATAAAGTTCCTTTACGAAATTAATCAACACTTTTAAATATTCCGGTTAGAAATTAAAATCTTCCATTTATTATGCAAATTGGAGGTACTGCTGGAAAACCTAAATTTCGACAGATAATTTGATGGCATAAACGATAAAAATGGGAACATAATTTGAGAAATCAAATTTATTTTCTATAGACTTTAAACCAAACGGTGCTAACTTTCTTTAAATTTCGAACTCTATGTTCATAAGGTCATGTCTGGTGTCATTTGTATAAAATGAAAAGAGCCCGTTCCGCATACAAATTCATGTTTTGTCCGATTTCATATTTTCAGCTACCTCTGCTAGTTACCCATACAGAAGGGTCCATTCTCTCTTCACAGATTGTCGGACTAATATATTGTCCGACCTACCCGAAAGAGTAAGGTAAGATCTGACGAAGGGTAAGGTTATGTCGTACCCGAAAGTGTATGGTAAGGTCCCGAAAGTGTAAGGTTTAAGTCTTCTGTAGTCGTCCCTGTTAAGTCGTAGATGTTTATATCTGTCCCAAACCTCTTCTGTTGATGGATGTTATTCTTTTCTGTCAATATTACAAGTCGTATTATAACTTTGGTAGAAAGTTTTTAACCATTTTTTGTTTTATAACTGCATGGACTGTTTAGTGAAATTGAAAGTAAAGTTTTTATCCCGTACTCACCAATGTTATCACCATCTTCTGCTCCATTTCCACTATATTCAGACACGCGGCCACAGTGCTGCTCGTTCAAGAGCACAGAAACATTTACAACCGGTTCCACGGCAGCTGAAGAATTATATGTTTAAAGAAACACGTTTTACAAATTTTTATGAATAAATAAGGCAATTGAAATTGTATAATAAGGGTTATATGTGAGTCTTTGCAAACTACTTGAAAATAACTTACCTCTTGCGATCTCCGCGTCACCCGGTTTCGTGTTTCTTTCATCTGCCAGAAAATCATGCTTCAACAGTTCTGTGGCACAAGGCCTGTCTTCTGGCCTGTCCCTCAGGACTTTCTGCAGGAAGTTTAGGGCTTTAGCGACTTCTTCATCAGAAATGCTAGAAGCAGGAAAGGCCTCTATCATCAAAGCATGGAGCCGAGGCGCCTGAAACGAATTATGTTCATGCTCCAATACATTGAAAATAGTTAAAATAGAACAAATAAACGAAGAAATGAAATATTAATAAATGAACAATGAAATATTGAAAGACGATATTGAAATATTTCGAAAGATGTTTTATTGTTATACAAATGATTTTATATTGATATTCAAAGCAAATATATCTTTTCGCTGGAATCCAATTTGGCGAACTTGGGGAAAAATGTTGCAAATAACGCCAAATTGGTGACTTTGTGGAAATGTCGCCAAATTGGCGATTATTCAAAATCTCGGGAAGTAATTGAATTGAATTTCTGATAATCTCCACCGCTTTGTGAGAACTAATATTTTAAATTCCTTGATCCCAAAATGTAACGACTTTCAATATTCTTGCGAACCAGGTATAATTTGTTAAGAAGTGAACCTGAGAGGGAGGTGACGGTGCTAACTAAGTAATTGCGTTTATGTAGGGAGTCGTATAAAATTGACCGGGAAAATGTGCCGTAATTTGTGTCTGGGAATATTAGAAGAGCAAACGCTGCACGCGAATGGACGGAAGTGGATCTTAAACATAGCTTCATACACCCCACAGTCAGAATCCGTCTAAAAGGGGGTTCCCAAAGTTAGGATCGCGCTTCAAATTCAGATAACAGAATCTATCAACATTTCCCAGGCTCTTTATGCGCTCTTGAGCCGGAAATATCCGATACATGCAATTGCAGACGGAAAACTTGCTATGTGATTCCAATACTATGCGCCCCGTCATAAGACTGATTTAACATCTATAGTTGTATAGAATAAAGTAAAAGGTATCTAAGAGTAAATTATATGCGATATTACTATTTGCGAATAAATCAATTGGAAGTAAAAATTGGGAGTGGATGAAATGTTACTGACTTTCAGTCCATAGTGGAGGAAGGGGTAAATATCTTCCCTCCAGCTCCTCATCTGTCGGAGCTTCCTCAGTATTACGTGGCCCGATAACACACTGAAGGCGAGCATCCCAATGCACCAAATATCAAGTTTGGCACCGTCCACTGCAGCACGATATCCGAGACTTTCACATGCCTCAGGAGGACGGTAAATCAGCGGTATTCCATATCTGAAAAATAAAAGAGGTAAAAAATTGTGAGATTAAAAGATTTTGAGTCTACAACGAAACAACCACCCCCCAAAAATGAAACAGCTAACGTATTCTGAATGAAACGCGAGCGCTCATGGTATAATCTATGAATAATTTTGAAAATATCTAACCTTGTGGTTGGTGCTGTTGTATCGTTCAGGAATGTAAAGTCACACAGAACTGCGCAGTCACTGAAGTCTATCATCACGTTGTCAGACTTTATATCAAGGTGACAGAGCTGCCGCTGATGCAGGTAGTCGACTGCCACCAGAACATCCTTCAACCACGACTTCACCCTAGCGAGGCCACATGGAACGTTACGAATCTCTCCCAAAATATGGTAAAGATCTTCGGATAACTGTGGCATCACAAATATATCTGCTTGCTTCAGACTTATCACCTGCAAGAGCGGCATCACATTGGGGTGATGCAGGTTGCGCCAATCGCACTTTTCTTTCTCCCAGGTTTCGTCGGATCGAGTGATTTTTATGGCTACTTTGCCCGAGTAGTATGGGCTCATTCCTGAAAACACATCGCCAAAAGTGCCCTTTCCGAGGGCCTTCAAGATCTTAAAGTTCCAGTCCCTCTCCAGAACAATTTTGACATGCTCTTGGAGACACTGGCGGTATTCCTCACGACTCATCAAATTCAAATCGAGAAATGGATTTGGATTATCCATAACTGAGCCGGGTTAAATAACTCAAAATAAGAATAAATAATTATCAATTAAGTAGAAGAAATTTTCCGGTACAAATGTCACTCAAATTGTAAAAATGAAAATTTCGAGATGGTAAAAGTGGATCAAAATGAAGGAAAGGTTGTCAAAATAAGAAAGTATATGAAAATCAACAAAATAGATGAAGAAATAAGCAGTTTTAAATCGCTTTCAGAATCGAAGAGTAAAAACACAAGTTTTAGCATTCAACTCAAGATTTGAAAAGGCCAATTTCATCGAAATTGTTACTTAGGTATCATTGTTTTGAATTGTTGTTGCCAGAAAGTATTATTGAGTTCATTTCCTGGGGTAGTGTAATTGTTTAATTAGCTTTTCTATTCGAAATACGTACATTGTTGAAGCAATCTTTCTATTTTGCCCCATTGTTGATTCTGGTGCGAGAAACCTAGTGTGGTCAGCACATTATTTTTCTACTTTCTGAGATAATTTTTTGCCTTGTTAACTGCCTTAACAGAGCCTCTCTGAAGAAAATTTCAGTTTTACTTCGAGAGCGAGAGTGAAATGGTTCTTTTATAAACATCAGCCAAAAATTTAGAGCAAAAAAAAAATAGATAATAAATCTTAAATAATGTAAAATTTATTTTGAATTAATTAGTCAGTAGGGCATTTCAGTCATGTCAATTTTAGTATGCTGTTCATACGGTCTGTAGGACCTATGGGAATATAAATGAATAATATCACCCAATTATTTTTGGATTGAACCTGGATTGAAAAAATGAAATACATTAAGCCCTATGGGACCTAATTTTTCCAACATTTTTTAAGAGGATTTAAAATTCACAAATTGCTTCAAAAATTTTAGGTAATATTCAAACTGTTCCATAAAATATATAAAAAAATTCAGCGAAATATATTCAGTAGTTTTTTAAATAAAAATTAAAATAATATTTATATGAAGCGATCACGTGACAATGATGTTAAAAGATCACATGACCCACTTCAAAAGGATATATGGCATCCATCTTGTTTGAATGTTCATATTTAAATATTTAAAATAAAAAAAAATTACAGTTACGGTCACTTTAAACATTTAGTATGCTATTAAATGCAAGGTAAACATAATTGAAGACGCTTGTAGAAGATGGTGAAAGAATATTGTTCTAAATGAAATCCTGATTTTTGATAATTCGAGAATTATTGTCGGAAAGAACTCATTTATTCAAATATCTTCTAAAAGTTCCAAGTTATCGGTTTCCACCTTATAAGGTTCCACATCTCCTCGTAGACCGAGGGATTGACCCCAATAAATACCTGCAATGAAATTATGGCCATAATAAAAATATCAGGAAGAAATGTATCGGGACCAATGTCTGGAAGAACAGCATTAGAAAAAAATAAAACGTTTAATCTTTTTAAGATCTTTCGTTCACCAGTTAACCAAAATTATCTTGAAATGATTCCTAGATTCTTTTAAAGTTTATTTTTTTTACTAAGCCGCCAAACAATTGCTGCTAACAAGTTGGCAACTGTTTAGCGGCTCTGAGGAATTAATTGCATTCTGATGTGTGTTAATATATATGATGGTTGTACAAGAAGAGGGTTGGAGAAATCAAGTTTATGGCTTTGTTAAGTACAGCTCTCCAGGCTGATTCCAAAGAACAAAACCGAATGTCTTTACGATCATTAGAACTGATCTTAAGAATTTTTCATTATTAATCGGTAAAACATTAAAACACAGGAAAACAGCCTGAAAGTTTTCCGGCTGATAGCAACAATTGTTATTTTCCTTATATACATAACGTATAAGGAAAGTATTGTGATGGAGTCCAAAATTCGAATTCGAGTTTTCGAGGGGAGAGCACGTTTCAAGCATCTGTGATCACGAATCAAACATTTTTGAGGTGATGTCTCTCTCTCTCTCTATGTGTGTGTGTGTGTGAAAGCATATGTGTGTGAAAGCATGTATATATGAGTTTGTTTGCGTGTCAGGGAGTCTGTGGAGACGATTTCTCACGAACGAATAGAGCGATTCGAATGAAATTTGGTACAAAAATCAAAATCCGTGATGACTGGAAGCTTGTTGTTATTAAACGTACTCGAATGTTCAAAATCCCCTAAAGTTTCGAGTGAAATTTTGAAAAAATCATCAAAAAATCAATACCTTTAATAAAGTTACGCAAATGGATATTTATGTAAGACTTACTTAGAAAACGATTGACATAAACTTTAGAACGCTAGCAAGAACTCGAGATATTGCACATTTTTCAAATAAATTTAACAAAAAATCCCATAAATTAAAAAAATATTAACTTTTGAGAAACATGTTCGCTTTTCCTATATAATATCATGTAATAAATTTGGTGACACCATTCTCGTGGATCTAGATCCGTTCTATTCATGAGAAAAGATACTTTAAGTAATACTTTTGTATTTGTACGCCAATAGTCATTTATCTGCTATAAGAATAACATATTTATACGTCCATAAATATTGGTCAGATTTTAGCGACGAATTTGGCGTAATCTCGCCAACTGGGCGACTTTTTGAAATGTTGTCAAATAAACGGAAATCTCGCAATCTGGATAAAAATGACGCTAAATCTATGAAAATGACGACTAATTGTCGAAAATTCACTATCTTGGAAAGAATATAAGTATCTACTATAAGAAAAACCTATTTTTTTACTGTAAAAGTAGTAAATTCATTGCTTTATATAAGGAAAGTCATGTGTTGCCCACAACAGATTTTTTTGTTTTTGCTGTAAAAGTAGTAAATTCATTGAATTATATAAGGAAAGTCATGTGCTGCCCACATCAGATTTTTTTACATTAAATTGTATTTATATGAAAAAAAAATATATTTTAAAAATTAATTTATATGCATTTTTATTGGAACTGTTCCTTTACATTTTCATAATTAACAGATTTAAAAGACAATTAGATGCAGATGTTACTAAAGTACAGTTAGATTACCAATGTTAATTTATCTCCATGATACATAATTCCGCTTGAGACATTAAAAATGTTTAAAAATGAAATGCAACAACTCGTAAGTTTTTTTAAAAATAAAATCTCTTGTAATTAAAGTTGAAAGTAAAGAGCTCTTTGTTATTCTTCAGGGAGATACTACATCTAGGGGTCGCATACATAATTATTATTGACAAATTTAGTTTGTGATATCTTTGAGTATATTGACCTCACTTGCTAATCCCTTGCAATTTCAGGATTCCTGGAATTATAACAACGGGACAGAATCATCTGATCTACCTAATCTTTAAAAATTAAAACTTATTAATACTTCAATAATAATCACATTTAGTTTTTTCTTTAGAATGAAATTTCTTGTAATAATTGTTGAAAGTAAACATCTGATTGTTGTTCCTAAGGGGGAGAGTGCTACATCTTACTGTTCCTAAAGGGGGATTGTTGTTCCTAAGGGGGAGAGTGTTATCAAGTTGTGTACATAAATATTGTTAGTTGCTGTTGTTGTTGTTGAGACCCAGACAGTCCGACCTATCACACAAATATTGTTAGTGATACCCTTAATTATCTTCACCGGAGTTGCTAACCATTTCCCATTTCAGGGTTTTAGCAATTGGACATCATTATTGAAATTTACAATTTCTGCTTTTAAAAATTTAAATCACAGTTTCAATAATAATCTCATAAATGGTGAGATAAAAGCTACTTAAACATTACACATTTTTTTCCTTTTTATGTTACACACACTACCGGTGTATGCCAACGGCCCTACCGTGCTGATAACACCGGTTCTCGTTAGATCACTGAAGTCAAGCAGCATCGGGCGCGGTTAGCACTTGGGTGGGTGATCACCTGGGAATACGGCGTGCTGTTGGCACATTTCGGGCGCAGTAACCCGCTGGTTTGCTCGCTGGATTTGCACGCTGCCACAACTGCCGCCGTGTTCATGCGGAGTACGATCACGTTAAGCATGTGGGTCCGTAAGTCCTTAAGAGCGGTTGGAGGTAGGGGAAGGAGAGTACTGTCCCTGTGGATGCCTCCCCCACTGGGTTCCGGTCTAAATTGGGTGCCACTTCCCGGGAGTCCAAACAGTTACCTTACACCTTTCTGGTAGGTCGGACGGTCTGGGTCTCAACAACAACACATCACCGGTGCTAAGAGAGCTTGTACAGCTGTCGGGCGCCATACATCTATATTCAGGAGGCAAAAGACAACATGAAAGATTAATCATGCATGAAGCATTGATTATGAAACACTTTCCAACAGAAATGCAATTTTAATTCAAAGGAATACATTCTAAAATGCGATATATTCAGCGGTGATATGTTTTTAATTATCACAGGTCTACAATAATTTATTTTACTTAAAACTTAAAACTTCTAGCAAAAAATGAACTTTATTCAAATGACGTCATCGAAATATGAATCATCTGCCTCTCTATGTAAAATCAATGTGTATTTCATTCATATTACTTTTATTCCAGACTCCAGAGCCAAATAATTTTGCGTGCAAAATATTCAGCAATTCTCATACAAATCATCTTATAATCACTTGTTTACATTCTGCATCCATTAAAATTGGCTTCATTGAAGAAATAATTAATTTTATTCATATCAAATATATTCCAGACTCCAGAGCTGAATTATGAGTGAAAAGAAATTCAGCAATTCTTATAGAACTCAACTTATAATTGCTTGATTTGTTTACATTTTTCATACTATAGTTTATCTTTAAAATTGGGCTTTGTTGGAGTAATCAAAAGTGTAGTGGTCATTTAAAATAAAAAAATTATTGTAATTGTGTTGACACAGTATTGAGATACACAGATAATACGTAAAATTAGAGTGGCGTTTTGACAAATGCAACACTAAATATAAATTAAAACGATCTTTAAACATTAACGGCAATAGCGGAAAATTGAAGCCAGATTTTATTTTGCAATGTGTAATGTGATCTCTTCATATATCATGAGGGTACTCATTATTTCAAATTTTATTTAAAAAACTACTCAACATATTTTGCTGACATTGTTTTGCATATTATATGTGACAATTTGAATATGTTCCGAAATTTTCGAAGCAATTTACGAATTTTGACTTTGATATTTTGCGAATTTTAACTTAAAAAATGTTTGAAGAATTAAGTCCCATAGGGTTCGATGTAATTCATTTTTTCAACCCGGGTTCATTCCGAAACTGATTGGGTGATATTACTCATTTTCATTGTCATATGTCCCATAGACCGTCTCAATAACATATTAAAATTCAATTTCGATAAAGTAATTTTTACGGCATTTATCGCGCGACCGAACAGATGGTCAAGCAGAATGATCAAAGTCATAAACACTTTTCAATTATGTTTGGCAGTGTTAGAAAAGCACCAAACATAAGATGTTATACACTATTTTTTAAAAATATTGAAAGACTAAATATCCCTTAAAGGGTTGAAGACCCACGGTACCAATTTAATAGATGCTTTAATTATGGTAGATTATCATCGTACACAAATTTTGATCATATGAAACATTATAATAAAAATGTAAAAAATGTTACTTTTTATGGCGTTCCATGGAATTTTTTTTCAATTATAAAATGTTTTCCTTATCCCAATAAGTCAAACAAAAAAGACTAACTATACACAAATGACAAATCTCAAACTGATCCAAAAGTTATTTTATTATACAAACATCCTACAGACGTAAATACAGCCAAAGCCCTTTCGAACATCTTCCATGTTTATCCTCAGTGGCAATACCAATGGTATTTCCATTGAGGATGAACATGGAATATGTTCGAAAGCGGTTTTGACTGTATTTATGTCTGTAGGATGTTTGCATAATAAAATGACTTTCGGATCTGTTTGATATTTGTCATTTGTTAATAATTAGTGTTTTGAAATTGTGACGTGTCACCACTCCTAGTGCAAACAAAAAAGGTTCATTGTCATACAATCAAATTACCAGTGATTTCATTATTTCTTGCGAATAATTAGAGACTGCATAAAACGTTTGCTATAGATAGGAACGTATGCCTTTGAATTGCAAATATTATCTAACGGAATGCAATTTTTATACGCTGTATTTTATTCCTTTGCAATCTATTATTTTCGCCATTTTCCCAAAGTCAATGGTTTCAACGTATAATCAACTGGTTTACAATGTAAAATGCAGTGCAAGTTAACATACATAAGCATACACACATTTCGAAAATCTACTGGATTTCCTTTGTCAGTGCAAAATGTCGTTGCCTAAACGCGCAATAAGCGCAAGGTTGGCCAAACTGAAATGGCTAAATTACTTTACAGTATACTGGCGTTGGGCCAACGGCCGTACCGTGCTGAAAACACCGGTTCTCGTTAGATCACCGAAGTCAAGCAGCATCGGGCGCGGTTAGTACTTGGTGGGTGACCACCTCGGAACGCCGCGTGCTGTTGGCCATCTCGGGTGCGGTATCCCCGTGGTTTGCGCGCTAGATTTGCACGCTGCCACATATGACGCCGTGTTCATGCGGAGTACGATCACGTTAAACATGTGGGTCCGTAAGTCCTTCCGAGAGGTTGGTGGTAGGGGAAGGAGGGTACGGTCCCTGTGGATGCCTCCCCCACTGGGTTCCGGTCTAAATTGGGTGGCACTTCCCGGCCGTCCATACAGTTACCTTACACCTTTCTGGTAGGTCGGACGGTCTGGGTCATCAACATCAACAGTATACTGGCGTCAGTTTGTGGCACGAAAGGTAAATAAGAGTAGAAACATGGGAAACGAGTTAAAAAAAGAACATGAGACGCAAAGACGAAAATATTACACAGCAGTGTGGCTCAACTCGATTTCTTACCGGATATAATTTTTTTTTCAAATTTTACAAGAAAAAATTTTAAAAATCGGTAACGTGGGCCCAAATTATTACAACGGTAGCGTGTTACCCAAAGCTTTGAAGGGCTTGAAAAAAACTTCGATTAATGCTTTACTTGACTATGCACCGCCCAGACGCAGCTATAGACGTCAGGAACATAGAAAATTATATCGCGGTTATTTTTTACAACAATGATTGAAAGTATAAAATTTCGTGTTCATTGGGCCATGAATAAACGGTTTTAAGCATGATTATGGCAAATTTTGTCCTACGCTGTCTTGTTAAAAAAATATAATTGCTTTGTTATTTTGAGTTTTTGTTCGAATTTAAAAAAATGTAAATTATCTGATAACAAAGCCGAATATAAAGTGAAATATCCATTGTTATTTGAGGCTGCTGTCGTGTATACAAGAAATTGATCACAGGCATACATACAGACAGACAGAGCTCACTCCATAAATAGTCAAAACGTGTTTAGGAGGTCTTAAGACATATATTGATATCAAAATATCGAATTCGAAAATTTTCGTGAAAACAATACTTTCTCAATACTACGTATTAGAATGTAATAAAAAGAAGAGAATATAAACTCAAACAAGATATTAAACGTGGTCATGCCATACCACGGGAGTATATTTCTACATATGCGCGGAGAAAGATTTATTGTATATATTATTTGTTACTGTACTCACATTCATTCATATTTTCCTGACAAATGTTAACTCTTTTGTGTCTGTAACCGCGTAGACTATATATAACACATAACGCAGTGTGCTTTTTACTTTACTTATATACATAATGTATAAGGAAAGTATTGTGACGGGGACGAAAATTCGAATTCGACTTTTTGACGGGAGAGCACGTTTCAACTATCCCTGATCACGAATCAAACATTTTTGAGGTGATGTCTGTGTGTGTGTGTGTGTCATTGAGCCTGTGGAGACGATATCTCACGAACGAATGGAGCGATTCGAATGAAATTTGGTACAGAATCACAATCCTTAAATACGGGAAGCGTATTGCTTTAAAACACAAGCGAATGTTCAAAACCCCCCTAAATTTTCGAGTGAAATTTTGAAAAAATAATCAAAAACTCAAAGCCGTTAATAAAGTTACGCAAATAGACATTTCTTATGTAATGTTTCCTTAGAAAACGGTTGACATAAACTTTAAAACGCTAGCGTGAACTGTTCTCGAGATATAGCACATTTTTCAAAACTCTTTATAAAAAAATCCCATAAATTAAAAATAAAATATCAACTGTTGAGAAACATGTTCACTTTTCATATGTAATATCATGCGATAAATTGGGTGACATCATTTTCGTGGATCTAGCTCGTTCCATTCATGAGAAAAGATAGTTGGAGTAATACTTTTGTATTTGAACGTCAATATTCATTTATCTGCTTTAAGAATAACTTACTTCTCCGACCATTACGCTTGGCGAGATTTTGACGACAAATTTGGCGGAATGTCGCCAACTTAGCGACTTTTTGAAATGTTGCCAAATAAACGAAAATTTTGCCAAATGGATAGAAATGACGCTAAATCAATGAAAATGACGACTAATTGTAGAAAATTCAATATCTTGGAAAGAGTATAAGTATCTACTATAAGAAAAACCTATTTTTTTACTGTGAAAGTAGTAAATTCATTGCATTATATAAGGAAAGTCATGTGTTGTCCACATCAGATTTTTATCGTTTGTTCTGAAGACGAACATATGTACAGTAGGGTTGGCAGAAAAAAATTCTGGGGATTTTGGTAACCAAATTTTTTAATTTCCATTTCTCCATATACTATTTCTTCGAAATTCAATGGGTGCGATTGGTTCCTGGATGGCGTTATGACCCCCAAATTCCCCCCCCCCCTCCTTGACGACGCCACTGCATATGGCGCTAAAGAGGATTAACATCGATGTAGTCTGAAATGCAGCAATGAAAATAAATTTTAAAGTTTTTTAAGTGTTTTTAACTTTGTATCTCGTGGACGTGTGGCCATATTCCATTTTGTTTTACAGTGATGAATTAAACAAAAGGTTTTTAATTAACCTTTTGCTTAAGGGTGAGAGGATAAATTATTTACAGAATTATAACCAAAGCACAATGACTTTGATAGTTAACTGTTTAGTAAAAAATCTGATGTGAGCAGCACATGACTTTCCTTATATAATGCAATGAATTTGCTACTTCTACAATAAAAAAATAATAGATTATTTTTATAGTTGATATTTATATTCTTTTCAATTTATATTCATTTTAATCCTTTTGGTGAGTTTTTCGTTAATTTAGCAACCTTTAAAACCGTCGCCAAGTTGGCGATATTCCATCAAATTCGTCGCCAAAATCTCGCCAAGCGCTATGGATGGAGAAATCAGTTATTCTTACAGAAGACAAATGACTATTGGAGTTAAATACAAAAGTATTACTCAAAATATCTTTTTTCATTCAATATCTTGGATAGAATATAAGTATCTACTATAAAGAAAAACCAATTTTTTTACTGTAAAAGTAGTAAATTCATTGCATTATATAAGGAAAGTCATGTGCTGCCCACATCAGATTTGTTTCTTTCACATGGAAAAAATATATATGGGATCCACCGCACATTGCTTTTGGCGTTGATTTATACGTTTTCCGCTTTTTGGACGAAACCATGTAAACTATTTCAAAGTACCCAATTAACTAATATTACGCGCTACTTTAAATAGATAATTACTAATATTGATAGTATATGTGTATAATAAACGATGTTAATAATGAATGTATCCATTTGGCATCATTTTCGTTAAATTAGTGTCAATTTTGCAATTTAACGATATTTTCGACAATCTAGGGCGAAATATTGCCAAGTTTCATTAAATGAGTCTCCATATGCGCCAATTTTATTTCCAAGCGGTACAGACAAGTGAAAAACAGAGCTTTTTTAACACTTTCCAACAAAGTTGAAAAGTGTTTATGACTGTTTCTGTATGTCTGTTTATCTGTCCGTTAGCACGATAACTGCTGTAAAAATGATTTAATCAAAATGAAATTTTAGTATGTTGTTCAGACGGTATGTGGAACCTATGGGAATATAAATGATTAATATCATCCAATTAGTTTAGGATTGAACCCGGGTTGAAAAAATAAAATACATTGAACCCTATTGGACCTAATTTTTCAAACATTTAAGCGGATTTAAAATTCACAACTCATTTCGAAAATTTTAGGTAATATTCAAATTATTCCATATGAAATATAAAAAAAAATTTCAGCAAAATATATTGAGTAGTTATAAAAATTAAAATAATAATTACACCTCTTATATGAAGCGGTCACGTGACCATGATATGAAAAGATCACCCACTTCAAAATATAATACGGCATCCATCTTGTCTCAAAATCATGATTTTTAAAGTTCTTTTTAATTCATATTGAATGTTGTATTCGTCCTAAAACCTCTTTATTTTTGCTTAAAGTATGTGCATCTACGTAATGAAACAACGCAATTACAATATATTTGAGTTTAAATGATCATCCAGATTTGATTATTTCTACAACGAAGCCTATTTTTCACTTATGTAAATTGTTAACAGCAAGATATGTAGGAAGAGTTGTTTAAGAATTGCTGTATTTTTTTAACGCAAAGGTATTTAGCTCATAGGATCTGCTTAGCTGATATGAATGAAATGATTGGGAAAATGTTATGAATGAAATGCTGCTTTTATAGAAAAAGCCAGGCGTGTTATTTTTTCTATGACGTCATATTAATGAATGTCAGTTGTATTCGATGAAGTTTTCAAATATTATAAATTATTGCAATATTATGATGATTTTAAAATATTACCGAGGAATGTATCGCATTTTAGAGATGTTTAAACCAGACAATTTATATTTCAATGCTGTCATTTGAATGACGTTCATTTTTCTCGATGAAGGTTTAAGTTTTCAAATATAATAAATTAATGCAACAATAAGAGGTGCGTACTGACCACGGAAACGGCTTACAATTGTAAAAAAACTTATTTTTACAAAACAAGACGTAGTAACGTCAAAAGAGCCTAGAATGCTAAAATAGTCTTAAAAGCGACGTAAAAATCGGAAAGAAGCCGTAATTCATTCATAAATAATAATACTATCACTATTTTGAGCTCGTCTCTCTTCCGAGAATTGTGACGTAAACTACTACGTCACAGGCTTGGGCTTCCTCATCCATAAGTTCCATAAAAATATTACGAATGAGTAACTGCGACACTAAAATGGCTTTCTTTGCATACAAAGTAATAATTTGTAAAAGTTTCGCAGAGCCGTGCATCGAACTATCATCCGAGTGCAATACCAAAACGCTAACCACTGGGCTAACCAAGGGGCCATTCTCCTAGTAAAATAATAATAATAATAATAATAATAATCTATTTTTCTTCTTTCTCATGTTAGCATGGGATAAAATTTGTTTCGTGTTAAATTGCCATTTTCTTACATTACATAAGCTAAGCTCAATAAAATTAAAGTGAATAGAAAAACGAAAGTTGGAATTTCACATTATTGATTCTACTTTGGTCTAATTTATATGCAAGAGAAGCAGCTGATCATACTGCTATACAAAATCAAATATAAACAACAAACTACTACAACACATCACAATTTGTTTTATTATACAAAATTTCATTATTTCATATTTAACATATCATAATTCGTTTTAATATTAAAAATTTCATAATGCCATTCTTTGATAGCCATTTCTTTGTTTTTGAGTTTATACGGAAATCAGTATCAATCCTTAATTATTTTGTCATGACCATCACAATTATTAATTTTATACTGTTTTGTGTGATGGAACTATGAGTATTTAATAGTTGTTTGTTATTTCATCATAGTCATCACTTATTAGTTTCATCTATTTTTTGTGATGTGACCATGGATAATAGTTAATAAAAGTTAATACATAGGAAATGCTAACTTCAGGTAGTATACAGTATATAAAGGGTATAGGAAACTGAGAAATTTAAGTAATAAGTATAAATAGGATATATTTTTTTGAAATGCAAAGTAATGCAGGATTTAAGAAAACTGATTTTAGGAAACGGCATTTTTGAATAAATTCTCAAATAATATCTTTAAAAATATGACAAATTGAACTTTATACAGCAAGTAATATAGACTAGGTTTTTGACTAATCTTTATAGTAGAAATATTTAAAAGATATAAGATTTATTATATATATATATATGGATATAAATTAGCAGAAATCAATATTTATTAATAAACACTTGATCCTTTCATTTTTATTTTGCCAGTCATTTTAATATTCTGATATTTTAGAAAAATAATTGGAATAAAGTTAAAGAAATTTAAAATGCATATTTATTATATTTTGAGATGACAGCAGGTATGAATTAATTACATGTTTAAAAATTACTTAACCAGATTCAATTGTACTCTCAATGACATTATGCCCGAAATTCGTGGTAGAGTTACAGCTGCTAACCTATGTTTTTTCGGCCTTAAAAGGTACTTAAAGTCTGACTTCATCAGCAGAAAAACGAAGATTATAATATACAAAAGTTTAATCAGACCCATTCTTACCTACTCTGCTGAGACTTGGGCAATGACAGAAAAAGTTAAAGACATCATTTCTGTTTTTGAGAGAAAAATCTTGAGAGACATTTTTGGTGGCTTAAATTGTAACAACATCTGGAGAAGAAGAACTAACTCAGAGCTTTATAAGTCTTTTAAAGAACCAGATATAGTCAATTATATCACGATTCAGAGAATTAAATGGGTGGGTCACCTGTGCAGGATGGCCGAAAGCCGTACAACAAAAAAGATCTTCTCTGCCAGACCATTCGGCACCCGTAAAAGAGGAAGACCTAAACTCAGATGGCTCGACTGTGTGGAAAAGGACTTTAAAATTTTAAAAGTTTTGAACTGGAGGTCTTTGGCCAGGGATAGGGGAGCCTGGAGTTCTATACTGCGGAAGGCAAGGGCCCATCCTGGGCTGTCAGGCCATTGAAGAAGAAGAAGAAGATTCAATTGAACATTTTGTAGTATACCAATATAAATTATAATGTATTTAATTTTGATTAAGTTTCCTACATTGAAAATATAAAATGTGAGACAGGAAGAATTATATCAATATTTAAGAAACTTAAAATAACGGTTTTAGAAATCAACACAGCTAGTACTAATTTAAGTATTGGCAAAACATAACACTTTTTATTAATATATATATAATGGATTATAGCTGTATTTAAAATCAATTTAAGGGCTCATTTTGATTTTTTTTCTAAGGCATTTATTAAGAAAAGCCAATGAATTTAATTTTTGTTCTTGTGTTATCTTTTTCTGAAATCAATATTTAAACATTTGATAAATATTAAATTCTTTAGTTATTGTTTGTTAAAAAGAATTTTGTCAAATGTTTAATGGTTTTGTTAATATTATTTTTAAGATATGCTCCTTTTGATGCAAAACTCACTTCTCTTACACATGCACTATTTGCTTCATCTTTTTTACTCTAATTTATATGGAACCTGGAGATATGAAGCCATCCCTTGATCCGTAATCTTAGGAATGACGGGATGAGGACTGGCTGGATATAGGCTGGATTTGACCACGTATTATAGTAGAAATCCGTTTCAATACGAAAAACGGTCCGAGCTCAAATATTCATTACATACATTACTCGGACGTATTCAAGCCCGGATAACAAAGCTTGAATTTGGGCTCCTTACAATCCAAAATAAGAGGAAAGGCCCGAGTTAAAAAATTCCTTATAAAAATAATTTATCGAAAACTCGGGCCGGGCCCAGTCAAGCCTCGAAACATATATTCGGGCCCTCTTATCTAAAATAGGAGCACAGGCCCTTAGAACAAAAATTAATCGTAAAATTATCGAAAACTCGGACCGGGCCCAGTCGAGTACCAAACCTTAAATCTGGACCCCTCCTGTCTAAAATAGGAGCACAGGCCTCTAGAACCAAAATTAATCGTAAAATTATCGAAAACTAGGACCGGGCCCAGTCGAGTACCAAACCTTAAATCTGGACCCCTCCTGTCTAAAATAGGAGCACAGGCCTCTAGAACCAAAATTAATCGTAAAATTATCGAAAACTAGGACCGGGCCCAGTCGAGTACCAAACCTTAAATCTGGACCCCTCCTGTCTAAAATAGGAGCACAGGCCTCTAGAACCAAAATTAATCGTAAAATTATCGAAAACTAGGACCGGGCCCAGTCGAGTACCAAACCTTAAATCTGGACCCCTCCTGTCTAAAATAGGAGCACAGGCCTCTAGAACCAAAATTAATCGTAAAATTATCGAAAACTCGGACCAGGCCCAGTCGAGTACCAAACCTTAAATCTGGACCCCTCCTGTCTAAAATAGGAGCACAGGCCTCTAGAACCAAAATTAATCGTAAAATTATCGAAAACTAGGACCGGGCCCAGTCGAGTACCAAACCTTAAATCTGGACCCCTCCTGTCTAAAATAGGAGCACAGGCCTCTAGAACCAAAATTAATCGTAAAATTATCGAAAACTCGGACCGGGCCCAGTCGAGTACCAAACCTTAAATCTGGACCCCTCCTGTCTAAAATAGGAGCACAGGCCTCTAGAACCAAAATTAATCGTAAAATTATCGAAAACTCGGACCGGGCCCAGTCGAGTACCAAACCTTAAATCTGGACCCCTCCTGTCTAAAATAGGAGCACAGGCCTCTAGAACCAAAATTAATCGTAAAATTATCGAAAACTAGGACCGGGCCCAGTCGAGTACCAAACCTTAAATCTGGACCCCTCCTGTCTAAAATAGGAGCACAGGCCTCTAGAACCAAAATTAATCGTAAAATTATCGAAAACTAGGGCCGGGCCCAGTCGAGTACCAAACCTTAAATCTGGACCCCTCCTGTCTAAAATAGGAGCACAGGCCTCTAGAACCAAAATTAATCGTAAAATTATCGAAAACTAGGACCGGGCCCAGTCGAGTACCAAACCTTAAATCTGGACCCCTCCTGTCTAAAATAGGAGCACAGGCCTCTAGAACCAAAATTAATCGTAAAATTATCGAAAACTCGGACCGGGCCCAGTCGAGTACCAAACCTTAAATCTGGACCCCTCCTGTCTAAAATAGGAGCACAGGCCTCTAGAACCAAAATTAATCGTAAAATTATCGAAAACTAGGACCGGGCCCAGTCGAGTACCAAACCTTAAATCTGGACCCCTCCTGTCTAAAATAGGAGCACAGGCCTCTAGAACCAAAATTAATCGTAAAATTATCGAAAACTCGGACCGGGCCCAGTCGAGTACCAAACCTTAAATCTGGACCCCTCCTGTCTAAAATAGGAGCACAGGCCTCTAGAACCAAAATTAATCGTAAAATTATCGAAAACTAGGACCGGGCCCAGTCGAGTACCAAACCTTAAATCTGGACCCCTCCTGTCTAAAATAGGAGCACAGGCCTCTAGAACCAAAATTAATCGTAAAATTATCGAAAACTCGGACCGGGCCCAGTCGAGTACCAAACCTTAAATCTGGACCCCTCCTGTCTAAAATTGGAGCACAGGCCTCTAGAAATAAAATTAATCGTAAAATTATCGAAAACTCGGATCGGGCCCAGTCGAGCACCAAACCTTAAATCTGAACCCCTCTTGTCAAAAAAAGGAGCACAGGCCCCTAGAACCAAAATTAATCGTAAAATTATCGAAAACTCAGACCGGGCCCAGGTAAGCACCAAACCTTAAATCTGGACCCCTCCCGTCTGAAATTGGAGCACAGGTTCGAGAGCAAAAATTAATCATAAAATTATCCAAAACTCGGGTCGGGCCCAGTCAATCCCCAAAGCTTAAATCTGAACCTCTCCTGTCTATAATAGGAGCACAGGCCCGAGAAAAAAAATTAATCTTATAATTATCAAAATTGACGGCCGGGCCCAGTCAAGCCCTAAAGCTTAAATGTGTGCCCTTCCTGTATAAAATAGAAGCACAGATCCGAAAACAAAAATTAACCAAATAAATTATCAAATACTTGCCCGAATAGCAAGGCTTGAAGCTGGGCCCTTCTAATCCAATATAGGAGCACAACCCCGAGTTTATATATTCATTATAATAATAATCGAATCTTTTAAACTTTTAACTACTAATTTTATGACGTTCATGACGTTTTTTCTATAAATAACTTGAACTTCTACTATTTTTATATGAAAGGAGTTTTAATAAATGAAGTATATTTGCTTTCCTATTTTTGTATCTGCTTATATATGGATTGATATGTTAATTAAGTTTTTAAAATATTTCTATATTAAAAAATTAGCTGACGCTGTCGCCGCCGCTGTTTGACCAATTTCTCGTTTCTCGATATTCTTTGCTTTGTACCGCAAAAACTATTGCATACATAAAAAATAAATTTGGTACACGTGTACAATAGGTTAAGGGGATACGTTGAAATAAACCGTTTTTTGATATAAATTGAAGTTTAAGAAATATTTAATGTCAAAGTCAAAGACATAATAAATATAATAACTAGATAACATAAACTATAAGTAGATTTTAATCAAGTATAAATACCATTGCCATTTTTTCCCAAATTCTTTGCTACATGTCATGAGCAAGTTATGAACAACAAAAAGAAAAAAAAATATATGTGAAATGATCTGTTATCAATGGATATTGATTTCTATTAAAACTTTAAAAAAATACTATAAAGATATTATTATATATTAAAGAACTGTTTAGTAAATTAAAATATTGAGGTTTGTGGATGAAACTTTTGGCTACTAGCTATATTTCCTGTTGATGTTATAATATCACTTTTACTTTTTAAAGATACTAATGAATTCTGAATACTGAAGTGACTACCTAAAAATAGCAGCCTTTATATAAATATATATTAAATTCTTTATTTTATTATTTTTAGAAACATTATGTTTTTTAACAAATTCAAATATATTAAATAAAAGTTAAGAATTTTTTATTATATTTCATAAAGATATTTTCTTCTATATATATTAAAATTCTTATATTTATCCTGTTTCTATTTCAGTATTTTTAAATTATTATATGTAAAAATAAAATTGAAGTTATTAGATAAAATATTAATGTTAAAATCTTTATGTAAGTTTTTCATTCTTATATGATCTCATTCTTGTAAAGACTTTTAAAAATTAATTTCATTTAAAAATTATGGAATGAGATATTTAAATTATGGAAGATACTGATTCCGTTTTTTCTAAACATTTTTTTAAACATTTTGTCTTAAATTTAAAGTGTGAAACAAATGAATGTATTCAATAACAAATGGTTTCTTAATAACCTTCAGCAACAACATATGTCTTGAACAATAGATGAGCGCCATCAACTTGAAATAAAACAGAAAGAAAACGGACTCAGCATATCTGAAATATAAAATGAAAACTTTAAATTACGTTAAGCAGTAACAAATAAGCTAGATGAGCAAAATAGTTCAACAGAAAGCTAATATTACTCTATATCAAAATTAATTAGCTGACGCATACAAAAGCTAGCATATAAAAATATTATACTACATAGCTATCAAATATATGATATTTGATATATTTTTATAGGAATATTAGAAGCTCACGCTGAAATAAACCGTTTTACTTTCCTGTAATACATGATAATGTATAGAGAAATTGTTAATGTATAGAGATAATGTATAAAGCAATGTATGTATCCAATATAGTTAAAAATCTAATGGTCCAAATTTAATCACTTGTGGGTGACCCTGATGCTGGTTAGAATTTAGTGCGATTCGAAAAAAAAGAGACTGTCTTTTCTCCGAAATACTCTGCAAAATTTGTAATAAAATTCATTTTAGATAAAAAAGTAATTGACCTAATTTTATAAAATTCAGTAGCAAAGTCACTCTTGGGTGACCCTTGAACTGAGTAGATTTTATTATGATTCGAAAAGTAAAAAATCTGCCTACTTTGTGAAATGGACCACCTCCCCCCCAAAATAGTCTAAATCTAAAATAAAAGTCTACAAATTCTCATATATATAAATTAAATACGTGTTTTATAAGGTATTTGTAAACAAGAAAACATATCAGGTTAACTCCATAATTCTAGTGCTAACCTTTCTCGAGATATTTTAATTTTTGCTGCCCATAACCGTTAGACAAAAATTTTTTGATCAATATGTAAGTTTTGTATGGCGGTTATAGCTGCATATAAGCACATGTTCGTGACTTATTTTCAATTTGCCACTGACGAAGGGCATGGTAATGCCCGAAAGCTCTGTAGATGAGTCATTTTTGTACGTCCTAAAAGGAGATTTCAATAAAAGACTTTTAATTATGGACACTTTTTTGGTTGTCTTTATTTTTGAAGTATATTAAATAATGCCGAAAACAAATTATCATTTGTTCTTCACTTACCCAAGTTAATCATCGGCTGTATTGGAACCGCAGACGCAGAGACGAGTCCAAGTTCTACGAAACCAGCCACTGACTCTCTTCCTGCGGCTCTTTCTCTTCTTCATGACAGTATCTAGAATACAAAATAGATTATTTCAACACTTTTTACTTTCCCTACACTACATTTATGTTTTCACCTAAGAGTAAGCTTTTGTGGCTTGATTCATGTTTGTTTGGAGTGTAATGCTTGTACCATTTGCTCCTGGAAGAGTGTTCCCTTGTGATAAGCTTTGTTCAACTTTCCTAACCGTGGGCCAATTGTTATGTATTTTTTTTATCCTAATAAGTGGTTAGGATGGGAAGGGTTTCGCAGACCAGTATGATGATTGGTGCCGGGTTTTTCGCGTTTCGTGTTCGGTTTCTTGTCATAAGCGGTGTTGTTGCTGTGGTTGGTGGAGGTCTCGTCTGGAAGCTCAATCGTGCTCCTGGGGGATGGTGGCTTTGGTTGCTGACAACCGGGACCGAATCGTACCCTGAACAATTCTGTTGGTGGCGAATTTTTAACTGACGTAAGTCTTCGGCTGGGTTGGTTATTCTTATGGATTTCTCTACAATATCCGATAAGGTATATGTAGAGAATTGAAATGGTGTCGAAAATCGCAACACGAGTTTTCGACGGATCTACGCGTTTCAAGCATTCTGGAACCCGAAAAAACTATTTTTAATCTGACGCCTGTGTGTGTGTGTGTGTGTGTGTGCATCCACTCTAGCTGAAAAACTAATTGACCACATTTCACAAAATGTGGCACCTAAGTCACTTATGAGACATTCTGAGTAAGATAAGCGAAAATTATCAGTTACAAAGTTATTTAACGTTCTGTATTTGGTATGAAAAAACCAAATGGAGATCGAAATTCAATATTATATTCGTACAGTGTGCACATAATATACGCATGCAGTTAAAAAAAAGAAGACCCACGAAAACCGATAATTATCTGACGAAAAATACGTATGGAGAAATAATAATTCGTGTAATAGGATAATTTTAATTTATTTATAAGTAACAATTTTCAGTAAGCAGCACATGTTGTATCAAAATAGCAGGCAATTGGTACAGTACAATAATTATTGCTGTACGAAACCATACATTGTATGTGAAAATAATACGTCTTTTCATGCTCAATGGAGAACACTCAACAGACGATTTAATCCTTCTTTGTTTTGTTTGAGCTAGGAAATTCTAATATTTCAATTCGCCGTGTGAGGCGCAGAAAACATTCTAAATCAATAAGGAATAGTTACTTTCCTATTAGTAAACCTTGCTTTTGTAGCTCTAGAAAACTTTAATAGAACGTTGAAGGGAAGGACTTCGTTGTCTGAGGAATTCCTATTCTCACAAGAAACAGAATATTCATCTAATGTTAAAAGAGTTGGTTGGAATTCCTGTTTTATTTTTGCATGGAGATTAGTTACGAAAAATATAATTAAAAAAATATCATTTTATTTAAAATTAAACATAAGATAAAGAGATGTTTACAAAATAATTTAACATAAATTTCATACTATCACGATTTTATTTTAATAGGAAGAGAAATTCTAAGAGAAAAATTTGAACTTTGTGTTTATAAGGTCATGTCTGGTGTCATTTGTATAAAATGAAAAGCGCCCGTTCCGCATACAAATTCATGTTTGGTCCGATTTCATATTTTCAACTACCTATGCTAGTTACCCATACAGAAGAGTCCATTCTCTTTTCACAGACCGTCTGGCCCATATATTGTCCGACCTACCCGAAAGTGTAAGGTATCTTTGTACGATCAGGAAAGTGTGACACACAATTTAGACCGGAACTCAATGTAAATGGCACCTACAGGGATGGTGGGATTGTATTGTAATCTCTAACGAAAGTGACGTAATGAGAACCATATTTAAAATATTTCGAGGAAAGATTCTTACCATCTGCTGATTCAGAGACTCCTGAAGATTCCGGATGCCCGGTAATCTCCTTTCCCAAAACAACTTCTGGGTGTTTGACGTTTCTGATGTCATTTACTTCCGATGTTAATGAAGTGACATCTCGTGTGAAATCTGTAAAAGATAACGGTAATAATGTCAACATGTGTAAGGAAAGAAATAATACTATGCTTCTCGAAATGAAATCTACAATCGCTGCCGGGGGATACAGGGGGAACAAGTATATTTTATCGTTGTTATTTTGTTTTCTCGAAGTTGCAAATAAATAATTTATATATTTTTAAGATTATTATAAATAACGTTCTATTAAGAAATTAATCAACACTTTTAAATGTTCCAGTTAGAAACAATAACTCCCATTTATTATGCAAATTGAAGGTACTGGTGTAAAACCTAAATTTCGACAGATAATTTGATGGCATAAACGATAAAAATGGGAACATAATTTGAGAAATCAAATTTATTTTCTATAGACTTTAACGTAATCTGTGCTAACTTTCCTTAAGTTTCGAACTTTATGTTTATAAGGTCATGTCTGGTGTCATTTGTATAAAATGAAAAGCGCCCGTTCCGCATACAAATTCATGTTTTGTTCGATTTCATATTTTCAGCTACCTCTGCTAGTTACCCATATAGAAGAGTCCATTCTCTTTTCAGAGACCGTCCGACTCATATATTGTCCGACCTACCCGAAAGTGGAAGGTATCTTTGTAAGATCAGGAAAGTGTGACACACAAATTAGACCGGAACTCAATGGAAATGGCACCTACAGGGATGGTGGAATTGTATTGAAATCTCTAACGAAAGTGAAGTAATGAGAACCATATTTAAAATATTTCGAGGAAAGATTCTTACCCTCTGCTGATTCAGAGATTCCTGAAGATTCCGAATGACCGGTAATCTCCTTTCCCAAAACAACTTCTGGGTGTTTGACGTTTCTGATGTCATTTACTTCCGATGTTAATGAAGTGACATCTCGTGTGGAATCTGTAAAAGATAACGGTAATAATGTCAAAAGTGTAAGGAAAGAATTAATACTATGCTTCTCGAAATGAAATCTACAATCGCTGTCGAGGGATACAGGGGGAACAATTTTATTTTATCGTTGTTATGTTGTTTTCTCGAAGTTGCTAATAAATAATTTACATATTTTTAAAATTATTATAAATAAAGTTCCATTTCGAAATTAATCAACACTTTTTAATATTCTGGTTAGAAAAAAAACTTCCATTTATTATGCAAATTGAAGGTACTGGTAGAAAACCTAAATTTAGACAGATAATTTGAAGGCATAAACGATAAAAATGGAAACATAATTTGTGAAATCAAATTTATTTTCTATAGACTTTAACGCAAACGGTGCTAACTTTCTTTAAATTTCGAACTTTATGTTCATAAAGTCATGTCTGGTGTCATTTGTATAAAATGAAAAGCGCCCGTTCCGCATACAAATTCATGTTTTGTCCGATTTCATATTTTCAGCTACCTCTGCTAGTTAGCCATATAGAAGAGTCCATTCTCTTTTCAGAGACCGTCCGACTCATATATTGTCCGACCTACCCGAAAGTGGAAGGTATCTTTGTACGATCAGGAAATTGTGACACATAAATTAGACCGGAACTCAATGGAAATGGCACCTACAGGGATGGAGGGATTGTATTGTAATCTCTAACGAAAGTGAAGTAATGAGAACCATATTTAAAATATTTCGAGGAAAGATTCTTACCCTCTGCTGATTCAGAGATTCCTGAAGATTGCGGATGACCGGTAATCTCCTTTCCCAAAACAACTTCTGGGTGTTTGACGTTTCTGATGTCATTTACTTCCGATGTTAATGAAGTGACATCTCGTGTGAAATCTGTAAAAGATAACGGTAATAATGTCAAAAGTGTAAGGAAAGAATTAATACTATGCTTCTCGAAATGAAATCTACAATCGCTGCCGGGGGATACAGGGGGAACAAATATATTTTATTGTTGTTATTTTGTTTTCTCGAAGTTTCTAATAAATAATTTACATATTTTTAAGATTATTATAAATAACGTTCTATTAAGAAATTAATCAACACTTTTAAATGTTCCAGTTAGAAACAATAACTTCCATTTATTATGCAAATTGAAGGTACTGGTGGAAAACCTAAATTTCGACAGATAATTTGATGGCATAAACGATAAAAATGGGAACATAATTTGAGAAATCAAATTTATTTTCTATCGACTTTAACGCAAACTGTGCTAACTTTCCTTAAGTTTCGAACTTTATGTTTATAAGGTCATGTCTGGTGTCATTTGTATAAAATGAAAAGCGCCCGTTCCGCATACAAATTCATGTTTTGTTCGATTTCATATTTTCAGCTACCTCTGCTAGTTACCCATATAGAAGAGTCCATTCTCTTTTCAGAGACCGTCCGACTCATATATTGTCCGACCTACCCGAAAGTGGAAGGTATCTTTGTAAGATCAGGAAAGTGTGACACACAAATTAGACCGGAACTCAATGGAAATGACACCTACAGGGATGGTGGAATTGTATTGTAATCTCTAACGAAAGTGAAGTAATGAGAACTATATTTAAAATATTTCGAGGAAAGATTCTTACCCTCTGCTGATTCAGAGATTCCTGAAGATTCCGAATGACCGGTAATCTCCTTTCCCAAAACAACTTCTGGGTGTTTGACGTTTCTGATGTCATTTACTTCCGATGTTAATGAAGTGACATCTCGTGTGGAATCTGTAAAAGATAACGGTATTAATGTCAACATGTGTAAGGAAAGAGTTAATCCTATGCTTCTCGAAATGAAATCTACAATCGCTGTCGAGGGATACAGGGGGAAAATTTTTATTTTATCGTTGTTATTTTTTTTTCTCGAAGTTGCTAATAAATAATTTACATATTTTTAAGATTATTGTAAATAACGTTCTATTAAGAAATTAATCAACACTTTTAAGTGTTCCAGTTAGAAACAATAACTTTCATTTATTATGCAAATTGAAGGTACTGGTGGAAAACCTAAATTTCGACAGATAATTTGATGGCATAAACGATAAAAATGGGAACATAATTTGAGAAATCAAATTTATTTTCTATAGACTTTAACGTAAACTGTGCTAACTTTCCTTAAGTTTCGAACTTTATGTTTATAAGGTCATGTCTGGTGTCATTTGTATAAAATGAAAAGCGCCCGTTCCGCATGCAAATTCATGTTTTGTTCGATTTCATATTTTCAGCTACCTCTGCAAGTTACCCATATAGAAGAGTCCATTCTCTTTTTAGAGACCGTCCGACTCATATATTGTCCGACCTACCCGAAAGTGGAAGGTATCTTTGTAAGATCATGAAAGTGTGACACACAAATTAGACCGGAACTCAATGGAAATGGCACCTACAGGGATGGTGGAATTGTATTGTAATCTCTAACGAAAGTGAAATAATGAGAACCATATTTAAAATATTTCGAGGAAAGATTCTTACCCTCTGCTGATTCAGAGATTCCTGAAGATTCCGAATGACCGGTAATCTCCTTTCCCAAAACAACTTCTGGGTGTTTGACGTTTCTGATGTCATTTACTTCCGATGTTAATGAAGTGACATCTCGTGTGAAATCTGTAAAAGATAACGGTATTAATGTCAACATTTGTAAGGAAAGAGTTAATCCTATGCTTCTCGAAATGAAATCTACAATCGCTGTCGAGAGATACAGGGGGAACAATTTTATTTTATCGTTGTTATTTTGTTTTCTCGAAGTTGCTAATAAATAATTTACATATTTTTAAAATTAATATAAATAAAGTTCCATTTCGAAATTAATCAACACTTTTTAATATTCTGGTTAGAAAAAAAACTTCCATTTATTATGCAAATTGAAGGTACTGGTAGAAAACCTAAATTTCGACAGATAGTTTGATGGCATAAACGATAAAAATGGAAACATAATTTGTGAAATCAAATTTATTTTCTATAGACTTTAACGCAAACGATGCTAACTTTCTTTAAATTTCGAACTTTATGTTCATAAAGTCATGTCTGGTGTCATTTGTATAAAATGAAAAGCGCCCGTTCCGCATACAAATTCATGTTTTGTTCGATTTCATATTTTCAGCTACCTCTGCTAGTTACCCATATAGAAGAGTCCATTCTCCTTTCAGAGACCGTCCGACTCATATATTGTCCGACCTACCCGAAAGTGGAAGGTATCTTTGTACGATCAGGAAAGTGTGACACATAAATTAGACCGGAACTCAATGGAAATGGCACCTACAGGGATGGTGGGATTGTATTATAATCTCTAACGAAAGTGAAGTAATGAGAACCATATTTAAAATATTTCGAGGAAAGATTCTTACCCTCTGCTGATTCAGAGATTCCTGAAGATTCCGGATGACCGGTAATCTCCTTTCCCAAAACAACTTCTGGGTGTTTGACGTTTCTGATGTCATTTACTTCCGATGTTAATGAAGTGACATCTCGTGTGAAATCTGTAAAAGATAACGGTAATAATGTCAACATGTGTAAGGAAAGAAATAATACTATGCTTCTCGAAATGAAATCTACAATCGCTGCCGGGGGATACAGGGGGAACAAGTATATTTTATCGTTGTTATTTTGTTTTCTCGAAGTTGCAAATAAATAATTTATATATTTTTAAGATTATTATAAATAACGTTCTATTAAGAAATTAATCAACACTTTTAAATGTTCCAGTTAGAAACAATAACTCCCATTTATTATGCAAATTGAAGGTACTGGTGTAAAACCTAAATTTCGACAGATAATTTGATGGCATAAACGATAAAAATGGGAACATAATTTGAGAAATCAAATTTATTTTCTATAGACTTTAACGTAATCTGTGCTAACTTTCCTTAAGTTTCGAACTTTATGTTTATAAGGTCATGTCTGGTGTCATTTGTATAAAATGAAAAGCGCCCGTTCCGCATACAAATTCATGTTTTGTTCGATTTCATATTTTCAGCTACCTCTGCTAGTTACCCATATAGAAGAGTCCATTCTCTTTTCAGAGACCGTCCGACTCATATATTGTCCGACCTACCCGAAAGTGGAAGGTATCTTTGTAAGATCAGGAAAGTGTGACACACAAATTAGACCGGAACTCAATGGAAATGGCACCTACAGGGATGGTGGAATTGTATTGAAATCTCTAACGAAAGTGAAGTAATGAGAACCATATTTAAAATATTTCGAGGAAAGATTCTTACCCTCTGCTGATTCAGAGATTCCTGAAGATTCCGAATGACCGGTAATCTCCTTTCCCAAAACAACTTCTGGGTGTTTGACGTTTCTGATGTCATTTACTTCCGATGTTAATGAAGTGACATCTCGTGTGGAATCTGTAAAAGATAACGGTAATAATGTCAAAAGTGTAAGGAAAGAATTAATACTATGCTTCTCGAAATGAAATCTACAATCGCTGTCGAGGGATACAGGGGGAACAATTTTATTTTATCGTTGTTATGTTGTTTTCTCGAAGTTGCTAATAAATAATTTACATATTTTTAAAATTATTATAAATAAAGTTCCATTTCGAAATTAATCAACACTTTTTAATATTCTGGTTAGAAAAAAAACTTCCATTTATTATGCAAATTGAAGGTACTGGTAGAAAACCTAAATTTAGACAGATAATTTGAAGGCATAAACGATAAAAATGGAAACATAATTTGTGAAATCAAATTTATTTTCTATAGACTTTAACGCAAACGGTGCTAACTTTCTTTAAATTTCGAACTTTATGTTCATAAAGTCATGTCTGGTGTCATTTGTATAAAATGAAAAGCGCCCGTTCCGCATACAAATTCATGTTTTGTCCGATTTCATATTTTCAGCTACCTCTGCTAGTTAGCCATATAGAAGAGTCCATTCTCTTTTCAGAGACCGTCCGACTCATATATTGTCCGACCTACCCGAAAGTGGAAGGTATCTTTGTACGATCAGGAAATTGTGACACATAAATTAGACCGGAACTCAATGGAAATGGCACCTACAGGGATGGAGGGATTGTATTGTAATCTCTAACGAAAGTGAAGTAATGAGAACCATATTTAAAATATTTCGAGGAAAGATTCTTACCCTCTGCTGATTCAGAGATTCCTGAAGATTGCGGATGACCGGTAATCTCCTTTCCCAAAACAACTTCTGGGTGTTTGACGTTTCTGATGTCATTTACTTCCGATGTTAATGAAGTGACATCTCGTGTGAAATCTGTAAAAGATAACGGTAATAATGTCAAAAGTGTAAGGAAAGAATTAATACTATGCTTCTCGAAATGAAATCTACAATCGTTGCCGGGGGATACAGGGGGAACAAATATATTTTATTGTTGTTATTTTGTTTTCTCGAAGTTTCTAATAAATAATTTACATATTTTTAAGATTATTATAAATAACGTTCTATTAAGAAATTAATCAACACTTTTAAATGTTCCAGTTAGAAACAATAACTTCCATTTATTATGCAAATTGAAGGTACTGGTGGAAAACCTAAATTTCGACAGATAATTTGATGGCATAAACGATAAAAATGGGAACATAATTTGAGAAATCAAATTTATTTTCTATCGACTTTAACGCAAACTGTGCTAACTTTCCTTAAGTTTCGAACTTTATGTTTATAAGGTCATGTCTGGTGTCATTTGTATAAAATGAAAAGCGCCCGTTCCGCATACAAATTCATGTTTTGTTCGATTTCATATTTTCAGCTACCTCTGCTAGTTACCCATATAGAAGAGTCCATTCTCTTTTCAGAGACCGTCCGACTCATATATTGTCCGACCTACCCGAAAGTGGAAGGTATCTTTGTAAGATCAGGAAAGTGTGACACACAAATTAGACCGGAACTCAATGGAAATGACACCTACAGGGATGGTGGAATTGTATTGTAATCTCTAACGAAAGTGAAGTAATGAGAACTATATTTAAAATATTTCGAGGAAAGATTCTTACCCTCTGCTGATTCAGAGATTCCTGAAGATTCCGAATGACCGGTAATCTCCTTTCCCAAAACAACTTCTGGGTGTTTGACGTTTCTGATGTCATTTACTTCCGATGTTAATGAAGTGACATCTCGTGTGGAATCTGTAAAAGATAACGGTATTAATGTCAACATGTGTAAGGAAAGAGTTAATCCTATGCTTCTCGAAATGAAATCTACAATCGCTGTCGAGGGATACAGGGGGAAAATTTTTATTTTATCGTTGTTATTTTTTTTTCTCGAAGTTGCTAATAAATAATTTACATATTTTTAAGATTATTGTAAATAACGTTCTATTAAGAAATTAATCAACACTTTTAAGTGTTCCAGTTAGAAACAATAACTTTCATTTATTATGCAAATTGAAGGTACTGGTGGAAAACCTAAATTTCGACAGATAATTTGATGGCATAAACGATAAAAATGGGAACATAATTTGAGAAATCAAATTTATTTTCTATAGACTTTAACGTAAACTGTGCTAACTTTCCTTAAGTTTCGAACTTTATGTTTATAAGGTCATGTCTGGTGTCATTTGTATAAAATGAAAAGCGCCCGTTCCGCATGCAAATTCATGTTTTGTTCGATTTCATATTTTCAGCTACCTCTGCAAGTTACCCATATAGAAGAGTCCATTCTCTTTTTAGAGACCGTCCGACTCATATATTGTCCGACCTACCCGAAAGTGGAAGGTATCTTTGTAAGATCATGAAAGTGTGACACACAAATTAGACCGGAACTCAATGGAAATGGCACCTACAGGGATGGTGGAATTGTATTGTAATCTCTAACGAAAGTGAAATAATGAGAACCATATTTAAAATATTTCGAGGAAAGATTCTTACCCTCTGCTGATTCAGAGATTCCTGAAGATTCCGAATGACCGGTAATCTCCTTTCCCAAAACAACTTCTGGGTGTTTGACGTTTCTGATGTCATTTACTTCCGATGTTAATGAAGTGACATCTCGTGTGAAATCTGTAAAAGATAACGGTATTAATGTCAACATTTGTAAGGAAAGAGTTAATCCTATGCTTCTCGAAATGAAAGCTACAATCGCTGTCGAGAGATACAGGGGGAACAATTTTATTTTATCGTTGTTATTTTGTTTTCTCGAAGTTGCTAATAAATAATTTACATATTTTTAAAATTAATATAAATAAAGTTCCATTTCGAAATTAATCAACACTTTTTAATATTCTGGTTAGAAAAAAAACTTCCATTTATTATGCAAATTGAAGGTACTGGTAGAAAACCTAAATTTCGACAGATAGTTTGATGGCATAAACGATAAAAATGGAAACATAATTTGTGAAATCAAATTTATTTTCTATAGACTTTAACGCAAACGATGCTAACTTTCTTTAAATTTCGAACTTTATGTTCATAAAGTCATGTCTGGTGTCATTTGTATAAAATGAAAAGCGCCCGTTCCGCATACAAATTCATGTTTTGTTCGATTTCATATTTTCAGCTACCTCTGCTAGTTACCCATATAGAAGAGTCCGTTCTCCTTTCAGAGACCGTCCGACTCATATATTGTCCGACCTACCCGAAAGTGGAAGGTATCTTTGTACGATCAGGAAAGTGTGACACATAAATTAGACCGGAACTCAATGGAAATGGCACCTACAGGGATGGTGGGATTGTATTGTAATCTCTAACGAAAGTGAAGTAATGAGAACCATATTTAAAATATTTCGAGGAAAGATTCTTACCCTCTGCTGATTCAGAGATTCCTGAAGATTCCGGATGACCGGTAATCTCCTTTCCCAAAACAACTTCTGGGTGTTTGACGTTTCTGATGTCATTTACTTCCGATGTTAATGAAGTGACATCTCGTGTGAAATCTGTAAAAGATGACGGTAATAATGTCAACATGTGTAAGGAAAGAATTAATACTATGCTTCTCGAAATGAAATCTACAATCGCTGCCGGGGGATACAGGGGGAACAAGTATATTTTATCGTTGTTATTTTGTTTTCTCGAAGTTGCTAATAAATAATTTACATATTTTTAAGATTATTGTAAATAACGTTCTATTAAGAAATTAATCAACACTTTTAAGTGTTCCAGTTAGAAACAATAACTTTCATTTATTATGCAAATTGAAGGTACTGGTGGAAAACCTAAATTTCGACAGATAATTTGATGGCATAAACGATAAAAATGGGAACAAAATTTGAGAAATCAAATTTATTTTCTATAGACTTTAACGTAAACTGTGCTAACTTTCCTTAAGTTTCGAACTTTATGTTTATAAGGTCATGTCTGGTGTCATTTGTATAAAATGAAAAGCGCCCGTTCCGCATACAAATTCATGTTTTGTCCGATTTCATATTTTCAGCTACCTCTTCTAGTTACCCATATAGAAGAGTCCATTCTCTTTTCAGAGACCGTCCGACTCATATATTGTCCGACCTACCCGAAAGTGGAAGGTATCTTTGTACGATCAGGAAAGTGTGACACACAAATTAGACCGGAACTCAATGGAAATGGCACCTACAGGGATGGTGGAATTGTATTGTAATCTCTAACGAAAGTGAAGTAATGAGAACCATATTTAAAATATATCGAGGAAAGATTCTTACCCTCTGCTGATTCAGAGATTCCTGAAGATTCCGGATGACCGGTAATCTCCGTTCCCAAAACAACTTCGGGGTTTTTGACGTTTCTGATGTCATTTACTTCCGATGTTAATGAAGTGACATCTCGTGTGAAATCTGTAAAAGATAACGGTATTAATGTCAACATGTTTAAGGAAAGAGTTAATCCTATGCTTCTCGAAATGAAATCTACAATCGCTGTCGAGAGATACAGGGGGAACAATTTTATTTTATCGTTGTTATGTTGTTTTCTCGAAGTTGCTAATAAATAATTTACATATTTTTAAAATTATTATAAATAAAGTTCCATTTCGAAATTAATCAACACTTTTTAATATTCTGGTTAGAAAAAAAAACTTCCATTTATTGTGCAAATTGAAGGTACTGGTAGAAAACCTAAATTTCGACAGATAATTCGATGGCATAAACGATAAAAATGGGAACATAATTTGAGAAATCAAATTTATTTTCTATAGACTTTAACGCAAACGGTGCTAACTTTCTTTAAATTTCGAACTTTATGTTTATGATGTCATGTCTGGTGTCATTTGTATAAAATGAAAAGCGCCCGTTCCGCATATAAATTCATGTTTTGTCCGATTTCATATTTTCAGCTACCTCTGCTAGTTAACCATACAGAAGGGTCCATTCTCTCTTCACAGATTGTCGGACTAATATATTGTCCGACCTACCCGAAAGAGTAAGGTAAGATCTTACGAAGGGTAAGGTTATGTCGTACCCGAAAGTGTAAGGTAAGGTCCCGATAGTGTAAGGTTTAAGTCTTCTTTAGTCGTCCCTGTTAAGTGGTAGATGTTTATATCTGTCCCAAACCTCTTCTGTTGATGGATGTTATTCTTTTCTGTCAATATTACAAGTCGTATTATAACTTTGGTAGAAAGTTTTTAACCGTTTTTTGTTTTATAACTGCATGGACTGTTTAGTGAAATTGAAAGTAAAGTTTTTATCCCGTTCTTACTAATGTTACTGCCATCTTCTGTTCCATTTCCACTATATTCAGACACGCGGCCACTGTGCTGCTCGTTCAAGAGCACAGAAACATGTACAACCGGTTCCACGGCAGCTGAAGAATTACATGTTTAAAGAAACACATTTTAAAAATTTTTATGAATAAATAAGGCAATTGAAATTGTATAATAAGGGTTATATGTGAGTCTTTGCAAACTACTTGAAAATAACTTACCTCTTGCGATCTCCGCGTCACCCGGGTTCGTGTTTCTTTCATCTGCCAGAAAATCATGCTTCAACAGTTCTGTGGCACAAGGCCTGTCTTCTGGCCTGTCCCTCAGGACGGTCTGCAGGAAGTTTAGGGCTTTAGCGACTTCTTCATCAGAAATGCTAGAGGCAGGAAAGGCCTCTATCATCAAAGCATGGAGCCGAGGCGCCTGAAACGAATTATGTTCATGCTCCAATACATTGAAAATAGTTAAAATAGAACAAATAAACGAAGAAATAAAATATTAATAAATGAACAATGAAATATTGAAAGACGATATTGAAATATTTCGAAAGATGTTTTATTGTTATACAAATGATTTTATATTGATATGGAAAGCAAATATATCTTTTCGCTGGAATCAAATTTGGCGAACTTGGGGAAAAATGTTGCAAATAACGCCAAATTGGTGACTTTGTTGAAATGTCGCCAAGTTGGCGATTATTCAAAATCTCGGGAAGTAATTGAATTGAAATTCTGATAATCTCCACCGCTTTGTGAGAACAGCTATTTTAAATTCCTTGATCCCAAAATGTAACGACTTTCAATATTCGTGCGAATCAGGTATACTTTGTTAAGAAGAGGGAGGTGACGGTGCTAACTAAGCAATTGCGTTGATTTAGGGAGTCGTATAAAATTGACCGGGAAAATGTGCCGTAATTTGGGTCTGGGAATATTAGAAGAGCAAACGCTGCATGCGAATGGACGGAAGTGGATCTTAAACATAGCTCCATACACCCCACAGTCAGAATCTGTCTAAAAGTGGGTTCCCAAAGTTAGGATCGCGCTTCAAATTCAGATAACAGAATCTATCAACATTTCCCAGGCTCTTTATGCGCTCTTGAGCCGGAAAAATCCGATACATGCAATTGCAGACAGAAAACATGCTATGTGATTCCAATACTATGCACCCCGTCATAAGACTGATTTAACAACTATAGTTGTATAGAACAAAGTAAAAGGTATCTAAGAGTAAATTATATGCGATATTACTATTTGCGAATAAATCAATTGGAAGTTAAAATTGGGAGTGGATGAAATGTTGCTGACTTTCAGTCCATAGTGGAGGAAGGGGTAAATATCTTCCCTCCAGCTCCTCATCTGTCGGAGCTTCCTCAGTATTACGTGGCCCGATAACACACTGAAGGCGAGCATCCCAATGCACCAAATATCAAGTTTGGCACCGTCCACTGCAGCACGATATCCGAGACTTTCACATGCCTCAGGAGGACGGTAAATCAGCGGTATTCCATATCTGAAAAATAAAAGAGGTAAAAAATTGTGAGATTAAAAGATTTTGAGTCTACAACGAAACAACCACCCCCCAAAAATGAAACAGCTAACGTATTCTGAATGAAACGCGAGCGCTCATGGTATAATCTATGAATAATTTTGAAAATATCTAACCTTGTGGTTGGTGCTGTTGTATCGTTCAGGAATGTAAAGTCACACAGAACTGCGCGGTCACTGAAGTCTATCATCACGTTGTCAGACTTTATATCAAGGTGACAGAGCTGCCGCTGATGCAGGTAGTCGACTGCCACCAGAACATCCTTCAACCACGACTTCACCCTAGCGAGGCCACATGGAACGTTACGAATCTCTCCCAAAATATTGTAAAGATCTTCGGATAACTGTGGCATCACAAATATATCTGCTTGCTTCAGACTTATCACCTGCAAGAGCGGCATCACATTGGGGTGATGCAGGTTGCGCCAATCGCACTTTTCTTTCTCCCAGGTTTCGTCGGATAGAGTGATTTTTATGGCTACTTTGCCCGAGTAGTATGGGCTCATTCCTGAAAACACATCGCCAAAAGTGCCCTTTCCGAGGGCCTTCAAGATCTTAAAGTTCCAGTCCCTCTCCAGAACAATTTTGACATGCTCTTGGAGACACTGGCGGTATTCCTCACGACTCATCAAATTCAAATCGAGAAATGGATTTGGATTATCCATAACTGAGCCGGGTTAAATAACTCAAAATAAGAATAAATAATTATCAATTAAGTAGAAGAAATTTTCCGGTACAAATGTCACTCAAATTGTAAAAATGAAAATTTCGAGATGGTAAAAGTGGATCAAAATGAAGGAAAGGTTGTCAAAATAAGAAAGTATATGAAAATCAACAAAATAGATGAAGAAATAAGCAGTTTTAAATCGCTTTCAGAATCGAAGAGTAAAAACACAAGTTTTAGCATTCAACTCAAGATTTGAAAAGGCCAATTTCATCGAAATTGTTACTTAGGTATCATTGTTTTGAATTGTTGTTGCCAGAAAGTATTATTGAGTTCATTTCCTGGGGTAGTGTAATTGTTTAATTAGCTTTTCTATTCGAAATACGTACATTGTTGAAGTAATCTTTCTATTTTGCCCCATTGTTGATTCTGGTGCGAGAAACCTAGTGTGGTCAGCACATTATTTTTCTACTTTCTGAGATAATTTTTTGCCTTGTTAACTGCCTTAACAGAGCCTCTCTGAAGAAAATTTCAGTTTTACTTCGAGAGCGAGAGTGAAATGGTTCTTTTATAAACATCAGCAAAAAATTTAGAGCAAAAAAAAAATAGATAATAAATCTTAAATAATGTAAAATTTATTTTGAATTAATTAGTCAGTAGGGCATTTCAGTCATGTCAATTTTAGTATGCTGTTCATACGGTCTGTAGGACCTATGGGAATATAAATGAATAATATCACCCAATTATTTTTGGATTGAACCTGGGTTGAAAAAATGAAATACATTGAGCCCTATGGGACCTAATTTTTCCAACATTTTTTAAGCGGATTTAAAATTCACAAATTGCTTTAAAAATTTTAGGTAATATTCAAACTGTTCCATAAAATATATAAAAAAAATTCAGCGAAATATATTCAGTAGTTTTTTAAATAAAAATTAAAATAATATTTATATGAAGCGATCACGTGACAATGATGTTAAAAGATCACATGACCCACTTCAAAAGGATATATGGCATCCATCTTGTTTGAATGTTCATATTTAAATATTTAAAATAAAAAAAAATTACAGTTACGGTCACTTTAAACATTTAGTATGCTATTAAATGCAAGGTAAACATAATTGAAGACGCTTGTAGAAGATGGTGAAAGAATATTGTTCTAAATGAAATCCTGATTTTTGATAATTCGAGAATTATTGTCGGAAAGAACTCATTTATTCAAATATCTTCTAAAGGTTCCAAGTTATCGGTTTCCACCTTATAAGGTTCCACATCTCCTCGTAGACCAAGGGATTGACCCCAATAAATACCTGCAATGAAATTATGGCCATAATAAAAATATCAGGAAGAAATGTATCGGGACCAATGTCTGGAAGAACAGCATTAGAAAAAAATAAAACGTTTAATCTTTTTAAGCTCTTTCGTTCACCAGTTAACCAAAATTATCTTGAAATGATTCTTAGATTCTTTTAAAGTTTATTTTTTTTTACTAAGCCGCCAAACAGTCGCCGCTAACAAGATGGCAACAGTTTAGTGGCTGTGATGAATTAATTGCACGTTGATGTGTGTTAATATATATGATGGTTGTACAAGAAGAGGGTTGGAGAAATGGCTTTGTTAAGTACAGCTCTCCAGGCTGATTCTAAAGGACAAAACCGCATGTCTTTGCGATCATTAGAACTGATCTTAAGAATTTGTCATTATTAATCGGTTAAAACATTAAAACAGAGGAAAACAGCCTGAAAGTTTTCCGGCTGATAGCAACAATTGTTATCTTCCTTATATACATAACGTATAAGGAAAGTATTGTGATGGAGTCCAAAATTCGAATTCGAGTTTTCGAGGGGAGAGCACGCTTCAAGCATCTGTGATCACGAATCAAACATTTTTGAGGTGATGTCTCTCTCTCTCTCTATGTGTGTGTGTGTGTGTGAAAGCATATGTGTGTGAAAGCATGTATATATGAGTTTGTTTGCGTGTCAGGGAGTCTGTGGAGACGATATCTCACGAACGAATAGAGCGATTCGAATGAAATTTGGTACAAAAATCACAATCCGTGAATACTGGAAGCTTATTGTTTTTAAACGTAATCGAATGTTCAAAATCCCCTAAATATTCGAGTGGAATTTTGAAAAAATCATCAAAAAATCAATACCCCTAATAAAGTTACGCAAATAGATATTTCTTATGTTTTTCTTAGAAAACGATTGACAAACTTTAGAACGCTAGCATGAACAGTTCTCGAGATATTGTACATTTTTCAAATAAATTTTTCAAAAAATCCCATAAATTAAAAAAAATATTAACTGTTGAGAAACATGTTCGCTTTTCATATATAATATCACGCAATAAATTTGGTGACACCATTCTCGTGGATCTAGCTCCGTTCTATTCATGAGAAAAGATACTTTGAGTAATAGTTTTGTATTTGAACGCCAATAGTCATTTATCTGCTATAAAAATAACATATTTATCCGTCCATAAATATTGGCCAGATTTTACTGACGAATTTGGCGGAATGTAGCCAACTTGGCGACACTTTGAAATGTTGTCAAATAAACGGAAATCTCTCCATCTGTATAAAAATGCCGCTAAATCTATGAAAATGACGACTAATTGCCGAAAATTCAATATTTTAGAAAGAATATAACTATCTGCTATAAGAAAAACCTATTTTTTTACTATAAAAGTAGTAAATTCATTGAATTATATAAGGAAAGTCATATGCTGCCCACATCAGATTTTTTTACATTAAATTGTGTTCATATGAAAAAGAAAAATATATTAAAAAATTATTTTATATGCATTTTTATTGGAACTGTTCCTTTACATTTTCATAATTAACAGATTTAAAAGACAATTAGATGCAGATGTTACTAACGTACTCTTAGATTATCAATGTTAATTTATCTCCATGATACAAGTTGTGTTAATAAATATCCAAGTTGTGTTAATAAATATTGTTAGTTGTTGTTGTTGTTGTTGTTGAGACACAGACAGCCCGACCTACCACATAAATATTGTCAATGATATCCTTAAGTATCTTCACCGGAGTTGCTACTCATTTGCCATTTCAGGGTTTTAGAAATTGGACATCATTAATGAAATTAACAAATTCTGCTTTTAAAAATTTAAATCTCAGTTTCAATAATAATCTCATAAATGGTGAGATAAAAGCCATTTAAACTTTACAATTATTTTTCTTTTTATCTTACACACATCACCGGTGTCCGGCCGTCCAAATAGATGCTCAAGTCCTCAGGACGAGCCGGACGGGCTGGGTCTTCAACACATCACCGGTGTGTGCCAACGGCTCTACCGTGCTGATAACACCGGTTTTCGTTAGATCAGCGAAGTCAAGCAGCATCGGGCGCGGTTAGTACTTGGGTGGGTGACCACCTGGGAACACCGCGTACTCTTGGCACATTTCGGGCGCAGTACCCCTGTGGTGTGCGCGCGGGATTTGCACGCTGCCAGAACTGTCGCAATGGTCATGCGGAGTACGATCACGTTAAACATGTGGGTCCGTAAGTCCTTCCGAGCGGTTAGTGGTAGGGGAAGGAGGGTACTGTCCCTGTGGATGCCTCCCCCACTGGGTTCCGGTCTGAATTATGTGTCTCTTCCCGATCGTCCATACAGTTACCTTACACCTTTCTGGTAGGTCGGACGGTCTGGGTCTCAACAACAACACATCACCGGTGATAAAAGAGCTTGTACAGCTGTCGGGCGCCATACATCTATATTCAGAAGGCAAAAGACAACAAGAAAGATTAATCATGCGTGAAGCATTGATTATGAAACACTTTCCAACAGAAATGCAATTTTATTTAAAAGTAATACATTCTAAAATGCGATATATTCAGCGGTGATATTTTTTAAATTATCACAGGTCTACAATAATTTATTTTACTTAAAACTTAAAACTTCATGGAAAAAATGAACTTTATTCAAATGACGTCATCGAAATATTAATCATCTGCCTCTCTATGTAAAATCAATGAGTATTTCATTCATATTACTTTTATTCCAGACCAGAGCTAAATAATTTTGCGTTCAAAATATTCAGCAATTCTCATACAACTTATCTTACAATCACTTGTTTACGTTCTGCATCTATTAAAATTGTCTTCATTGAAGAAATAATTAACGTTTTTTATTCATATCAATTATATTCCAAACTCCAGAGCTGAATTATGAGTGAAAAAAAATCAGCAATTCTTATAGAACTCAAATTTTAACTGCTTGATTTGTTTACATTTTTCATACTATAGTTTATCGTTAAAATTGGGCTTTGTTGTAGGAGTGATCAAAGTGTAGTTGTCATTTAAAATAAGAAAAAAATATTGTAATTATGTTGACACAGAATTGAGATACACAGATAATACGTAAAATTAAAGTGGGTTTTTGAAAAATGCAACACTATAAATTAAAACTATCTTTAATCATTAACGGCAATAGCGGAAGATGGAAGCCAGATTTTATTTTGCAATGAGTTATGTGATCTCGTGAACTCTTCATATATCATGAGGGTACTCATTATTTAAATTTTCATTTAAAAAACTACCCAACATATTTTGCTGACATTGTTTTGCATATTATATGTGACAATTTGAATATGTTCTAAAATTTTCGAAGCAATTTACGAATTTTGACTTTGAAATTTAGCGAATTTTAACTTAAAAATTTTTTGAAGAATAAAGTCCCATAGGTTCGATATATTTCATTTTTTCAACCCGGGTTCATTCCGAAACTGATTGGGTGATATTACTCATTTTCATTCTCATATGTTCCATAGACCGTCTCAATAACATATTAAAATTCAATTTCGATAAAGTAATTTTTACGGCATTTATCGCGCGATCAAGCAGATGGTCAAGCAGAATGTTCAAAGTCATAAACACTTTTCAACTATGTTTGGCAGTGTTAGAAAAGCACCAAACATAAGATGCTATACACAGTGTTTTAAAACTATTGAAATACAAAATATCCCTTGAAGGGTTGAAGACCCACGGTTCCAATTTAATAGATGCTTTAATTATGGTAGATTATCATCGTACACAAATTTTGACCATATGACACATTATAATAAAAATATAAAAAATGTTACTTTTTATGGCGCTCCATAGAATTTTTTTTCAATTATAAAATGTTTTCATTAGCCCAATAAGTCAAACAAAAAAGACTAATTATTAACGAATGACAAATCTCAAACAGATCCAAAAGTTATTTTATTATACAAACATCCTACAGACGTAAATACACCCAAAGCCCTTTCGAACATCTTCCATGTTTATCCTCAGTGGCAATACCAATGGTATTTCCATTGAGGATGAACATGGAATATGTTCGAAGGCGGTTTTGACTGTATTTATGTCTGTAGGATGTTTGCATAATAAAATGACTTTCGGATCTGTTTGAGATTTGTCATTTGTTAATAATTAGTGTTTTGAAATTGTCACGTGTCACCACTCCTAGTACAAACAAAAAAGGTTCATTGTCATACAATCAAATTACAAGTGATATCATTATTTCTTGACGAATAATTGGAGACTGCATAAAACGTTTGCTATAGATAGGAACGTATGCCTTTGAATTGCAAATATTATCTAACGCAATTCAATTTTTATTATCTGTATTTTATTCCTTTCCAATCTATTATTTTCGCCATTTTCTCAAAGTCAATGGTTTCAACGTATAATCAATTGGTTTACAATGTTAAATGCAGTGCAAGTTAACATACATAAGCATACATACATTTCGGAAATCTACTGGATTTCTTTTGTCAGTGCAAAATGTCGTTGCCTAAACGCGCAATTAGCGGAAGGCAATGTTGGCCAAACTGAAATGGCTAAATGACTTTACAATAAAGTGGCGTCACCTTGTGGCACGAAAGGTAAATAAGGGTAGAAACATGGGAAACAAGTTTGAAAAACATGAGACTCAAACACGAAAATATTACACTGCAGTGTGGCTCAACTTGATTTCTTACCGGATATATTTTTTTTTCAAATTTTACAGGAAAACATTTTGAAAATCGGTAACGTGGGCCCAAATTATTACAATGGTAGCGTGCTATCCTTAACTTTGAAGGGCTTGAAAAAAATCTTTTGATTGATGCTTTGCTCGACAATGTACAGGGGCAGCTATTGACGTCATGAACAAAGAAAATTTTACTGCAGTTGTTTTTTACAACAATGATTGAATGTATTAAATCTCATGATCATTGGGCCATGAATAAACCCTTTTATGCATGATTATGGCAAATTTTATCCTACCCTGTCATGTTAAAAAAATATAATTGCTTTGTTATTTTAAGTTTTTGTTCGCATTTAAAAAATGGTAAATTATCTGATAACAAAGCCGGATATAGTGAAAAATCCATTATTATTTGAGGCTGCTGTCGTGTATACAAGAAATTGATCACAGACATATATACAGACAGAGATCACTCCAAAAATAGTCAAAACGTGTTTAGGAGGTCTTAAGACATATATTGATATCAAAATATCGAATTTGAAAATTTTTGTGACAACAATACTTTCGCAATACTACGTATTAGAAAGTAATAAACGGTCGAGAATATGAACTCAAACAAGAAATTAAACGTGGTCATGCCATACCACGGGAGTATATTTCTACAGATGTGCGGAGAAAGTTTTATTGTATTTATTATTTGTTACTGTACTCACATTCATTCATATTCTCCTGTCTTTTTCCTGTTACATTCATTCATATTTTCCTGTCAAATGTTAACTATTTTGTGTTTGTAACCGCATAGACTATATATAACACATAACGTAGTGTGCTTTTTATTTTACTTATATACATAATGTATAAGGAAAGTATTGTGACGGGGTCGAAAATTCGAATTCGAGTTTTCGACCATTTAAGATTTTTTGATGATTTTTTGAAAAAGAGAAATATCTCGAGAACGGTTCATGTTAGCGTTCTATAATTTAAGTCAATCGTTTTCTAATGAAAAATTACATAAGAAATGTCTATTTTCATAACTTTATTTGAAGATTTGATTTTTTGACAATTTTTTCAAAATTTCCCTTAAAAATTTAGGGGAGTTCTGAACATTCGATTACGTATAAAAACAATAGACTTCCAGTGTCTACGGATTGTAATTTTTGTACCAAATATCGTTCGAATCGCTCCGTTCGTTCGTCAATTATCGTCTCCACAGACTCATTGACACTCACACACACACACACAGGGAAGCTTGAAACATGTTCTCCCGTCGAAAACTCGAATTCGAATTTTCAACTCCGTCCCAATACTTTCCTTATACATTATGTTTATAAGGAAAGTAATAAGACAAGTAAAATATTGTATAAATTAACTAGAATGTGGCTCAATTCGGCTTTCTAATACCACAATTAATTCATTTTTTAATATCAAGTGACTTTTTTTCTTTTTTTGCAAATTTTGCAAGATAAAATTTATAAAATCGTATTTTTTAACCAATTGATCATAGTTATAACATGTTGCGCTTCATTTTATAGAGTTTGAAAAACATTTCAATTATTACAAAGTTTGACAATATAGTCAATCGGGGAGGTAATTTACTCCCTTCCTCTGAAGGGGACTAATGATGTCACCAGCACAAAAATCTGTTGTGGGCAGCACATGACTTTCCCTGCAGACTTTTATCCACGTTCTCTTTAGTTTATTTAAATTTAATTCACTTTTATTTCAATTTTCGTTCTCATTTGGTAACTGGACTTATTTTCAAAAGTGGCGTAGAGAAAATACGAAAAAACTAAAATATCTCGAGAACGAATTGTGCTAGTGTAATGGGGTTGATCTTATTCTTTTCTTCGTTATCAATTACGTATAAAAAAGCATTGAATTGATATATTTGAGCATACGTAATTTTTTATGTTAGATTTTGACGATTCTTGCCGACCAATTTGCAGAAAAAGGCGGGTTATTTTTTTCCGCATCGTACCAAAATCTAATCAGCACCAGAGTAACCCACAAGTGACTTATCTCCCGAATTTTGTGAAACTTGGTCCATAAGTTTTTTAGCTAGAGTGGATACAGATAATTTTTGTGGGCCATTTCGCTAAAAAAAGGCGGATTCTTTTGTCTCGAATCGTACTAAAAACTAATCAGTACCAGGGTCATACATGAAAAGAAACTTAAAAGTTCATTTTGAGCAATTAAGTATATAAAAATTCATGTAATGTTGTGAATATTATCTGGCATCAAACGATCTTCATCAGACATATCAGGTATACCAAATGTACATTGGGAATTTATTTAGCCAATTCCGAACTTAATTTGCATATTGCAGATTGTCAAGAGGTAAAGTCAGATACAATATAAATGTATAAATGTGTACATAAAAACATGCTTGCGACATTTAAAAAAAAATTTATACAGCTGCACCTCAAACTGTTTTTAATGAACATTTATTCCCTTGCCCCTTCTGACAAAACCTTTCATTTATCCCGATGAACACTATTTTTACCTTTTTATTTTTATCGCGATTCCATTTGCAATTACAACCCAGCTCAAAATCTTAGTTTTGGAGTCTTACACTGGACTCAAAGAGGTAAAACCACTGTCCACTTACTTAACCATACAAAACTGATATGGGTAGAACATGATTTTCTCTACAGGCTCGATATTTAATTTCCATTATTTCTTTTATAATTCACTAAATTGAGTTTAATACCACAAAATAACATAGACAATTACTTGAAATGACGCTGATTTTGCAGCTTTAATTCAATTTGTGTTCTCATTTGGAGACTGGGTGTATTTCAAAAGCAGCTTAGAGAAATACGAAAAAACTAAAATTTTTAGAGAACGGTTTGTTATGAGGTTGACCTTAATCTTTTCGTCGTCAAAAATTACGTATAAAGTAAGCATTTATTTGATACATTTGAGCACATATAATCTTTTATTTTAGATTTGGGCAGTTTTTGCTGGACATTTCGCAAAAAGGAAAATTATCTCTTTCCGAATTATTCTAAAATCGACTCAGCACCAAAGTAACGCACAGGTGATTTATCTATCACATTTTGTGAAATTCGGGTTCTTTTTTTCCGAATCGTACCAAAATCTTATCAGCTCCAGTGTCACCTACGGGACATATCGACCAAATTTTGTGAAATTTGGTCAATTGTGTTTTTAGTTAGAGTGGATACATATTTTGTGCAGAAAGACACACACACACACACACACACACGCACAGATGTCAGACTAAAAATAGATTTTTGGGGTTCTAGAGTGCGTGATATGTGCAGATACGTCGAAACCTTTACTTACGATTTTTTTCACGATTTCAAAACTTTCCAAATAAAAGTATTTTTCAAACTTTTTGGGTTCCGGAACCTTCTTGAAATTTAATTTGAACCCCAAAATGAGAAAAAATCCACTGTGATCCAAAATATGTATTCAAATTTTAAGCGTTATTTTAATATTTAAGAAAATTTAAACGACGCTATCAAGTCATGGAACCCGAATACTATTGTGGAACTCTTGAGGTTCCGGAGCACATTTTAAAAAACACTGCTTTATACGTTACTATGTATTGGGCAGAGTTTTTCCTGTTTCCATGGAAAATTATAAAAAATCTATATATTTTCCTTTGCACTTTTTATACTTCGTTTTATTCTTGTATTTTAATTTTTATGTGCGCTTTTATATCCTTCTTAAAGATCTGTTTCTGTCTTTTGGCTAACTGTAATGTGCAAATTTGTTTCTATTTGGCAATGTATATAAAATATTCTTCACTCAAAAACGTCTAGAACATTATGTGTACTTTCACGTCCTTATTTCTTCATATAAAAACGTTTAAAGTTCTTTTAACCCTATACATCTGTTTAAATATTTTAAAAAAAACGTATTTCTTTTTTTTTCAAAAATAAAAGAAATAAAAATCCTGGAATGAAAAATTCACAAATGCAGTATAAACATTCCATGTTTTCACAAATATATTTTCAAGAAACTTTTTTTTAGAGTAAATAATTATGATTTAAAATAAATCACAAATTTTCATTTTTTAGTTACATTTTCCCAAATCGATATTTCAGAGATGTCGAAACACTTCCTATTAATAATTTACATAAAATTTCCCGGATTTCTTCTTTTTTTTATCATCCCAAGACATGTCACAAAGAAGATAAACTGATGATTCTGAAATAAATTATAAAGTTAGAAACATCAAACTGGTTAATTTATCTTCAGTCGATTAAAAAAAGTAACTCTAAATTTTCACGATATATATTTAAAATGAAACTCAATTTTTTTTATTTTGTTTTTTACACTGCAAATTTTAATTTATTTCACGTCAATAAAACACAATCTCAGGGATTTTACATTACGAAATTTTAAAATAAAATAACACAATTCCTTTGAGTTCTTCAATAAAATCCTTGATAAATTATAGTTCAATGAATGTCTTTATCATTCTTAAGTGAAAGGGTTTAATTGATGAATATATATATATATATATATATATATATATATATATATATATATATATTCTCTCTCTCTATTTGCGTATGTGTATGCTTAATCACTCTAGTTTGTTGAACCATTATTTTTAAAAAATCTATTTATTTAGAAACAAAGACAGGCCTTTGACTATTGTAAAGAAAATAATATGCAATTTTTAATTTGAAAGCGAGTGGCATAAACTTTAGAACATTAGCATGAATCGTTCTCGAGAAATTTCTCGTGATATTTATAAAAAATTGCAAATTAAACAAGAAATATCAATCATGCATAAAGTATTGATTATGAAACACTTTCTAACTGAAATTCAATTTTATTTAAACATATCTGAAATGCGATACAGTCTTCGTTAATGTTTTTATGATTATCACAGTACTACAATAATTTCTTATACTTGAAAACTTAAAACTTCATCGAGAAGGGCATTTCTAGTTACACAAAATGAACTTTATTCAACTGATGTCATCGAAATATAAATCGTCTGCCTCTCAATGCAAAATCAATGAATATTTCATTCATATCATCTATATTCCAGACTCCAGAGCTAAATAATTTTGAGTGAGAAAAATTCAGCAATTCTTATACAACTCACCTTACAATCGCTTGATTTGTTTACATTTTGCATGCGTTAAAATTATAATTCGTTGTAGAAATAATCAACGTTTAGTGATCATTTGAAATAAAAAATATTGCAATTGCGATGGCAGAGAATTTAGGTACATAAGTAATGCCTAAAATTAAAACGGTTTTGTGACGGATGCAACAATAAACATAAATGTACACGATCTTTAAAAATCATGATCTTTACACAGAGAAAAGAAAATTGATACCATTTTTTTTTTATTTTCAACGAGTCACGTGATCTCTTCATGTATCATGGGTGTAATTATTAATTCAATGAAATACCCAACGTATTTTGCTGAAAATCCTTTTATATATTTTATCTGATTATTTGAATATTTCATAAAATAATCGAAATAATTTGTGAATTTTAACTTTGCTTAATGTCTGAACAATTAGGTCCAAGATGGTTCAATGTATATTATTTTGTCAACCCGATTTAAATCCGAAATTGAGTGATATTATATATTTTCATTCCCAAATGTCCGAAAGATTGTTTCAACAGCATACTAAAATTTCATTTAATAAAGAAACGGATAGACAGATTTTTCATCTATGTTGGGAAGATCTAAAAATGGTAAATATATGTTGTCAAACATATCCACTTTCCACGTGAAATATTATACAACATCAATTTCGGGAACCTAGATCGTTCCATTTCCCGAGCAAAGGTACTTTTTATAATAATTTTGTCGTTTGGTGCCCAAGTATACGTCAACAGTCTTTTGTTTAATTCAATTGATAATATTTAATTGTCCATTGCATTTTCATAAAGATTTTGGAGTGAATTTTAATTCGCTATTCGTTTGAATTTGTAAGTTCCCGAAAGTGCCCAATTTTACGTTAGGTGGTGTTAATTCAATGCCAAAATGATTATTCTGTGGATCTTGTACTCCATTATTTTGCTGTGAAGATAAAGTCATTACATTATGTAGGGACATTCGTGTGTTGCCCATAGCAGATATTATATCTATCTAACATTAGTTACGTTATTATTTTACTTTATTTTTACTTTCCTTATATACATAATGTATAAGGAAAGTATTGTGACGGGGTCGAAAATTCGAATTCGAGTTTTCGACGGGAGAGCACGTTTCACGCATCCCTGATCACGAATCAAACATTTTTGAAGTGATGTCTGTGTGTGTGTGTGTGTGTGTGTGTGTGTGCATGTGTGTGTGAAAGTATGGGTGTGTGTGTGTGTCAGTGAGTCCGTGGAGACGATAACTGACGAACGAATGGACCGATTCGAGCAAAATTTGGTGCAAAAATCACAATCCGTAAACACTGGAAGCCTATTCTTTTTATACGCAATCGAATGTTCGGAACCACCCTAAATTTTCGAATGAAATTTTGAAAAAATCGTCAAAAAATCAAAACCGCTAATAAAGTTACGCAAATAGACATTTCTTATGTAATTTTTTATTAAAAAACGATTGACATAAATTTTAGAACCCTAACATGAACCGTTCTCGAGATATTGTAAATTTTTCAAAAAAATTATCAAAAAGTCATATAAAATTTAAAAAAAAAATTCCTATTGAGAAACATGTTCACTTTTCATATGTAATACTATGCGATAGATTGGGTGACATCATTCTCGTGGATCTAGCTCGTTCCATTCATGAAAAAAGATGCTTTAAGTAATACTTTTGTATTTGAACGCCAATAGTCATTTATCTGCTGTAAGAATAACTTATTTCTTCATCCATAACGCTTGGCGAGATTTTGGCGACGAATTTTGCGGAATGTCGCCAACTTGGCGACATTTTGAAATGTTGCCAAATTAACGAAAATCTCGCCAAATGGATAAAAATGACGCTATATTAATAAAAATGACGACTAATTGTCGAAAATTCAATATTTTGGAAAGAATATTAGTATCTACTATAAGAGAAACCTATTTTTTGTATTGTAAAAGTAGTAAATTCATTGCATTATATAAGGAAAGTCATGTGTTGCCCACATCAGATTTTTTCTATATGCAACTAAATATTATTTCAAATAAAAATTAATATTACATACAAAATATCCAATGTGGGTACACACAACTGTTTAATGCAATGAATTTTTTACTTTTACAGTGAATCAAAGATGTATAATATTAATGTTAGATTGCACATTTGGCGTCTTTCTGGATGACAACATGTAAACAATTTCAAAGTTACCAATAAACGTACATTTTTAGCCACTCCAAATTGTCAATTATAATTATTGATAGTAATAAGGTTCCTATATTAAAATAATGTAATCATCAGGGTGTCTTCATTTAGCGTCAATTTTGCAATTTTGAAGATATTTTCCTCAATCTGGACGGTTCATTTGGCAAAATATCGCAAAGTTTGGCGATATATCGCTAAATGAGTTGCCAAGTCACAAAATTTAACACTAAGTGTGACAGATAAACGTAGAGATAAGCTTTTCTTATATATATAGATGATTACTGTCGAATTGTTAGGCTTCAAAATTTAAAATTATTACCTGAAGTATTTTCTCTCGTGAATGGAACGAACGAGATTCACGATTAAGAGAATGTTAACAAATGTTTCGCATATTATTATATACTGAAAGTAAGCATATTTCAGAACAGTATTTTTTCATTATGTATGTAATTTTTTATGAATTTATTTAAAAAAAAATAGACAATATCTCAAGAACGGTTTAAGCTAGCGTTTTAGCGCTCATGTCATTCGTTTTGTAATGAAAATTACATCCGAAACAATAATTATTGAAGGTTCTGATTTCGTAATGATTTGATCTCAAAATTTCATTCGAAAATGTTGTGGGTCTTCCAAACATTCGATGGCACTTTAAACAGTAATCATCCAATATTTACTAATTGTAATATCTGTAATGAATTTCATCCGAATTGCACTTTTCGTTCATCAGATATTGCATATTGCATCCGCAGATTCACGATCACACACACACACAAACACACACACACACAAACAAACAAACATCGAGTTTAAGTTCAGCGACGCTTGAAACGTTCTCTTCCGTCAAAAAACGGAATTCGAATTTTCGACCTTTCACATTACTTCGCCTATGCATTTTACTATGTATACAGGGAAAGTAATAATAATTAAGAAATATCCATTTTCTTGCCATATTAGTATCCACTTCTCGTAATGCCATTTTGTGATCGGTCCCCTTCCATAAGAAGCAAACTTTTCAAAGTTAATTATTCATTGGAAGAATGTTCCATATTTGTTGTGCTCTGCATCTCAGCATCAGGGACTTGTTTTTATTCATTTGCACTCGATGGAGGAAATATTAAAAACCGGAGAAAAAAAATAATACTCGAGCAATGCCCAACTTTTTCTTTCAAATCTTCCACATTTTTGTACAAATTTTTGCTCTTCCGTACTTTCCCTTGATTAATTTTTTTTGTCGAGTCCCTCTTTTTATTATTTAGAAGTTCTGCAGCTTAAAAGAATTCCACACGGAAACATACAAATATTTTAGAACTTTTAGTGCCGGGTGTACACTCTTAGAATTTAATTTGATTCGCGAATTGCTTAAGGGGTTTTAGGAATAGGTATACAGTTCAGCATGGCATGCGGGCTTTTATCGTGACTGCCGACACGATTTATTAAAGAAATCAGTAATTTAGAAATCTACGACGTATTTTGGCCTCTGGAGAATTTTTGTTTTCATCTTAAAATGACGATGCGAAGAGTTTTTAAACGTACGGGTTTTATTACTGTGCGTATTTATCTTCAAGTATTACTTTTCTTATATACATAGCGTAATGTGTAAGGAAAGTAATACGACGGGGTCGAAAATTCGAATTCGAGTTTTCGACGGAAGAGCACGTTTCAAGCATCCCTGATCACGAATCGAACATTTTGTGTGTATGTGTGTGTGTGTCAGTGAGTCTGTGGAGACGATATCTCACGAACAAATTGAGCGATTCGAAAGAAATTTAGTACAAAAATTACAATCTGCAAATATTTGAAACCTATTGCATTTAAGCACAATCGAATGTTCAGAACCCTCCTAAATTCTTGACTGAAATTTTGAAAAAATCATCAAAACCTTTAATAAAGTTACTCAAGTAGACATATCTTATGCCATTTTTCCTTAAACGAAATCAAATTCATTCGAGTTTTCTACGGGAAAGCACGTTTTAAGCATCCCTGAACACGAATCAAACCTTTTTCCGGTGAAGTCTGTGTATGTGTCTGTGTATGTCTGTGAGTCTGCGGAGACGATATGTCATCAACAAATGGAGTGATTCGAACGACATTTGGTACAAAAACTACAATCCGTGAGTACTAGGAGCCTCTTGTTTTTAAACTCAGTCATATGTTTAGACCCCCCCCCCATTTTCGAGTGAAAGTTTGAAAAATCATAAAGAATCAAAACCTTTAACAAAGTTACATAAATAGTCATTTCTTCTGTAATTTTTCATTAGAGAGATTGTTACAAACCTAAGAGAGATAGCATGAACCATTCTTGAGATATTGCACATTTTTCAAATAAATTTATCAAAAAATCACATACATAAAAATAAAATATTAATTATTGTGAAATGTTTTAACTGTTCATATGTAATAGATATGCGATAAATTTGGTGACATCATTTTTGTGGATCAAGCTCGTTCCATTCATGAGGAAATATACTTTGGGCAATACTTTCGTATTTGGACGCTTGTAGTCATTTATTTGCTATAAGAATATATTTCTCCGTCCATAACGCTTGGCGAGATTTTGGAGGAACGTAACCAACTTGGCGACTTTTTTAAATGTTGCAAAATTAACGGAAATCTTTCAAAATGGTTAAAAGTGACTCTAAATCAATGAAAATGACGACTAATTGACGCCAATTTAATATCTTGGAAAGAATATAAGTATCTACTATAAGAGTAACGTATTTTCTATTTATTGTAAAAGTAGTAAATTCATTGCATTATATGAGGAGAGTCATGTGCTGCCCACATCAGATTTTCTTTACAATGTATCCATTATTTTCTTCCTTCTTGTACAATATGTAACACTTGGTAATTAATAAATTCGGCGAATTTATCAACTAATTCCGGGAAATACTGCCAACTTGGCGATTTTTTCATGTTGTGCCAAATTGAGGAAAATGTTACCAAATTGGCAAAAATGAGACTTAATTGATAAATAAAAAATTAACGTATTTTAATACAATACAGCATATTGGATTAGCAGATGTTAGAAATATTTCCAATTGTCAAGTTATATTTGCTCGAAATATAAGTTCATTTGATACTTCAAAATAATTTTACATGTTGTCATCCACAAAAGCACCCAATATTAGTGCAATGGAGGCGATAGTAAGGAGTTAAAACTTCATATTAAGAAAATGCCAATAACTTTTGAAACAAGAATTCAGATGGCGCTGGGATAAGTAGTCTTGCATTGTATGCATTTCTATTGCGAAAGTTCTAATATTTTTAAATATTCAAAATAATTTTACCTTTCCATTTACTTTTATCTCCCTATATTCTGTACTCTACTCTGAAACTATGAAAGAATACTGGTTAATTATACTCATAATAAAAAAAATCTGATATGGGCAACACATGCCTTTCCTTATATAATGAAACGAATTTACTACTTTTGCAGTTAAAAAATTGTTATTCTTATAGTAGATACTTATATTCTTTCCAAGATATTGAATTTTCTTCAATTAGTCGTCGTTTTCATTGATTTAGCGTCATTTTTATCAATTTGGCGAGATTTTTGTTAATTTGGAAACAATTAAAAATGCCACCAAGTTTGCGACTTTCCGCCAAATTCGTCGCCAAAATCTTGCCAAGCGTTATGAAGAAATAAGTTATTCTTACAGTAGATAAAGGACTATTAGCGTTCAAATACAAAAGTATTACTCAAAGTATCTTTTTTGCACGAATGGAACGAGCTAGATCTACGAGAATGATGTCACCCAATTTATCGCATGGTATTACATATGAAACGTGAACATGTTTCTCAACAGGAAATATTTTTTTTTATTTTATATTACTTTTTGATAATTTTTATGAAAAATGTGCAATATCTCAAGAACGGTTCATGTTACCGTTCTAAAATTTATGTCAATCGTTTTCTAATGAAAAATTACATAAGAAATGTCTATTTGCGTAACTTTATTAGTGGTTTTGATTTTTTAACTATTTTTTCAAAATTCCATTTGAAAATTTAGGGGGGGTCCTGAACATTCGATTGCATATAAAAACAATAGGCTTCCAGTGTTTATGGATTGTGATTTTTGTACCAAATTTGGTTTGAATCGGTGCATTCGTTCGTCAGTTATCGTCTCCAAAGACTCACTGACACACACACACACACACACACACACAGAGACATCACTTCAAAAATGTTTGATTCGTGATCATGAATGCTTGAAACGTGTTCTCCCGCCGTAAACCCGAATTCGAATTTTCGACCCCGTCACAATACTTTCCTTATACATTATGTATATAAGGAAAGTAATAATCAAAAATACATTTACTAAACACAACGTATTTCTATTGTGTCAACTAATAGTAGCGGCTACTTTACTAATACTAGCGACACCTAGATATAATTCTCAAAGCGATAAGGCATTTTCACACGTTTCATCCATAGGAGTTTTATCTTCTACTTTCTAGCTCCATGATTTGTGGGCTTTTCAATGGTAAAAACATTGTGCTATGGATCTTGTCCATCATTATGTCGCATTGATAAAGTTCTTATATATTAAAAATTATCCGCTGCCCACATTAAATTTTTATGCTAAAATTTGAAACGTTTTTTGATAGTCTGAACTTATATTAAGAGTGTAGTTCATAGTTTGTGAACACTCTTGCAAGCGCGAAGACTGGATGGAAATGGCTACTAAAATCATATCATTCATGCCAACGCTGAACCGGATATCTTACGTCTTTATTACCAGGAGACCAAATAACATTTCTTTTGAATTACTTAAATATTAATTTTTCATCTAAATTAAAAGACACGCTCGCCCGAACATAAGCGGAATAAGTCGAGGGAGAAAATGGTCTGAAACTATGAATTATTAATGGTATGAGACTGACATGTGGTTTTTTTTTTCTTTACGCAAAGAATTAATATTAATTACTGCATGAAATATTACCAGGAAAGCTTTGTTCAAGACGCAGAAGCGGCCGGGGGCTTTGAAATAAAGGAAGGGATATTATGTGTGAAAATTGGGTATGGTGGGAGAATTTCAATGTTTCAGACCCATGGGGATTTGAAAAATGTGATTTCACAGGAAACCACGTATTTAAAGAGAACATTAAAAGTATTTAATTATGTGATATTGGTAAGATGCAGCGTCTCTCAATACTCCTTTCTTCTCTTCTTGCAGTACATATTATATGTAAAGATTATTACATGTAAAGGTTATTATATGTAAAGGATTATTAAAAGTAAAAGTTACTATATGTAAAAGGTTATTTTATGTAAAGGTTATCATATGCAAAGGGTTATTAAAAGTAAAGGTTATTATATATAAAAACTTTATATAGAGTTTAAATGTAAAGTAAATATATGTAAAGATATGTAAAGGGTTATTGAGAGTAAAGGTTATTATATGTATAAAGTTATTATATGTAAAGGTTATATGTAAAGTACATATTATAAGTAAAGGTATATGTTTATTAATATGGTTTCAATAATATGACACAAATTTTGAAATATCTATATTTTTTTAATATCTTACATAATAAAGGATAATGGTATGTGTTTTTCTATCTGTCTGTGTGTGAATTGTGTGTGTTTGTGTGTGTGGGGAGTTGTAGCGGGATAGCTAAGCATCATATGACCATGGAATTTGGTTCACAGGTACTTTAGGACCCGAGAAGGCACACTTTGTAGTTGTTTTTTAAGTTGGGAATTAGTTTTTTAGTTATTTTATGTTTTAGCATTTTTACATAAGTCTGATGCTTATACAGACTGCAAATATTATGACAAAGTTTCTATTGTTTCACCATCGAGAAGAAAGCTCTTTCCAACAATATTTGAGTCGTATCCTTATGATAATTTTTCTTCATATATTTGTTTCTAAATATGTCGGATTTTGCATTTTTTTAATTATCTGATATATATATATATATATATATATATATATATATATATATATATATATATATATATATATATATATATATATATATATATATATATATAGGACCGCAGAACGATAACACGAAGTTATATACAGGTCATTGTGGTCTAAAGGACTAGTTGCTCATCCAGTGGTGGTCTTCATATTACCATTGGACTTTTCATTTTTAACGGTCTTGTGATAATTGTTATTGTCACTCCGGGGGTTGGCTTCAGCTAGGGCTGGCGTCCAGGAGTGCAATGCCGCGGCATATATGACAAGCTTGTTGACAACTGGGGTGTAAGGTCACAACTCCTTACCGCCATTAAGTAAGCTTTTCGCTAAGCTTTCCTTCTTTTTTCAATTATAAATTCTTTTTATAATATTTATATTTATATATATACACACATATATATATATATATGTATATATATATATATATATATATATATATATATATATATATATATTATATATATATATATATATATATATATATATATATATATCGTCGAATTCAAAAAACTAAAAGTAGCATATTTTTTCAGTCTGGATAAAACTCTCGCATATATCTTATGTTTCTAACAAAAAAATTTCGATATCATAAATAATTTAAATTTTAGTAATGTTTTAAGCGAGCGAAATTTTAAAATTTTCGATTCATCATTTCTTCCCTAGAGTATTATAGGACTGAAGTGCTGATTTTTCTACCAAGCGACTGCGCATGCTCAACAGATGAATTTAAGTCTCGCCTGCAGATGAGAGATCGTTTTGAGTTTCTGTGGAATGTGCTTGTTTCCTTGCGGGGCAGGAGCATTCGGTGTTCGTAGAGGTATAATATTTATTTTGGATGCGGTCATTTCATCATTCCGGTCTATACGGATTGTATACCATTTTCACTGTTATTTATATAAATAAAATTTATTCATTTTGTTATTTGTGAATATTTGTGCGTGTGACTGTTATTAATGAATTCAATGTATTCTTGCTATAACTATCAGGAAATGCCGGATACATTTTGTAGTCTATATAATCTAATTTTCTAACGTATGACACCTGCAGTGTTTCGCAAGGTATGCGGTAGTATAAAACCTAAATAATAAGTTTCTAGTCTATATAATAATTGTCTAACGTGTGACACCTGTAATGTTCTGCGTAATTACGCGGTAATATAAAATCTATAATAATTTTGTAGTCTATACAATAATTGACTAACGTGTGACACTTGCAATGTTTCCCAAAGTTCGCGGTAATGTAAAGTCTAAATACTAACTTTTCAGTCGATATTATATTTGTCTAACGTGTGATACCGGCAATGTTTTGCATTTGCTTAAAATATTTATCCTGAATTCCATTTGGTGCCTCCATTTCACACTGAAACATATTTTTAGCATATCAGATCGAGTGAACACATGTATTCTACGTATGATTCATTTTTGACTGACTTTACAATTTATGGTTCCTTCTAGACCTACTTAAAGAGCCAAGCTCAGAGCCCACTGTTATTGACCACGGACTAGAAGTTGAGAAAAACATTTCTATGACGTACATAAATTTTTGTTCGATAGCTGTCTGTGCCTGTAGCTGTTTGTTCGATAGCTGTCTGTGCACGATGCCTGTTTCGGAACAGCCAACAATCCATCATAACACTGTCTAGAGACGATGAAATATAACGATGCCAATCGTGTGCCCCTCCTTACTATTCTCTGACCTTTGGAACGTCCCTTTCCAGGTGGTCTCACCTTCTTCATTGATTCCACTAAGCATCTTTCTCTCCTAATTCTTCAAACTGTTATCTGATACCTCTTAGAAGAGCGGGCATGCAACTTTCTGATTATTTCTTTATGCCGACCTTTAGTATTGCTTATTTATTTATATCTATCTATCTATCTGTGTATATATATATATATATATATATATATATATATATATATGTGTGTTTATATATATATACATATGTATATATGTATATATATATATATATGTATATATATATGTATATATATATGTATATATATATATGTATATATATATATATGTATAGATATATGTATATATATATATGTGTATATATATGTATATATATATATATGTATATATATATATATGTATATATATATATGTATATATATATATATATATATGTATATATATATATATATGTATATATATATATATATATATATATATGTGTGTTTATATATATATACATATGTATATATGTATATATATATATATATATATGTATATATATATATATATATATATATATATATATATATATATATATATATATATATATATATATATATATATGTATATATATATATATATATATATTGTAGAGACGGGTTATAGGGTAGTTTCTTTTGTTAAAGCATAAAGAAATTGAACTGGTTTTTCGTGTATCTTTCAATTTGAATATTTGTATTTTTGCTGTGGGTTTTTGCTGTTCGGTATTGATGGTATTAAGGCCATTCCATGTATAAGTATCGGCTTCCGGGAGTGTCGCCATGGCATAAAGCATTTGCTCAACCGGAGAGTGGGGGTCACAACTCCCCCCCGGCCACTTGTGATACTTTTCGTCTTTCGCATTCATCTATTGCTTTTCAGTTTTTAGGTAGTCCTTTTGGTAAATATATATATATATATATATATATATATATATATATATATATATATATAATAGTAGTTTGAAAATCCAATGAACGAAAAGTAAAAAGATGCAACACGATAAACCCAACTTTCTAAAACACCCACAGAATAAAATATAATACAGCAAATCATCAATCAAATGGAAAAAAACAAAACACAAGCTATCAAGTTACAGAAAATCAACAAAATTCAAAGGTATGGAAACGAAAAAAGAAAAACTTAATAAAACAAGCTATATCGCTATACACGTGGAAAAAGGGCTAAGCCTAAACAAATGGAAATGTTCACTTCGTAAAATTCGTTCTCAAGTCCAAGTATTTTACGAAGCAGACACAAAACATGAATGTTTCTGAAGAAATAGATAGATTATATCTATAAACTATTTCTACTTGGACGACATACATAAAGAAGGAATAAAAACGAAAAAATTAATACCTGGAAAAAGCACAGCGTATGTACAAACGAGTCGAAATCGGGAACTCTGATAGAAGAGACCAGTGTTGCCATTCGTAAAGAAAAAATAATAAACCATCCACTGTTGCCATTCATAAGAATTGAAAAACAGTTAAGCGAAATGTTAAGAAAAAGTAATAATATACAAAAAGAGCTACTAAAAGGAGGGGCTAATAATAGTAATGCTGAAGTGGAAGAGAATGTAAAAAAATATTAAAAATACAAGAGAATGGATATGTCTGGCTAATATAAGATACTATGAATAGAATTATATGATACTATGCAAAGAATTATAAAAATTCAACTGTATATATTTTAAATTTTTTAATAAAAGTATTTACTAAATAAGAGGGATATTTATATAAATTGCTAGTAATTTTGAGATTATTGATATGCATAGCATGAAATTTTTTATCCGATAATCTATAAAATCTAAAAAGCTGATTGAGTATATTATTTCTAAACAATTGAATCGAGTTACAGGAATTAAATGGTAAGATTTTATTAATATTAAAATTATAAAATCTTTTTTATCATATAAATTTGTAACAATTCTATTAGAAGGATCAATAAAACGATTTAAATCCAAAAAATTAACATTTTTACTAATAGTAGCTTCATTAGGTATTAATTCCAAATTGTCTGGATAGTAATCTATATCTATGAGATAATTTTGTGTATGTACTAAGCAAATCAGATCATCAACATATCTGTAAAAAGTATAATCTATTGAAGTAAATGACTTTTCATAATGATAAAGGTATAAATTAGCTAACATACTGCTACTGCAGCCACCCTGTGGAACTCCTGAGACTTGTAAGTATAATTTATTTCCGTGAAAAATATAATTATTGAAAATAACAAAGTAAAGAAGTTTAGGAAAATTTATAAATTTAATTTGATAGAAAGATGTGTAATATAAGCATTATATAGAGCTAAAATTACATCATATAGATCAGATATATCTTAATAATATTAAAAAGATTTTTAAAATCAAAAGTTTGAAATCCTATTATTTTTCTAAGAGATGTTAATTTATTCTTTAATTCTTTACTATTATTTAGAATATGGTAATTATTGCTAGTCTGGCTTAAACTATTATTTATTGGATTTAAAGAATTCAGTAATAATTTGCTCGCAGTAATAGAGTAAGTATTATGGCCACTAGTTACTGTTCTAAATTTAATAGGATTTTTATGAAATTTAGGAATGAGCACTATATAAGGAAATTTAAGATATTTATATTTAATATTTAAATCACTATACATATTGATAATTTTCAATTTAATACTATCGATGGAATGTAAATCAGGTTTAAAAAGACTATTATTTTTTAAATAATCTAACAGAAATTGAATATAAAATGTTTTACAGATAATAGCATAATTATTAGAGGCTTTATCAACATAGGTGATAACAAAGGATCTTTGTAAATCATTAATGGAATGTTTAATATTATCAATATTATATAAAGATCTAGACAATTTAATATCTCTAATAGCATTTTTAACTGATTCTAATATAGTAAATTTCCACATATTAAATGCCTCTAATGGCAAAGCGAATTTACAAGCTACTTTATATATATATTTATCAAGATCTAGATTAATTGATTTTAAAACTTGAAAGGAATTATTACAAGAAGGTATCCTAAATTTAGTGCCATATGACGTAATGGTTCTTAACAGATTGTCACTAACAATGTCTAAATCTCCTGTAACTATATGCCCCAAGTCAGGATTTAGAAATTTAGCAAATTTGTTTAATTTACAAATACATTTACTATCTACAATTGACTAAGAATCATGATCAATAGAGAGCGATTGTGAAACTTCATTATAATTAAATATAGACCTACCAATAGGCTTGTTGTATTTGAAAGTCTCTGAAACTCCATAAATCTCCAATAGGCAATAAATGTGTGAACTTGTTAAATAGATGTCCAAAATTTAGAGAATTATAAATAGGATGTTTGAAAGAGATAACACAATAAGAATTAGTAGTTGTATTATTATAATGAAATTGATTTAGTTTTAAATTTAAAAACTGTGATCTTGTAATAAGCAAATCAAAGAAAATATGATTCAAATGTTCATTAGCAAGATTTAATTTTAAAAACATGGCATAAACCTTATTTAAATGTTTTTTCTTTACCGCAAAAACACAGGATCTTATGAATTTCCATTGAAAAGTTCTATTAAATATATATATATATATATATATATATATATATATATATATATATATATATTATATATATATACATATATATATATATATATATATATATATATATATATATATATATATATATATTATATATATATATATATATATATATATATATATATATATATATATATATATATATATATACATATATATATATATATATATATATATATATATACAATATATATATATATATATATATATATATATATATATATATATATATATATATATATATATACATATATATATATATATATATATATATATATATATATACAATATATATATATATATATATATATATATATATATATATATATATATATATATATATATATATATATATATATATACATATATATATATATATATATATATATATATATATACAATATATATATATATATATATATATATATATATATATATATATATGTGTGTACCAAGTATTGCAGGGAAAGTAAAAAAAAATACTCACCAAGAATGAAAAATCTGATGTGAGCAGCACATGACTTTCCCTGCAGACTAATTGGGCATTCTCAAAACCGGCGTAGCAAAAATGCGAAAAAACTAAAATATCTCGAGAACGGCTAGTCCTAGAATAATGGGGTTGGCCCTATTCTTTTCATTGCAAACAATTGCATATTACACAAGCATTTAATTGATGTGTTAGAGTATACGTGGCCTTTTATTATAGAGTTTAACGATTTTTGCGGCCATTTCGCAAAAACAGCAAATTATTTCTTACCTAATCGTTCCAAAATCTAATCAGCGCCAGGGTATCCCACAAGTAACTCATCTACCAAATTTTGTGAAATTTGGTCTATTAGTTTCTCAGCTAGAGTGAATGAGTGAATAATGGCAGTTTTTGCTGCCCATTTTGCAATGGCAGGTTCTTCTTACCTCGAATTGTACCAAATTTAATCAGCACCAAGGTAACCCAGAAGGTACTTACATACCAAATTCCATGAAATTTAGTTAATTTGTTTTTCAGTTAGAGTGGATACATACGTTCCTCAGACAGACAGACAAACAGACACACCGACGTCACGCTAAAAATAGTTATTTCTTGTTCTAGAGGTCCCGAAACGTATAGATCCATCGAAAACTCGAGTTGCGATTGTTGATGTGATTCCAATACTTACCCTATACATTACCACATATTGCAGGGAAAGTAAAAACGAAAATCTTATAAAATCTCCAAATGACTTTCGACAAATCCTCGCAATGCCGGATAGATCTAGGCTACATATCCATGTTACACTCTTGCCCGGCCGTCCAAACGGTTACCTTACACCTTTCTGGTAGGTTGGACGGTCTGGGTATCAACGTTACGCTCTTGCAGTATCCTAACCGTTTTTCAGACCATACATGGCACCTTTTAATCACAATCATTTTATTGAAGAGGATTATCACTTCTAGGCTTCTTGGCAGTCGCGCGGTAAAGATTTCCTGCGTTCTCACTAGTCATGACAAAATCTGATGTGGACAGCACATGACCTTAGCTACAGACTCAAATTAATTTTATATTTCTTTCTGTCATAATTCATTTAATTGAATTTAGTTGCACACACACACACACACACACACAGAGCGCATTAGCCAGGAGGTTAGCATGATCGAATTGCACTCGGTAAGCCCGGGTTCGATTCCAGCCACTGGCAAAACTGCCGCCGTGTTCACGCGGAGTACGATCTCGTCAAACATGTGGGCAGGTCAGTCCTTCCGAAGGGTCGGTGGCAGGGGAAGGATGGTACGGTCCCTGTGGATGCCTCCCCCACTGGGTTCCGGTCTAAATTGGGTGGCACTTTTCAGCCGTCCAAACAGTTACCTTACACTTTCTGGTAGATCACCGAAGTCAGGGAGCATCAGGCGCGATTAGTACTTGGGTGGGTAACCACCTGGGAACACCCCGTGCTGTTGGCACTTTTCGGGCGCGGTATCTCGGTGGTTTGCGCGCTGGATTTGCACGCTGCCACAACTACCGCCGTGTTCATGCGGAGTACGATCACTTTAAACATGTGGGTCCGTAAGTCCTTCCGAGAGGTTGGTGGTAGGGGAAGAAGGGTACGGTCCCTGTGGATGCCTCCCCCACTGGGTTCCGGTCTAAATTGGGTGGCACTTTTCAGCCGTCCAAACAGTTACCTTACACTTTCTGGTAGATCACCGAAGTCAGGGAGCATCAGGCGCGATTAGTACTTGGGTGGGTAACCACCTGGGAACACCCCGTGCTGTTGGCACTTTTCGGGCGCGGTATCTCGGTGGTTTGCGCGCTGGATTTGCACGCTGCCACAACTACCGCCGTGTTCATGCGGAGTACGATCACTTTAAACATGTGGGTCCGTAAGTCCTTCCGAGAGGTTGGTGGTAGGGGAAGAAGGGTACGGTCCCTGTGGATGCCTCCCCCACTGGGTTCCGGTCTAAATTGGGTGGCATTTCCCGGCTGTCCAAACAGTTACCTTACACCTTTCTGGTAGGTCGGACAGTCTGGGTCTCAACAACAACACCTTTCTGGTAGATCGGACGGCCTGGGTCTCAACAACACAACAACATACACGCACACACTTAAATAATTTATACCGTGTTTTATGTGCGTATGTGTATACACAAATAAAACTCTGATATTTATTTGAAATTACACTGAATTTGCGCTTCAACTTACATTTTCGTTATCATTTGGTGACTGAACGCATCTTCAAAGGCAAATATGTGAGAAACCAAAGTATCTTTAGAACGGTTAACCTTAGAGTAATGGAGTTGGTCTTATTTTGTCTTTTTCAAATTTTACGTATAAAACAAGCATTTGATTGATACATTTATACATACTCCTCTATTTCAGATTTTGGGAATTTTTGCGGAATATTTACCTAAAAAGGCAGCTTCTTTTAAACAAATCGTACTATTATAATTAACACCATGTTTGCCCACCAGTGACTTACCTGCAAAATTTTGTGAAATAATTTCCATTAGTGCGTGAGCTCGAATGAATACACAGAGATACACACTGACAAACAGATACACACACAAACAGACACGCACTCACAGACGTATAAAACAAGCATTTAATTGATATATTTATACATACTTAGTCCTTTATTTCAGATTTTGGGGATATTTGCGGAATATTTACCTAAAAAGGCAGCTTCTTTTAAACAAATCGTACTATTATAATCAACACCATGTTTGCCCACTAGTGACTTACCTGCAAAATTTTGTGAAATTATTTCCATTAGTTCGTGAGATCGAATGGATACACAGAGATACACACTGACAAACAGATACACACACTGACAGACACGCACACACAGACGTCACGCTAAAAATAGTTTTTTCTTGTTCCAGGGAACCCAAAACGTGTAGACCTCTCGAAAACTCGAGTTCTGATTTTCGACACAATTCCAATACTTTCCCTATATATTAATATGGATTGTAGGGAAAGTAACCAGTGCAAAAATGGATCAACTACCTATCTGTCTGTGTATTGATTTGTTTCTGCATCTCTCTGTGAATTATCCACTCTATCTCAAAAACTGTCCCAAGAAATTTCAAAAAAATTTATAATAAAGCCCTTACTACTTTCTTTATATATATAAATGTATAAGAAAAGTATTGTGACGGGGTCGAAAATTCGAATTCGAGTTTCCGACGGGAGAGCACGTTTCAAGCATCCCTGATCACGAATCGAACATTTTTGAGGTGATGATTGAGGTGTGTGTGTGTGTGAGAAAGTATGTGTGTGTGTGTGAAAGTATGTGTGTGTGTGTGTGTGTGTGTGTGTCAGTGAGTCTGTGGAAACGATATCTCACGAACGAATGGATCGATTCGAATGAAATTTGGTACAAAATCACAATCCTTGAATACGGGAAGCCTATTGCTTTAAAACACAATCGAATGTTCAGAACCCCCCTAAATTTTCGAATATAATTTTGAAAATATCATCAAAAAATCAAAACCTTTAATAAAGTTACGCAAATACACATTTCTTATGTTATTTGTCCTTAGAAAACGATTGACATAAACACTAGAACGCTAGCATTAACCGTTCTCGAGATATTGCACATTTTTCAAATAAATTTATCAAAAAAATCCCATAAATTAAAAATATATATATATAAACTGTTGAGAAACATGTTTACTTTTCATATGTAATATCATGCACTGAATTGGGTGACATCATTCTCGTGGATCTAATTCGTTCCATTCATGAAAAAAGATACTTTGAGTAATACTTTTTTATTTAATCGTCAATAGTCATTTATCTGCTATAAGAATAACTTATTTCTCCGTCCATAACGCTTGGCCAGATTTTAGCGACGAATTTAGCGGAATGTCGCCTATTTGGCGACAATTTTAAATGTTGCCAAATTAACGAAAATCTCTCCAAATGGATAAAAATGACGCTAAATCAATGAAAATGCCGACTAATGGAAGAAAATTCAATATCTTGGAAAGAATTTAAATATGTACTATAAGAATAACATTTTTAAACTGTAAATGTAGTAAATTCATTGCATCATTTAAGGAAAGTCATGTGTTGCCCACATCAGATTTTTTGTTATCATGGTGCTGATTAGAATTTAGCAGAATCTGCAAAATGAAGAACCGAACTTTTCTTTTAATGTATAAAACTATATGTGAACATATTATGTAAGATAACGAACATGTGCCCTGATTGTTCCCGATTGTAAAATATTGCAGAACTAAGGTATAGATGGTATGTTATAAAATTCAGATTCACGCCTTGTATATGTTTTTTAATACAAAATAAATTCTGTTATTGAAATGTACTTTTTTTCTATTTTGAGATTAGTATTTATTGTATGATATTTTATAATGCTGTCACTCAGAAAATCTCCGCACTGAGGTTTCAGCAGAGTTAGTTAGCGTGAAATCACGTTATAAGATTCCCACTTTATTGAATTCTCACAATCAAAGTCACGACCCGCTTAGGTTCCCCCAGCAGGTGGTCCTCTGCAGCCGCCCACCTATACAGATTTTTCTTACGACCTATACATCAAAAATGCCAGCTTGCACCTTATGAAATGTCGGTGAAACTTCAGAAGATGATTCATGGCTTTCAGGATTTATTATTTTTTTATTATAGAGATATACCTTTACATTTAATTCGCTTGAACTTTACATTTCTACTGTCCGATATTATACTAGTGCTTCCAAAAGTCATAACTTTTGTAGAATTCTATTTGAAAGCTTCTATTTTACTCTTCGTGATCTGTGTGTCGGTGTCTGCCAGTTTCAACTTCTTTGATGACATTTTTAACATACCTTCCTGAGTCTCAGAGAGCTGAAATTTGATGCACAGCTTAGTCAACTAAAACATGTAAGTCAAAAAATTTGGCGGATCCTCGAAAAATAAAACTAGTATTTTTTTGCGAAGTATCCAGCAAAAATTCCGTTCTTAGTTAATTAAATAGTTCAATTTTTAGTTTCGCCCCCCCTCTCTCTGTATATATATATATATATATATATATATATATATATATATATATATATATATATATATATATATATATATATATATATATATATATATATATATATATATATATATGGACCAACTCCATATTGACGTGCTTACTTTGTGTAGATCTTTCAGAGCAATAAATCATCTAATTGCTCTGAAATTCTAATCATTTCTTTTTCTTTACATGCACAATACATGTACCAATTTTTGTCTCATTTGGATAATTCTTTCTTGGTGCGTCGATTTTTTTTTAGTTAGAATATATATATATATATATATATATATACATTCGCATATATATATATGCATACATATATATATGCATATATATGTATGCATATATATATACATATATATAGGCATATATATATTCGCATATATATATATATGCGTACATGTTCACACACACACACATATATATATATATATATATATATATATATATATATATATATATATATATATATATATATATATATATATATATATATATATATATATATATATATATATATATATATATATATATATATATATATACATATATACATTCTAACTAAAAAAAATCGACGCACCAAGAAAAAATTATCCAAATGAGACAAAAATTGGTACGTGTATTGTGCATGTAAAGAAAAAGAAATGATTAGAATTTCAGAGCAATTGGATCATTTATTGATCTGAAATATCTACACAAAGTAAGCACGTCAATATGGCGTTGGTCCACCTCTGGCTTTGATACAAGCTGTTACCCGACGTGGCATTGATAGATACCGGATGGTGTTCTTAGGGATGTCGTTTCAAACATCCTCCAATGCACGAACTAATTCGTCTACGTTCTGGGATGATCGCAGGCGACGCTTTATCTCAGTCAAAATGTGCTCAATAGGCGAGAGATCTGGGGATCTGGCTGGCCAAGGAAGTGTGTCGTAAGCACTCATACAATCGATGAGCTACTTGCCGTGTGTGACCTGGCATTATCTTGCTGAAAAGTTAACTAGGTGTGTCGCGAAAGGAATGGCAATACAGTGGGTCGTAGAATGATAGCAACGTACCGCTGTGCTGTGATGATGCCACGGAGGACTATCGAAGGGGTCCGTCTATCAAACGAAATGACAGCCTAGACCATTACTCCTTGTCGTCGGACCGTGGAGCTTGTGACAGAAAGACCAGGATCCTGGCAATGTCCGTGTTGTCTTCAGACACGTCTGCGCTGGACGTTGATCTTGTCCGGCACAATTGCAACCGCTGTTAACGGTGCATACTTGTCAGTGGTAGGCTGCGTAATGGGCGCCACGAGTATAGATATCGCTCCCGTAGTCCTCTATTAATGGTCCGGGTGGTCACTTCCGTGTTTGTCACACGTTGGATGGTTGATAACGACGAATCTCGTGCTGTCACAGCTGCTCTGACAATCGCTCTATCTTCCCGTTCTGTCGTCGCTCTAGACCGTCCGCTGTCCGCTTGCCTCTGAAATCTGCCATTCCGGATCCATTCCTACCAACATCGTCTAATTGCTGCATCGCTCTCCTACCCAGGTGCCGAGCGATTCGTCGGTGTGCCTATCCAACCGCATGCAGTCCGACTGCACACCCTCTTTCAAACTCCTTCACATGCTCGTAGTGGCAGCGAATTCGCGGACGAGGCATTGTTACAATCAAGGTACGTAAACGCAATCGAAATCCACTGTACGTTTTGTTACTGAAAGCGATGTTCGCTTCGTATATACACCATTTCAGTTTCAATGCGTTGTAGTTCCGACTATTCTTCCATTGGCTGCGAATTTTTGCTCATTTACATATTCGGTCAACAGGTTTTGCGTGTACAGTTTCCTTACTATCGGATTATTTTGCGGGATGCGTCTATTTTTTTGTCTTAGAGTGTATATATATATATATATATATATATACATACCGGGTGGTCAGAATTAAAACACCCCTACTCTGAGCTCTCTATAGATCGAACTACTCAGTGTAAAGGCTCCAAAATTGTTGAACATAACTACTCAAGACATGGGGAAAGGGATTGCGCGAAAAAAAAAATTAGTTCCAGAAACACCGATGGGTGGCACTGTACAACAGAAAATATGCTGAAAAGACACAATTGTAACACATTTTATTCGAACGTACCAAACATTCATATCACAAGGACCTTATCGATGCAGGGAATGCTGCGTATAACGTTATACATTGATTGTTCAACAATAGCGGTGACAACGTCGTCAACGACATCTGAACGAGTCGATTTGCGTCCTCGACCCGGCCGAACTCCAAGATGTCCAGTTTTCTCGAATCGAGCGATCATTCTCCTGAGAGCTTGTGGAAGTAATGGTCCTTTGCGCAAATTCTTAAGTCGACGAAACTCTCGAAGTGCAGCTGCAGCATGTCCTTTGTTTTCATAAAACAATTTCACAAGCGAAGCTCGTTCTGGCAGTGTGACTGCCATCGCTGATAAGAATGAAAATTTCCCAGTTTTATCCGCTTTTATGCCCAGAACATAGTAGCTGCAAACCAACGGTTTATGCAAATTTTTGTGCTTACAGTGCGAAATTGCAGTTACAATGACAGTTTAAGTTTCTTCACTTTTCTATCTCCTTTTTCATTTCATATCAGCAAAAGAAATTAAAAAGGAAAAATTCCATATCGCATATGTTTTTTTTGGGGGGGGGATTATTTTGTGTCTTTTCAGCATATTTTCTGTTGTGCAGCGCCACCTATCTGTGTTTCTGGAACTAATTTTTTTTTCGCGTAATCCCTTTTCCCATGTCTTGAATAGTAGGTTCAACAATTTTTGGGCCTTTACACTGAGTAGTTCGATGTATAGAGAGCTCAGCGTAAGGGTATTTGAATTCTGACCACCCGGTATATATATATATATATATATACGTTATTTCAGCTATGTGGCTGTATCGTTGAGCGAAACACATTTGGAACCTCTGTGGATGCAAAGATCCTTGATAAGCTGGATTCACAGAGCTTCTATCCTATTTCATATTTTCGGATTGTATCTTTTCTCTGATTTTGTCATTTTAATATTTTGAGCCTCCAGATTTTGATAATCCTTTGTTGTTTGAACTTGATTAGTATGCTTCGCTCTTGAATGTTGGTAAATTCATGTGTATTATTCATATTTAAAATTTAGATCTTTTTGTCTGTTATGGTAGCATTGTTTTCCTTTTGTCTGATATTTCCTATCATATCATAATTAATTAATTTTCCTCCGTATTGTTTTTGAACCAGGGTATGACACTGATCATGTTTTAAATTAGTATAACTATTTTAATTTTATTTTTAATTTTACCTTATTTATTATATATATATATATATATATATATATATATATATATATATATATATATATATATATATATATATATATGATAATTCAATGATAAAATAGAGAGAAGTTGTAACTCAAATAACCCTAACATAAAATATGCCTTTAAAATAAAAAGAAGCATTAAAAAGAAAATCATCAATCATTAGGAAAATAAAATGCATATTTCTAGTCATCAAGTTAAAGATAATCAACAAAAATCAATGGTGTGGATTCGAAAATAGAAAACATAAAATATCCAAGCATTAAAGCTATACAGGTGAATAAGCAGTAGGTGGGTTTCTGTTATATGCAACAAGAGCGCAGTCATAAATTTGAGGACCTCTCTTATAGGCTGGTTCTGTGTGTATTTAGTAAAGAAATTTGGTAGAGTAAATCATCCAATTTGCTGGGAAATGAAATATCTGGCAAGCAAATGATATATGCATACCATGTTCAATGCCATACTTGAACATATTGTTCTGGCACAATAATATAAAAAATCTGATGTCGGCAACATATGATTTTCCTTATATATAGTAATGAATTTACTACTTTTACAGTAAAAAAAATAGGTTTTTCTTATAGTAGATACTAATATTCCTTCCAAGATATTGAATTTTCGACAATTAGTCGCCATTTTTATTGATTTACGACATTTTTATCCATTTGGCGAGATTTTTGTTAATTTGGCAACATTTCAAAATATCGCCAAGTTGGCGACATTCCGCCAAATTCGTCGTCAAAATCTCGCCAAGCGTTATGAACGAAGAAATAAGTTATTCTTACAGCAGATAAATGTCTATTGGCGTTCAAATACAAAAGTATAACTTAAAGTATCTTTTTTCATGAATGGAACGAGCTAGATCCACGAGAATGATGTCACCCAGTTCATCGCATGGTATTACATATGAAAAGTGAACATGTTTCTCAATAGGGAATATATTTTTTTATTCTGTATGACTTTTTGATAATTTTTTTGAAAAATGTACAATATCTCGAGAACGGTTCATGTTAGCATTCTAAAATTTATGTCTAAAAATTATGTGTATGTATGTTTTGTTCAATCGTTTTCTAAAGAAAAATTACATAAGAAATGTCTATTTGCGTAACTTTATTAGTGGTTTTGATTTTCAGAAATTTTTTTTAAAATTTCATTCGAAAATTTAAGGGGATTCTGAATATTCGATTGCGTATAAAAACAATAGGCTTCCAGTGTTTATGGATTGTGATTTTTGTACTAAATTTTGTTCGAATCGGCCCATTCGTTCGTCAGTTATCGTCTCCACATACTCACTGGCACACAAACACACACACACACACACATACTTTCACACACACACACACACAGACAGACATCACTTCAAATTACTTTCCTTATATACATAATGTATAAGGAAAGTATTGTGACGGGGTCGAAAATTCGAATTCGAGTTTTCGACGGGAGAGCACGTTTCAAGCATCCCTGATCACGAATGAAACATTTTTGAAGTGATGTCTGTGTGCGTGTGTGAAAGTATGTGTGTGTCAGTGAGTCTGCTGAGACGATAATGGACCGATTCGAATGAAATTTGGTACAAAAATCACAATCCTTAAACACTGGAAGCCTATTGTTTTTATATGCAATCGAATGTTCAGAACCTCCCCTAAATTTTCAAATGAAATTTTAAAAAAAATTTCAAAAAATCAAAGCCACTAATAAAGTTACGCAAATAGACATTTCTTACGTAATTTTTCATTAGAAAACGATCGACATAAATTTTAGAACGCTAACATGAACCGTTCACGAGATATTGTACATTTTTCAAAAAAATTATCAAAAAGTCATATAAAATTAAAAAAAAATATTTCCTATTGAGAAACATGTTCACTTTTCATATGTAATACCATGCGATAAATCGGGTGACATCATTACATTATATAAGGAAAGTCATGTGTTGCCCACATCAGTCATGTGTTGCCCACATTATACATTATGTATATAAGGAAAGTAAAAATGTGATGTGGTCAACACATGACATACCTTATATAATGCAATGGATTGGCTGCTTTCACAGTGAAAAAATGTTGCATAAGATCTACCGAACAAAGTTTTTAATGTTACATTAAACATTTGGTGCATTTCCGAATGACAACACGTAAAATTGCTATTGTCCCAATTAAGTTATATTTCAAAAATATAAGTTAATTGGGTTAAGTCATATAATTGTCTCAATTAACTTATATTTCACGCAAATGATCAATCCGCAATAAGTAATATAGTTACCGCGAGGCAGTTCAGTGGTTAGCGCGTGGAGATTGAAAAATTAAAAAATAAAATTGTTCTTTGTCGAAGAACTGAAATTATATTTTATTCAAAGTTTCAAATTTTTATATATTTTACCTTCTCTGTAAGACATGGTAATATATAGGGAAAGTATTGGAATCATGTCGAAAACTCAACTCGAGTTTTCGACGGATTTATACGTTTGGAGACCTTTAGAATACGGAAAAACCCTTTTTAGCGTGATGTCTGTGTGTGTGTCTGTCTGTGTGTCTGCCGGTCTGTCTGTCTGTCTATCTGTGTGTCTGTGTGTGTGTCTGTATGTGTGTCTGTGTGTGTGTCTGTCTGTCTATCTGTGTGTCTGTGCAATGTATGTATCCACTCTAACTCTAAAACTAATGGACCGAATTTCATAACATTTGGTAGGTAAGTCACTTGGATGTGATCCTGGTGCTGTTTAGTTTTGGTACGATTCGTAAAAACAAAGCCCGCCTTTTTTTACGAAATGGCCCGTAAAAGTTCCATTTATCCGCTCTAGCTAAAATGCTAATTTACCAAATTTCACAAAATTTGGTAAATAAGTTACTTGTTGGATACTCTGTTGCTGATTAGAATTGGGTACGATTCGGAAAAGAAGAACCCATCTCTTTTTACGAAATGGCCCCACAAAAATTTCATATATCCACTCTAGCTAAAATACTAATTGACCACATTTCACAAAATGTGGTAGATAAGTTATTTGTGTGATACTCTGGTGCTGATTAGATTTTGGTTTGATTCAGAATAGAACAACCTGCCTTTTTCACGAAATGACCCGCCAAAACCTAAAAAAAAGACTAAGTAGTGTATGATCAAATGTATCAATTAAATTCTTGTTTTATACGCAATTTTTGAAGAGGAAAATAATATAACACACTCCATTATACTTTGGGACTAACCGTTCTCAAGATATTTGAGGTTTCTTGCATTTTTGTAACTCTGATTTCGGAGGAAAAATGTTCCGTTATCAAATAAAAACAGAAATTGAATTAAAAATGCAAATTTAGCGTTATTTGGTGAAATTAAACTCAATCTAATGAATTATTAAAGAAATAAAGAAAATATGAATTTAAGTCTGCATGGAAAGTTATGTGCTGCCTGCCCACATCAGATTTTTTATGATTATTTTCCATTGAAGCTATTCATGGCGAGTTATGAATAAAAACTTTTATCCTAAAATCGAAGTTTTCATATTTATTCGCTAAGTCTGACCTTATCAGTGTAGCTCCTTTTTTAAAGCAATGGTAGCGGCATACCTCTTTATAAATTGATCTTAACGTCATATTGTGTCCAAATGGACAAAATATATGCTGTCATACAGACACGATGTTTTGTCTGTAGAAATTGGTCATTCATAATATAGACACCTTGATTTATCTGTCTATTTATCTATCTATCTCTGGGTAACTCTTGGCGAGATTTTGGTGTCAAAATTGGCGCAATATCGCCAGCTTGGCGATATTTTTTAATGTTGTCAAATTGACGAAAATGTCGCCAAATTGATAAAAATATTAGCCAAATTGGTAAATATGACGACTAATTGATGAAAACTCAATATCTTGAAAAAAAAATATAAGAATAACCTATTTCTCCATCTTTAACGTTTGGCGAAATTCTAGCGACGAATTTTAGCGGTATATCGCCAACTTGGCGAGTCTTTTTAAATGCTGATAAATTGAAGAAAATGTCACAAAATTGATATAATTAACGCTAAATTAATCAAAATGACGACTAATTGATGAAAATTCAATATCTTGGAAATAACATAACAAACAACTATATGGATAACCCATTGCTCCGGCCGTCCGTAATGCTTGGCGAAAAATTTGGTGGGATGTCGCAAACTTGGTGACTTTTTTAAATATCGTCAAATTGACGAAAATGTCGCCAAATTGATAAAAATATCACCAAATTGATGAAAATAAGGCTAAATGGGAGACAAAGCTTTGCAAATTTTTAATTCCGTCATATAACGGGTATACCTTCGAGTCTTAATAAATGGGATATTTCTATTGTAGGGAAAGTCAGGTTGAACACATCAAATTTTTTATGAGCATTAACATCAAAAGTTTTCCCTTAATGATCCAACCACATCAGTTAATACAAAAATAACACAAAAAAAAATGCAAAAAGTTTTCTTTCCAGATTATTTATCTTTAATAAAAAGTATTAATTATGATAATACCCATGACTTTATTTATCTATCCTTTAGCATCTAGTCAAAGAAGCAAAGAACTCATAATACTTAAGTTAGAGTTCTCCGAGTTTGTTCAATATGCAAGAATTATGCAGATTGCATTAATATAATTGAGTTAATGAGGACTAGAGGGACAGAAGTTTTTTTTCAATATGGGTGCACACATGTATTTTCGCTTACTCAAAGTGAAGCTGAATGTCAATTAAAGATTCTTTTCCCTTTGAGGTTTTTTTAAACTTTATATTGATTTAATATCAGAAAAAATTCTGATGTTAGCAGCAAATGACTTTCCATACGTAATTCAATGATTTTATTTCTTTCTCAACAAATTAGTGTATAAGTTTTACGGTATAATGTGTTTGGAATTTAGTTAAAATCACATAAATTTAAACTGGGTGCTAAAACTTCATAAAATTGATATTTAATCAATTGATATTTACAATTGATATTTAATCAATATCCCTTAAAATAATTTCCTATTGACGAATTCTTTTGGCTTCAACATCCAAAACTATTGCAGAAAATATTACTTTCCTTATATACATAATGTATAAGGAAAGTATTGTTACGGGGTCGAAAATTCGAATTCGAGATTTCGACGGGAGAGACATGTTTCAAGCATCCCTGATCACGAATCAAACATTTTTGAGGTGATGTATGTGTGTGTGTGGAAAAGTATGTGTGTGTGTGTGTGTGTGTGTGTGTGTGTGTGTGTGTGTGTGAGTGTGTGTGTGTTGTGTGTGTCAGTGAGTCTGTGGAGACGATATCTCATGAACAATTACAGCGATTCCAATGAAATTTGGTACAAAAATCACAATCAGTGAATACTGGAAGCCTATTTCTTTTAAATGTAATCGAATGTTCAGAACCACGTAAATTTTCGAGTGCAATTTTGAAAAAATCATCAAAAATCAAAACCTTTAATAAAGTTATGCACATAGACGTTTCTTGTGTGATTTTTCCTTAAAAAAACATAGACATAAACTTTAGAACGCTAGCATGAACCGTTCTCGAGATATTGCACAATTTTTAAATAAATTTATCAAAAAATCCCATAAATTAAAAAAATATATATTAACTGTTGAGAAACTTCTTCACTTTTCTTATGTAATATCATGCGATAAATTTCGTGACATCATTCTAGCACCATGGATCTAGCTCGTACCATTCATGAGAAAATATACTTTGGGTAATACTTTTCTATTTTAACGCCAATAGTTATTTATCTGCTATAAGAATAACTTATTTCTCTGTCTATAACGCTTGGCGAGATTTTAGCAACGAATTTGGCGGAATGTCGCCAACTTGGCGACTTTTTTGAAATGTTGCCAAATTAATGAAAATCTCGACAAATGGATAAAAATGATGCTAAATCAATGAAAATGACGACTAATTGACGAAAATGCAATGTATTCCAACGAATATAAATATCTAATATAAGAAAAACCAATTTTTTATTGTAAAAGTAGAAAATTCGGTGAATTATATAAGGAAAGACATGTGTTGCCCACATCAGATTTTCTTGTTTTGCGAACGGGTCGAGCTATATGCCCGAGACAGATGCTAAATGATTCGTTGTATAAGATTGCATATAGAAAGTGAATCTATTTAATGACATTCAGTACTTTTTTTAATTTTGTCTTTGTTATATTTATTTGAAAAACGTGTAATATCTCGAAAATGGTTAATGTTATAGTTCCGAAATTTATGCAATTTGTTTTCAAATGAAAAATTACTATGAAATGATTATGCATTTATCATTGCCAAAGATCATGATATTTTCATGATATCTTTCCAAAACAGTATTTAAGAATTAGGAGAGAGTCTTTCAAACTTTCGATTATGTCTAAAACGCTTTATTTTTACACCCTTTATTCTTTGATGATGTACTGCTTCCAAAGTCTCATGGGCACACACACACATATACATACACATATATATATATATATATATATATATGTTAACGAATCATAAGGCGCATTGCTGCTATTAAACCTCGTAAATGACGTAGAAATAGTATTGGTATTTGTGTCTGATTGTTTGAATCGGGGTTTATGCCTTTTCCCACTTTCGTATTGTTTTGCATTGTACTGATGTGTAGTGTATATCTTCAAGTATATATATCTTTCTCAAATTGGTACCGGCCTCCGGGAGTGTTTGCTGCGGCTCTAAGCATGCTTTAACCGGGGAGTGGTGGTCACAACCCCCCACGGTTACTTTGTGGTACTCTATTTGTTCTTTTCTCTTTGATCTATTTGGAAATTTCTCTCTCTCTCTCTTTATATATATATATATATATATATATATATATATATATACATATATATATATATATATATATATAAACACAGACATGACCTCAAAATCGTTTGAATCATCGATTTTAACGACGTTTGAAACAAGATTTTCCGTCGAGAACTCGAATTCGAATTTTCGACTCCATCAAAATACTTTCTCTATACATTAGTTATACAATATACTATGTATACAGGGACCGTAATAAAATAAATAGATGATAAAACAATAATAACTCTGATGGAAACAATAAAACCAGTCGAATTCTGAAAATTTCAATCTCCTTTGAATATTAAATATATTAAAATTTTGTACATAGCTTGAACTAATGATCCTGGTTTAGGTCACGACAAAGATCGTATTTTAAATTTAGATCTATGTACTGGGATATCTGAGGTTAAAAGTTATATGACATTAAATCTATGGCGGAAAATTAGTTTAATAAAATACGACTGTCAAACAGAATTTTCAATTTGTTTGGTATAACTTGTACAATTGTACAAGTAACTAGGCTGTCTTGAACATTAATTATTAAAAAATAAATATTTGAATTCGATATTTTTAACACTTTACAACATAGTTGAAAGGTGTTTATGACTTTGTTTATCTTGTCTGTCTGTCTGTCTGTCCGTACTAAAATACTAAAATAACATATTAAAATAAAATTTTAGTATGTTGCTGAGATTGTCTGTGGGACATATGGAAATGTAAATGAATAATATCACCCAATTTGTTTTGGATTGAACCCGGGTTTAAACATCATTTGAATAAAGTTCATTTTTTTCGATGAACTTTTAAGTTTTCTAATATAATAACTTAATGTAGTACTGTGATAATCTAAAATATATCAGCACTGAATGTATTGCATTTTAGATATGATTAGATAAAAATGCATTTCAATTGGAAAGTGCTTCAAAATCAACCCTTAATGTATGATTGATAGTTCTTGTTAAATTTTAGTACTGTCATGATATAAACGTCTGGGTAATCATACATGTAGCTATACCCTGTTACGCTGCAGTTTCGAGCCGCGTGAAATAGTATATAGTTTTGTTTTAGATTCCCATTCTTATATCCCATGATGTAATTTGTTATTCACTGTCGGATTTTGCTGGGGTGGTTGCTCCTTCTTTTTACCCTGCAGAAAGGGCCTGCTTTTGCCTTCAAAATCAATTGATGACGTTTCTATGCTGCTTGTTTTTAACCAATGATATGTTTTCATGTTTTTATGTTTTGCTATGTGTTTAGCCAATTTTTTATTTATTTTTATCTATTTTTGCAGGAGTTTCAGCAGTTTAATTTAAACTACATACCCGATGTTACCCGATGTTTAGGATGCAAATATTTGATAAATATTAGACAGGATCATACTGATAATTCAAAAAAACAAAAGGACACTTTACTAATACGCCCATTTAGAGCAAAAATATAAAAATGATGTCGTGACGTCCCTGTCACATACCTCCCCTAAGGCTCCTATATATAAAAGGCTGGCACAACAATGGCCATCTTGACGCCCAGTTTAAGCGATGGCTTTACATGGCGAATATTGCAATCTCAAGAAAATCATAACATTCTAGACTCTTTTTTTGAATAATTGGTGTAATTTTTTGAAAACAGAAATATAATATATATTCTTGCATTCATGTATATTACTTTCCTTATATACATAATGCATAAGGAAAGTATTGTGACGGGGTCGAAAATTCGAATTCGAGTTTTCGATGGGAGATCACGTTTCAAGCATCCCTGATCACAAATCAAACATTTTTGAAGTGATGTCTGTGTGTGTGAGTGAGAGAGAAAGTATGTGTGTGCGTGTGTGCGTGTGCGTGTGTGTGTGTGTGTGTGTGCGCGTGTGCGTGTGTGTGTGAGTGTGTATCATTGAGCCTGTGGAGACGCTAACTGATGAACGAATGAACCGATTCGAACGAAATTTGGTACAAAAATCACAATCCGTAAACACTGGAAGCTTATCGTTTTTATGTGCAATCGAATGTTCAGAACCTCCCTAAATTTTCGAGTGAAATTTTGAAAAAATTGTCAAAAAATAAAAACCTCTAATAAAGTTACGCAAAAAGACATTTCTAATGTAATTTTTCATTAGAAAACGATTGACATAAATTTTAGAACGCTAACATGAACCGTTCTTGAGATATTGCACATTTAAAAAAAAAATATCAAAAAGTTATATAAAATAAAAAAAAATATATTTCCAATTGAGAAACATGTTCACTTTTCATATGTAATACCATGCGATAAATTGGGTGACATCATTCTCGTGGGTCTATCCATTTGGCGAGTTTATCGTTAATTTAGCAATATTTAAAAAAGTCGCCAAGTTAGCGATATTCCACCAAATTCGTCGCCAAAATCCCTCCAAGCGTTAAGGATGGAAAAATAAGATATTCTTACAGCAGATAAATGTCTATTGGCGTTCAAATACAAAAGTATTTCTCAAAGTATCTTTTTTCATGAATGGAACGAACTAAATCCACGAGAATGATGTCACCAAATTTATCGCATGGTATTACATATGAAAAGTGAACATGTTTCTCAATAGGAAATATTTTCTTTTTATTTCATATGACTTTTTGATAATTTTTTTAAAAAAAATGTGCAATATCCTGAGAACGGTTCATGTTAGCGTTCTAACATTTATGTCAATCGTTTTCTAATGAAACATTACATAAGAAATGTCTATTTGCATAACTTTATTAAAGGTTTTGATTTTTTGACGATTTTTTCAAAATTTTATTCGAAAATTTAGGGGGTTCTGAACATTCGATTGCGTATAAAAGCAGTAGGCTTCCAGTGTTCACGGATTCCATTTTTTGTGCGAAATTTCGTTCGAATCGGTCCATTCGTTCGTTAGTTATGGTCTCAACAAGCTCACTGACACACACACACACACACATATCACCTCAAAAATGTTCAATTCGTGATCAGGGATGCTTGAAACGTGCTGTACCGTCGAAAACTCGAATTCGAATTTTCGACCCCGTCACAATACTTTTCTTATACATTATTGTATATAAAGAAAATAATAATGAAAATTTCCATACTGCTAAGCAAACGAGTATTTCGTTTTGGAAACTAAAAGGCAAAATGGTCTGTGTGACGTCACGTGTCCATGCTCTATAGAAAGCAATGGCTAATTATAATACAAAATGGCGGATGCGCCAGCTCCCCAGATTGGAACTTTATCCGCAGTTGTGACGTCAAAAAGCCAGATAACTGCTTTGCATAACTTGTTTCCCGTTCGCTTTAAGTTTAGGGGCTCGTTTCCAAATTAGCAAATTTTGTATACCCATTTGAAATGCATAGAAAATTCAGAAATAACGTAATCTATTTTTTAAGAATGTGAAGATATATCTCCATATTCGTGCTATAATTTGTAATCGCGTGAATCTTCAATGCTCCTGGAAAAAATGGAGAAACGAAATAGCTTTAAATATACTATTTAGATCCATCGCTTAACAGCCTCTCTGTTTGAAAATCGATTAAATTTTCACTTTAAAATAACTAAAAATCTAATTCGAATTTCAATAAAAATTGCTCACATGTGTCTTGGGACCTGAATTGAAGTATCACTGTAATGAATTTCTTAACTGTGGGTCCCTTATGATTTCCATTACGTGACCGACAGATGAATATACAAGAAGACGGACGTATTTTTTTCTTATGTTGTATTAGAACGAATTACCCGGGGTTTTCCAGGTCCTAAATAAGCACCCAATATTTATAAATAATTAAATAAGCGCCCGCTACTTAAAAATTACATTTGGATACAATTAAAAATGGTTTTGATCCGGAATTTCCGCCGTCTAAAACCCTGAAATTCGCGTATACTAAATTTCAAGATCGGCGATTAAATTTCCCGCTACAGGCACACATACATCTTATTTTATATGATCTAATCACTGTTTAAATTTATTAACATTTTGCTTACGGGTGGGGCAGCGTCATCCCCAAAATCCCAAAGGAAGAACCTCTCAAAAATACAGATATTTGACGTACCCTATCCCAAATAGTTCGATCTCTCTTTGCAGACATTGGCGTCCAGCAAAAGGTTAAGACGTTTTTCCTCTTTTTGTATTTATTTCAATCATTATTTTAAGTCCTAGATCTTTGGAATCAATTTTCTATTACTATTCCAGTGAAGATGATGCGAGAAAATGAAAAATCCTAAATGAAACAACGAAGGAGCTAAACTAAAGTCAACATCTGTGAAGTTTCGGAAGACATTTTCTCCCGTTTTTTGAAGAACTTTAATTAGAATATTCTTTCTGTGAAGTGTCTATTAAATTTTTGAACTGCTGCTTAAAGTAGTAGCCGAGAAGTAGGCTCTTTTTGTGGGCCCCCATCTTTTGAAGTTTTGGTGAAGGATATTTTTAATTTGGCGTTTTTGATTAATTGACTTCTTAAGAGCGTAATGCAATTAAGAGAAGATGACACTTATACCAGGTTACGGTTCTTGATCAAGAAAATAATTGAACAAACATTGAAAATACGGATGGTTTGATAATTAAAATTTTAGAGTAGCTTCATTTTTTTACTTGAACTTGATGTGCACATGAAGTTTTTTGGAGTAATGTAAGGGATTTATATTATTTTACATTAGGAAATGTACCATACTCTTTGCCCTGGATTTAAGATGAACGATCGTGGCGGAACTGTATATGCACCCATACTACAGTTTATAACTTTCATTATATACATATTATAATGTATATTACTTTCCTTATATGCATAGTATACTTTCCTTATATATATAGTATAATGTATAAGGAAAGTAATTGTAAGGATGTGTATAAGGGAATGTGTATAAGGGATATTCTATAAGAAAAGTAATTGTAATGTATAAGGAAAGTAATAGGACGAAAATTCGAAATCGAGTTTTCGATGGGAGAACACGTTTCAAACATTCATGGACACGAATCAAGCGTTTTTGAGGTGATGTGTGTGTCAGTGAGTCTGTGGAGATGATATCTCATGAAAGACTAAAGCAAAATTTGGTACAAATATTACAATCCGTGAATATTAGACGCCTATTGATTTTACACGCAATCGAATGTTCATCGAATTCTGAAATGAAATTTTCAAACAATCATCGAAAAATCAATACTTTTCAAATAAATGTATCATAAAATCAAATTAAACAAAACAATTCTAACTATTGTGATATGTTCACTTTTCATATGTAATATTATGCGATACATTTGTTATCATCATTTTCGTGGATCTAGCTCGTTCCCTTCACTTGAGAATATACTTTGGGTAATAGTTCTGTATTTTGTGCAGAACAATAGTTTTACACATTATTTTATGACGGTGAAATAGGTAAATTAATTGTATTATATTAGAAAAGTTATGTGCTGCCCATATCAGATTTTTTATGTGACACTAAAATGCGTCAGTGGATTGAGTTTTAAATAAGTGACCACTATGCAAAACAATTATGTCACACGATTCAATTTCCATATCATCCGCTTTTGTGCAGGACTGTTTTACAAAACACTTCCAGCGCTATATTTTTTCATGTGCACAGAATAATTTGAAACTCACATTTTGATAGTAACGTACTTGCAGCGTTGTGAAGATTGACGAAGGCGGTTATTTTAATTATCACAGTACTACAATAGATTATTTTACTTCGAAACTTAAAATGTAGGTACGATTGGTACGATTCGGAAAAAAATAACCTGCCTTTTTTTGCAAAATGGCACGCAAAAATCGTCAAAATCTAAACTAAAGAATTAGGTATACTCAAATATATCCATTAAATGCTCGTTTACTACGTAATTTTTAGAGACGAAAATAATAAGACCAACCCCATTACACCAGGTCTAGCCGTTCTCGAGAAATTTTAGTTTTCCGTATTTTCTCTACGCCACCTTTGAAAAAAATCTGATGTGGGCAACACATGACTTTCGTTATATAATGTAATGAATTTACTACTTTTACAGTGAAAAAATAGGTTTTTCTTATAGTAGATACTAATATTCTTTCCAAGATATTGAATTTTCGACAATTAGTCGTTATTTTTATTGATTTAGCGTCATTTTTATCCATTTGGCGAGATTTCAAAAAGTCGCCCAGGTGGCGATATGCCGCCAAATTCGTCGCCAAGCGTTATGGATGAAGAAATAAGTTATTCTTACAGCAGACAAATGACTATTGGCGTTCAAATACAAAAGTATTACTCAAAGTATCTTTTTCCATGAATGGAACGAGCTATATCCACGAGAATGGTGTCACCCAATTTATCGTATGGTATTACATATGAAAAGTGAACATGTTTCTCTATAGGAAATATATTTTTTTTTATTTTATATCACTTTTTGATAATTTTTTTGAAAAATGTGCAATATCTCGAGAACGGTTTGCGTTAGCGTTCTGAAATTTATACCAATCGTTTTCTAATGAAAAATTACATAAGAAATGTCTATTTGCGTAACTTTATTAGTGGTTTTGATTTTTTGACGATTTTTTCAAAATTTTATTCAAAAATTTATGGGTTTCTGAACATGCTATTGCGTATAAAAACAATAGGCTTCCAATGTTTACAGATTGTGATTTTTGTACTAAATTTAGTTCGAATCGGTCCATACGTTCGTCAGTTATCGTCTCCACAGACTCACTGACACACACACACACACACACACACACATACACACAAAGATAAAAAATGTTTGATTCGTGATCAGGGATGCTTGAAACGTGCTCTCCCGTCGAAAACTCGAATTCGAATTTTCGACCCCGTCACAATACTTTCCTTATACATTATGTATATAAGGAAAGTAATAAGTCCGGTTACGACTGAGAACAAAAAGTGAATTAAAAGTGAAATAAATTTAATTAAAACAAGAAAGATCAATCATGCTTAAAGCATTGATTATGAAACACTTTCCAACTTCAATACAATTTTATTTAAAAAAGTCGAAAATGCAATACATACCTCTGTAATATTTTAAAACTTATCGCAATACTACATTAATTTATTATATTTGAAAACTTAAACGTTCATTGAAAAAAATGAACTTCATTCAAATGACGGCATTGAAATATAAATTGCCTGGTTTAAATATCTCCAAAATGTGATACATTCCACGGTAATATTTTTTAAACTCTCATAATATTACGATAATTTATTATATTTGAAAACTTCCTCGAAAACAACTGAAATTAATTCAAATGACGTCATAGAAAAAATAACACGCCTGGAACTCTCTATAAAAACAGGATTTCATTCATAACTTTCTCCCAGTCATTTGATTCATCACAATACTATAATAATTCATTTTATTCGAAAATTAAGACCATGGAGCTACAAGTAATTAAACTCTATGCTTCAAACTTCAACGAAGAAAATCGTCCTTCTCTTTATAAAATCAATTAATATTTCATTCATATCAGCCATGCAGACTCCATGGACTAAATTATTTTGTGTTAAAGAAATACAGTAATTCTAATACAACTCATTCTACATATTTTGTTGTTTACATTTTACATATGTGAAAAATAGGCTTCGTTGTAGAAATAATCAAATTGGGATAATCATTTAAACTCAAATATATTGTATTTGCGTTGTTTCATTATGTAGATGCACAGAATTTAAGCAAAAATAAAGTAGTTTTAGGACGGATACAACACTCTAAATTAAAAAGAATTTTGAAAATCATGATTTTGAGACAAGGTGGATGCCATATGGTGATCTTTTCATATCATGGTCACGTGATCGCTTCATATAAGAGGTGAAATTATTATTTTAATTTTTATTTAAAAAATTATTGAATATATTCCGCTGACTTTTTTTTATATATTTTATGAAACAATTTGAATAGTACCTAAAATTTTCGAAGCAATTTGTGAATTTTAAATCCGCTTAAAAAATGATTGAAAAATTAGGTCCCATAGGGATCAATGTATTTCATTTTTTCAACTCGAGTTCAATCCAAAACTAATTGGGTGATATTATTCATTTATATTCCCATAGGTTCTACAGACCGTCTGAACAACATACTAAAATTTCATTTTGATTAAGTCATTTTTACGGCAGTTATCGTGCTAACGGACTGACAGACAGACAGACAGACAGACAGACAGAATGAACGAAGTCATAAACACTTTTCAACTTTGTTGTAAAGTGTTAATAAAGAGAACGTTAATATAAGTCTGCAGGGAAAGTCATGTGCTGCCCACATCAGATTTTTACTTTCCCTGCAATACATGGTAATGTATAGGGAAAGTATTGGAATCATGTCGAAAATCGCAACTCGAGTTTTCGACGGATCTACACGTTTCGAGACCCCTAGAATACGAAAAACCATTTTTAGCATGACGTCTGTGTCTGTCTGTCTGTGTGTCTTTCTGTGTGTCTATCCGTCTGTGCAGATTTTGTATCCACTCTAACTAAAAAACTAATACACCGAATTTTACAAAATTTTGTAGGTAAGTCACTTGTGGGCGGGTCTGGTGCTGATTAGTTTTGGGTACGATTCGGGATGAAAGAACCCGCATTTTTTTGCGAAATTGTCCGCAAAAGCTTTTATCCACTCTGGCTGAAAAATTAAAGGACCGAATTTCACGAAATTCGGTAGATGAGTCACGCATAGGTCACCCTGGTGCTGATTAGATTTTGGTGCGATTCAGAAAGAAATAGCCTGCCTTTTTTTGCAGAATGGCCCGCAAAATTGTCAAAATCTAAACTAAAAAGCTACGTATGCTCAAATATATCCATTAAATGCTTGTTTAATACTTAATTTTTAACGAAGAAAAGAATTAGACCAATCCCATTACACTAGGACTAGCCGTTCTCGAGATATTTTAGTTTTTTCGTATTTTCTCTACGCCACCTTTAATAATAAGTCCGGTTACCGAATGAGAACGAAAATTGAATTAAAAATGCATTAAATGTAATTAAAATAAAGAGAACGTGGATATAAGTCTCCAGGGAAAGTTGAAATTTGACGAAAGTTGAAATTTGGCGTTTTTAACTACTTAAAAGTCCAAAAAGAATGACATATTCGTATTTCCGTGCAGAGCCAGTTCTCACCAAAATAAAATCGAAATCTATAATGTTAAAAGCGGATCGCATATGTATGTATGTACTCAGAATTGCAAAGCTCCTACTTAACCCAGAAGCAAGCAGTTAGTTCTTTTACTTTCCCTGCAATACATAGTAATGTATAGGGAAATTATTGGAATCATGCCGAAAATCGCAACTCGAGTTTTCGACGGATCTACACGTTTCAAGACCTCTAGTATACGGGAAAACTATTTTTAGCCTGACGTCTGTGTGTGTGTCTGTGTGTCTGTGTGTCTGTCTGTGTGTCTGTCTGTGCAGATTTTGTATCCACTCTAACTAAAAAAGTAATTGACCGAATTTCATAAAATTTGGTAGGTAAGTCACTTGTGGGCGAATCTGGTGCTAATTAGTTTTGGGTACGATTCCGGATAAAAGAACCCGCCTTTTTTTGCGAAATGGCCCGCAAAAACTTGTATCCACTCAAGCTAAAAAACTAATGAACCGAATTCCACAAAATTTGGTAGGTAAATCACTTGTGGGACGTCCTGGTGATGATTAGATTTTGATATGATTCGGAAAAAAATAACCTGCCTTTTTTTGCAAATTGGCCCGCAAAAATCGCCAAAATCTAAAATACAAAAACAACGTATGCTTAAATATATCCATGAATTGCTAGTTTAATACGTAATTTTTAACGAAGAAAAGAATAAGACCAACCCCATTACACTAGGACTAGCCGCTCTCGAAATATTTCTGTTTTTTCGTTTTTCTTTACGCCACCTTTGAAAATGAATCCAGTTACCAAATGAGAACGAAAATTGAATTAATTGTGAATTAAATTTAATTAAAATAAAGATAATGTGTATATAAGTGTGCATTGAAAGTCATGTGCTACCCACATCAGATTTTTACTTTCCCTGCAATACATGGTAATGTATAGGGAAAGTATTGGAATCATATCGAAAATCGAAACTCGAGTTTTCGACGGATTTACACGTTTCGAGACCTCTTGAATAAGAAAATACCATTTTTAGCGTGACTTCTGTGTGTGTGTCTGTGTGTCTGTCTGTCTGTCTGTGTGTCTGTGTGTCTGTCTGTCTGTGTGATTTTTATCCACTCTAACTAAAAAACTAATGGAACGAATTTCACAAAATTTGGTAGGTAAGTCATTTGTGAACGAGTCTGGTTCTGATTAGTTTTGGGTATGATTTTTGATAAAGGAACCCACTTTTTTTTTTGCGAAATGGCCCGCAGAAGCTTTTATCCACTCTAACTGAATAACTAATGGACCCAATTTCACAAATTTCGGTAGATGAGTCACTTGTGGGTTACCCTGGTGCTGATTAGAGTTTGGTACGATTCGGAAAAAAATAACCTGCCTTTTTCTGCAAAATGGCCCGCAAAAATCGTCAAAATCTAAACTAAAGAACTAGGTGTACACAAATATATCCATTAAATACCCGTTTAATACGTAATTTTTAACGACAAAAATAAGACCAACCCCATTACACTAGGACTAGCTGTTCTCGAGATATTTTAGTTTTTCGTATTTTCTCTACGCCGTCTTTGAAAATACGTTCGGTTACCGAATGGGAACGAAAATTGAATAAAAAGTGAAATAAATTATATTAAAATAAAGAGAACATTAATATAAGTCTGCAGGGAAAGTCATGTGCTGGCCACATCAGATGTTTATAGTTAAAATGTAAAAGAATATTGGTCTTGAAAGTATTTAACCGTATATATCATATGTTTGCACGTGAACAAACACATTGAATTTTTAAAGGTGAAAAAGCTTGTTGAATCTGAAAAGTTAGTTTTATTTCTCCTTGCAATAGTTTTTATTTCACATTCCGCTGGAAACATAGAAAGTGTGCAATTTTAATTGCCTAATTTACTGTAAATAATTTTATGTGTGTAGCATATGACTCTAACTACAGATTTAAATTAATTTTCTTTTTATACACTGCGCAGACACACACAGAGACATCACCTCAAAAATGTTTGGTTCGTGATGAGGAATGCTTAAAACGAGCTGTCTCGTCGAAAACTCGAATTCGAATTTTCAACCCTGTCACAATACTTTCCTTATACATTATACTATGTATATAAGCAAAGTAAAATAAACACACACACACACATACATACACGCACACACACGCATACATACAGACACACACACACACACACATATATATATAGATATACACACTGGCGTTATGATAAAAATAATTTTTCGTGTTCTAGAGGTCTGAAAACGTATAGATAGGTCGAACACTCGAGTTACGATTTTTGGTATGATTCCAACACCTTCCCTATACATTACCATGTATTGCAGTTAAAGTTGAAAAATACGAAATAATTTAGTTTAAAGCATTTAGGAATAAATTTTGTGAAACATACCAAACTTCAAATCTGTGATGGGGGCAGCATATGATCTCCCTTACAGAATCAAATTCATTGTTTCTTTATTTCTTTAATAATTTATTAAATTGAGTTTTTCAAAAAATAATACGCATACCTATTTGAAATTACATTGAATCTGCACTTTTAATTCAATTTTCTTTTTTCAGTCGGTAACTGGGTTTACTTTCAAAGGCGGAGTAGCAAAAATGCGAAAAAACTAATATATCAATCACGGCGAAACCTACAGTAATGGTGTTGGACTTCCTCTTTTTATCATTAAAATTACTTATAATACAATCATTTAATTGGTACATTTGAGCATACGTAGTCTTTTATTTTAAATTTTGATGACTTTTGTGGGTCATTTCTCAAAAACAAGCAGGTTCATTTTTTCCGAATCATATCAAAATCTAATCAGCATCAAGGTAATTCATGATTGACTTGCCTATAAAAGTTTATGAAATTAGGTCAATTAGTTTCTGAGTATTTGCACACATTGTACAGACAGAGATATACACAGACATACACACATACACACAGAGACGCCACGTTAAAAATAATTTTTTCGTATTTTAAAGGTCCTAAAACATGTAAGTATGCCGAAAACTCGAGTTGCGATTTTCGACACGATTCCAATACGTTACCTATACATTACCATGTATTATAGGGAAAGTAAAATTGAATATTTTCATAAATTTTAATATGCATATCAATTACGTTTCTTAACATATGTCAAAATATAATTTAAAAAAGGCAATTAAAGTACTTTAGAAACCTATTAAGTCATTTCAACGTCTCCATTTACTTTCAGGGAAATGTAATCATTTGTGCCTTATCTGAAACAAGGAGACTACAGGAACATCTTGGGGGAGATTTTAATAATTCGAAATTATAAACCAGCACAGTACAAAAATCGTCGGATGAAAGTTTCGCAAGATGTTATCTCGCTTTTAAAAGCGTTATAATTAAGTTATTTTTTTTTTAATCCAGTGAATTTCAAAATGGTGGGATACAGATGTCGAGATTGAAAAAATGTTTTGAATCCAATCTATTGAAAACTGTCTAAAAGATATTTTAATTTGCCATTTTTAATTAAATGGCTTCTTAAGAACGCGAAGAAATTGAATCTGTAATTTAAATTAAAAAAAAAGAAATTACAAGTTACAATTTTATGAAAACCCGATTATTGGGCTGTTGCCAAAGTATCATTGAATTCAACGTGTAAAACAGTATTTGTCGTCAAAATAAACTTATGCTACTAATAAAGTACCAATAATTAAAAAAAATATTGAACCTTAAAATTAAATCAAGGATAGCATTCCAGATGAACATCAAAGCTTTAATGAGGAAATTGAAATTGATGACTGAACATGTAAAGGATTTTCATGAAAACGAGGTGGAATCAAATGACGAATGTGACTATGTGCTTTAAACAATCTCTTAAATTTCTTACAAATATCTTCATATAATAATGCTACAAAATATACAGATATTTTGTATATTTTTGAACAATTAGGGGTTCCACCTCCTGCTCACCAACCCCGGTAACACTTTTTGTGAATCTTGGGATTTTGCCCCCGACTTGCGGATTCTTGATGAGCAAGGTGTAATACGCCCCTTGGAGGTTTGCCCCTTTTTCGTTGGCACTCGCTGTTCGATCGCTTTGGGGCCTCTTTCAACCTGGCAGGCCCACATAACCGTATTCGTGTCCCTAATCCAATTAAATATTTGATCATCCTGAAGAAAATTCTTCACTTCAGAAATGCATAAAAAAATGTAGTAACTCATAAAATAAATCGAAATTAAAAAGTGCTCTGTCTTGCAAAAATTCAACTATGTATGTACTTTCTTGCAAAAATTCAGCTACAGTATTGTGGCAATTAATTGAGAAATGCAGTTTTTTTTATAAAATTCAGTTTTATTCAAGTTTTCTATGGATACATTTAAAACTAATAAGTGTATGACCTCCCCGAGACTTTATAACATCACAGACACGTTTCGGCATGGAATGTACTAGACTAGCACATGTAGTTTCAATTTCAACGTCTTTGAACCATATGTCAATAACGGCCGAAATTAGCTTGTCCATCGTCGTACAGTCAAATTTGTGAAGCCGTTTTTTGACAATAGCCCACAAATTTTCTATGGGATTCAAGTCTGGTAAATTTCCGGGCCAATCCAGTACGGTAATATTTTTTTTTGAGCAGAAATTTTTGATTCGCTTCGAAGTGTGACATGGCGTGCTGTCTTGTTGGAAAACGCAATCTCCGTTCGGCCACAGTTTAGCCATGGTTGGAAGCACTTTTCGGGTCAATATGACTTCGCAACTGGCACTGTTCATCATTCCCTCTAGGGGAACAAGAGATTCTGTCCCCAAAACGCTGAAACAACCGCAAAACATCTTTTTGGGCGGATGCTTGGGTGCTTGATTGATGTGGTGCTGATTGAGAGGTTCTCCTTGGCTCCTTCTCACGAACATAGATCTAAATCCCTGAACCACAAAATGTGTTTCGTCAGAAAAGAGAACTTTCTCCCAGTCCTTCACAGTCCATGTTTTGTATTTCCGTGCCCATTCCAACCTTTTTTTCTTCATGCGAAGCGTCAGAAGCTGCTTCTTGTACGGTCGACGTGCTCTCCGTCCGCGTTCTAACAGCCTGTATCGCACTGTTGAAGGTGCAATATCAACACCAGCTGCCACCATGGACTTAGACAGGTCAAAACTGGTTAATCGAGGATTTTTAACACTCATTCGATGTAAAGTTTTGTCGTCACGAGTCGAAATTGATCTTTTTCGGCCGCATCTTCCAGAGCGGTTGGCTCCAGCATTTCCTGTTTCCTGAAACCGCTTCCAGATCCTCCCGACACTTGCTGTACTCACTCCATATATTTTATCTATATCCTAGAACGTCTTAGAAGTGTGTTCTCTAAGCGCAATCACTTTAGCACGTGTTTCCGCGCTGATATCCATGACGCTAATGAGCCCCGCAACAACTGAGAAACTACCACTGCGGAACACCTGCCACCTGGCGGAGGAATTTGAACACCTGCTACTTACCAGGTGCATACGAGCACCTGCTACTTTGAAAATAACTGCAATTTGAACTCTGAGCTAATTTGGAGTGCTTCTTCCTAAGCTTACGTGTGATAAAACGAAAAAAATGACATTTCTCAATTAATTGCCACAATACTGTATGTATGTACTTTCTGGCAAAAAATCAGGGTTTTGCTTTTGGTAGTTTGTCCAGGACGCGAACTCGTAGCTCGAATACTCATACTTCAAATATCCCTTAAACAAGCATTTAAATTGAAAAACGGTTTATTTCAGCTTATTCCACTAACACGCCTGCCTTTACGTATGTATCAAATTTCACAATTTTGTATGCATTAGTATTTGCGGTACGAAACAGAGGAATTTGAGGACTTAAAATTTGTCAAATAGTGTCAGAGGCGTCAGCGACTTTTTCTTTTATCCAACCCCCGTAACTGATTCCTGCTTGTATATTTGCGAGTCAGGAGGCTTTGCCTCCTATTTGCTGGGCTCGTAGAGCTCGCTTCGTGAACTATTTCAAGTAAAACTAAAGTTTGAAACGGTAAACGGTTTATTTTATCGTATTACCCTATTATTTCTCTATAAATGTACTAAATTTCATATTTTTGTATATTACAATTTTTGTGGTACAAGACAAAAAATCTGATGTGGGCAACACATGACTTTCCTTATATAATGTAATAAATTTACTACTTTTGCAATAAACAAAATAGGTTTTTCTTATAGTAGATACTTTTATTCTTTCTAAGATATTGAATTTTCGACAATTAGTCGTCATGTTCATTGATTTAGAGTCCTTTTTATTCATTTGGCGAGAATTTCGTTAATTTGGCAACATTTAAAAAAGTCGCCAAGTTGACGACATACCGCCAATTTCGGCGCCAAAATCTCGCCAAGCGTTATGGACGAAGAAATAAGTTATTCTTACAGCAGATAAATGACTATTGGCGTTCAAATACAAAAGTATTACTCAAAGTATCTTTTGTCATGAATGGAACGAGCTAGATCCACGAGAATGATGTCACCCAATTTATCGCATGGTATTACATATGAAGAGTGAACATGTATCTCAATAGGAAAAACATATTTTTTTATTTTATATGAATTCTTGATACTTTTTTAAAAAATGTGCAATATCTCAAGAACGGTTCATTTTAGCGATCTAAAATTTATGTCAATCGTTTTCTAATGAAAAATTACATAAGAAATGTCTATTTGCGTGACTTTATTAGCGATTTTGATTTTTTGACGATTTTTTCAAAATTTCACGCGAAAATTTAGGGGGCTTCTGAGCATTCGATTGCGTATAAAAACAGTAGGTTTCCAGTGTTTACGGATTGTGATATTTGTTCCAAATTTCGTTCGAATCGGTCCATTCGTTCGTCAGTTATCGTCTCCAGAGACTCACTGACACACACACACAGACATCACCACAAAAAAGTTAGATTCGTGATCAAGGATGCTTGAAACGTGCTCTCCCGTCGAAAATTCGAATTCGAATTTTCGACCCCGTCACAATACTTTCCTTATACATTATGTATATAAGGAAAGTAAAAATATCAATGCAAGTGCCGATACGAAAGAACATTTTTCACTTCAGAAGTATAAACCGGTAAGCTATGTATAACTATATACCAACTATGTAGGTACCTGCCTGCAAAAATTCGTGGTTCTCCTATTGTTATTCTATCCAGGACACGAACCTGCAGCTCAAATATTTTGTTTTTGATTTTGATATTACATATTTCTTAAACTACAATATTTATCGAAACACAGTTTATTTCAGCGTATTCTCCAAATATTTCTCTACAAGTGAACTAAATTTTATAGTTTTTTGGTACGAAGCAGATTTCACAACAATGATTGAAACTATTAAGTCCCGAGATCACTGAGCCATAAACACCGTTATGCATAATTATGTCAAATTTTGTCCTATGCTGCCATGTTAAAAATATATATAATTTGGAGTAAAATTAAAAGTTTTCGATTTAAAAAAAAATCTATACAGTTCAAGATTTGTAACTATTTAAAACAAAGTTGAAAAGTGTTTATGACTTTGTTCATTCTGTCTATGTGTCTGTCTGTCCGTTAGCACGATAACTGCCGTAAAAATGACTTTATCAAAATGAAATTTCAGTATGTTGTTCAAGACGGTCTGTGGAACCTATGGGAATATAAATGAATAATACCACCCAAATAGTTTTGGATTGAACCCGGGTTGAAAAAATGAAATACATTGAACCATATTGGACCCAATTTTTCAAACATTTTTTAAGCGGATTTAAAATGCACAAATTACTTCGAAAGTTTTAGGAAATATTCAAATTATCTAATAAAATATATAAAAAAATTTCGGCAAAACATATTCAGTAGTTTTTAAAAAGAAATTAAAATAATAATTACAGCTTTTATATGAAACGATCACGTGACCATTATATGAAGAAATCACGTGACCCACTTCAAAATAAAATATGGCATCCATCTTGTGTCAAAATCGTGATTTTTAAAGTTCTTTTTAATTCATATTTAGTGTTATATCCGTCCTAAAACCTCTGCATTTCTGCTTAAATTATGTGCAACTACATACTGAAACAACGCAATTACAATATATTTGAGTTTAAATGATCATCCAAATTTGATTATTTCTACAGCGAAGTCTAATTTTCACTTATGGAAAATGTAAACAGCAAAATATGTAGAATGTGTTGTATAAGAATTGCTGCATTTCTTTAACGCAAAATTATTTAGCTCATGGAGTCTGCAATATAGCTGATATGAATGAAATATTCATTGATTTTACAGGGAGAAGGACGATTTTTTCGATGAAGTTTTAAGCATAGAGTTTAATCACTTGTATCTCCATGGTCTTCAGTTTTTAAATAAAATAAATTATTATAGTATTGTGATGAATGAAATGAATAGGAAAAATGTTTATGAAATACTGCTTTTATAGAGAGAGCCAGTCTTGTTAATTTTTCTATTCGTCATTTGAATGAATTTCAGTTGTTTTAGATGAATTTTTCAAATATAATAAATTATCGTAGTATTATGATAGTTTTGAAAATATTACCGAGGAATGTATTGCATTTTAGAGATGTTTAAACCAGTCAATTTATATTTCAATGCCGTCATTTGAATGAAGTTCCTTTTTTTCTATGAAGTGTTAAATTTTCAAATATAATAAATTAATATAGCATTGTAATAATTTTCAAAATATTACCTAGGAATGTATCGCATTTTAGAGATGTTTAAATGAAGTTGCAATGGAGTTGGAAAGTGTTTCATAATCAGTGTTTTATGCATGATTGATCTTTCTTGTTTGATAATAAAGCCGGGTATAATGTTTCGTTAAATTCCATTAATATTTCTGGTCTTTATTGTGTATACAAGAAATTGACAACTGATAATCAGACAGACAGACAGACAAACAGACAGACAGAGTGACTGATAGACTGAAGGACATCATTCCAAAAATAGTCAAAAAGTTTTCAGGAGTTCCTAAAACATATATACTGGGATCAGTATCTCGAAATCGAAAAATACACGATATTTTCTCAATGCTACGTCTGAGATAGTAAATATTTATCAATACTGTATTAATTTTGAATTGCTGATCCATGTGAATAGTTTCAACAACTTGGACATTTTCAATTTCCCTGTAATACATGGTAATGTATAGGGAAAGTATTGGAATTATACCGAAAATCACAACTCGAGTTTTCGACAGATCTACACGTTTGGGGACTTCTATAACACGGGAAAACTATTTTTAGCATGACATCTGTGTGTTTCTGTCTGTATGTTTATCTGTATGTGCAATGTATGTATTCACTCTAACTGAAAAATCTGATTAGTCAAATTTCACAAAATTTGGTAGATAAGTCACTTGTGTGTGTCCCTGGAGCTGATTAGATTTTGTTACGATTCGTGAAAAGATAACATGCCTTTTGTTGTAAAATGACTCCCAAAAATCATTAAAATCTAAAATAAAAGACTACGTATGCTAAAATGTATCAATTAAATGTTTGTTTTGTAAATAGTTTTTAAAGCACTTTTGCTTCGCCACCTTCGAATAAACGTGCAGTTACCAAATAAAGAAGAAAATTCAATTAAAAGTGCAAATCCAGTGTAATTTCAAATAAGTGTGCCAGTTTTTGTGGAGTAGAACTCAGTTCAATAAATTATTAAAGATATAAAGAGAAAATAAATTTAAGTCTGCAGGGAAAGTTATGTGCTGGCCATATTAGATTTTATTATTCGGAGTTTCAAGTTTATTATTCATATTCAAAATAAACTTTCCATAGCTAATAACTTTATTATTATTCTTTTTATGTTTAGGAAAACTAGGGATTTCACCAATATTTATTTCTTGGTTCACTTGTTTGATTCTTTTTTTGGGTTCTTATTAGAATATAGTTTTCATAATTTGGGAATCGCATGATCTTGATACATCCCATGCTATTGAAAAAGGTGTATTTATTTTCAAGTCATGATGGTCATGGTACATTTATTTTAAAGTCATGAGGTTCATGAGGTACATTTATTTTAAAGTCATGAGGTTAATGAGATACATTTATTTTAAAGTCATGAGGTTCATGAGGTACATTTGTTTTAAAGACATGAGGTTCATGAGGTACATTTGTTTTAAAGACATGAGGTTCATAAGGTACATTTATTTTAAAGTCATGAGGTTCATGAGATACATTTATTTTAAAGTCATGAGGTTCATGAGGTACAGTTATTTTAAAATCATGAGTTTCATGGGGTACATTTGTTTTAAAGACATGAGGTTCATGAGGTACATTTGTTTTAAAGACATGAGGTTCATGAGGTACATTTGTTTTAAAGACATGAGGTTCATGAGGTACATTTATTTTAAAGTCATTGGGTTCATGAGATACATTTATTTTAAAGTCATGAGGTTCATGAGGTACAGTTATTTTAAAATCATGAGCTTCATGAGGTACGTGATTTTAACGTCATGATGTTCATGAGGTACATTTGTTTTAAAGACATGAGGTTCATAAGGTACATTTATTTTAAAGTCATGAGGTTCATGAGGTACGTTTATGTTAAAGTTAAGGGGTATTACAACGGTGCATATATTTTCTTTTCCTTATCTCAAGGACGCGTTTGACATTAGATCTTTGAAATTCAGGAGGAAAATGTTGTGCATAGTATTTTCAGAAAATTGTTTAATCAGATTAATTGTAGTTCCCTTTTAAATATATTGTGAAATTTCATGCTAGCAAACATTCTTTAAGGTGTTATACTTTATTTCGTATTCATGTCTCTGTTAATAGTAATTAAGCAAATTTTTGTGCTTTTAAATTTTGCACTTCATGTAATTTATATTTTGATCATATAGAATTTCTATGTTAGAAAATATTGATTATTTATAATTATTTTTCCATTTTTACTGTATTTCTTTTACTTCTTTTTAATATGATCACTGTAATTGGATTTGTAGCACATTGTACCGATGAGAAATAAATAAAAAATCTGATTTAGGCAGCATATGACTTTCCCTGCAGACCAAATTCAATTTCTCTTTATCTTTTTAATAATAAATTATATTAATTTCAATTACACAAAATAACATTTTCGTTTACATTTGGTAACTGGACGTATTTTCAAAGGCAGAGTATCAAAAATGCGAAGAACCTACAATATCTCGAGAACGGCTAATCCTTGAATAATGGGATTGATATTATTCTTTTCATCGTTAAAAAGTGAGTATAAAACAAGCATTTAATTGATTTATTGGAGCATACGCAATCTTTTATTTTAGATTTTGACGATTTCTGCGGGCCATTTCGCAAAAAAAAAAAAAAAAAAAAAAGCCAGATTATTTTTTGCGAATTATACCAAAATCTGATCAGCACGAGGTTGACTTACAAGTGTAATATAGTTATATGTAAATATTGTGAAATTGGCTCAATTAATTTTTTATCCAAAATGGATACATAAGATTCATTAGGGCCATTCCGCAAAAAAAGGCAGGTCCTTTTATTCCGAATCGTACTATAATCTAATCAGCACCAGGGTCACCCACAACGGATTTACCTATCAAATTTTATAAAATTGGGTCAATTAGTTTTTGAGTTAGAGTGAATACATACATTGCACATACAGTCACACGCGCACATAGACATTACGTTAAAAATAGTTTTTTCGTATTCTAGGTCTCGAAACTTGTAGATTCGTCGAAAACTCGATTTGCGATTTTTGACACAGTTCCTATACTTTCCTTATACATTACCATGTATTGCAGGGAAAGTAACACATAAATAAATATTATCTTGCAGAATATATAATAATTCAGATATAAAGAACTTCATCATTAAAAAATAATATCAATTAAATTTTTAACAAATGTTTATGATCAAAAATCGAAGTAATTTAAGAATTATTTGAAACCGATATGATCACTCATCGCTTGCAATTACAGCAAAGTCTCTCTCTTTTATTCTGGCTCTTCAGATATTTTTAACCTTCCGTGTCTTATCCGAATGATGATGATACCAGAAATATCTCGAACATTAAAAAAAAAAAATCGAAATTAAAACCCAACGCAGCAGAAATAATATCATCAGCTGAAAAGTTTCGCATGATAATATCTCGTTCTCGAAAGAAATCTAATTAAAGTGAATTTTTGTTAAGTGTCCATTAAATTTCGTAATCGTGGCGTACAAGTATTTGGATGGTATATATTTTTTTTCACTACATCTTTCGAAGTGTGCGTAAAATATATTTTAATTTGACATTTTTGATTAAATGATTTAGAAGCGCCGTGGTGTAATTAAAATGTGAATGGCACTTCAACGAGGTTGCGATTAATAAGCAAAAATATCGAAGGGCAGGTTGAAATTACACCGATGTATCATTATTGTTACGGCGTATATTCACTGGAATCTTGGGTGTGCAAGCAGGATACAAGAATGAGTCCGAATTTCTGGATAACTAACATGTTTATTCACAAGCATAGGGTAAACAGGAACAATATGAAATAAAACAGCGCTTTTATCAAAGTTATCATGCGAAACTTTTCAGCTGATGATATTATTTCTGCTCCGTTCGGTTTTAATTTCGATTTTTTTTCTAATGTTCGAGATATTTCTGGCATCATCATCATTCGGATAAGACACGGAAGGTTAAAAATATCTGAATGCTCCACTAAATATCTGAATGCTCCACTAATTTCCCAAAATAACCGATATTATTCTATAAATATTGGCGAAAGTTATTTCACAAAACAGATTCTACCTTTCTCAAAACATTGACAAAAATCGCAGTTCAATGTAGCTCTCACCACTTCAACTGCCTTCCAACGGAGTGATGACTCCTTTTATAGTATCCTTATAGAAACTTCTGGAATTCTCTCATATCTCGTAGAATACTTGATTTTTCGTGGTCCTTCTCGCATTTTTGAGACGTCGCCAAATGCCGCCAAATTGGCGATAAATCGCCAAATCTGGCGACCCTTCTCCTAGCTTCAGTTCCTTGCAACTTTAGACTGACGTCATAGGAAAGGATGCATCAACCAGTGTTTTCTCCTCCTGGTTTTCGAAAGAGACGACTGTAAGGAGGGGGGGGGGGGAGATTCCAGATGAAAGGGAATATTTCATGTTCACAACATTATCTAAAATTTTGGGGAGTGTTTAGTCTTTCTAATAAATATTATTGTGCACGCAAACATTGTTGCCATTCGACTCAAAGAAATCTTCATAAAAATCAAAGTTTAGTGAATCTAATTGGTGCCAAAAGTATTGCCATACTATCGTTTTCACAAAAATATGTCCTTGATCTATCTATTTCTCAGGGTCTGCTTTAGAAATAGTTCAGATGATGACTGATTTGGACTAAACGTCTAATTTCGGAGGCAAGTGGTTCACTAAGGATTTCCACTTCTTGTTTTATTTTCATTTTCAGTTAAAAAAATTTCTCTTTACTTAAAATATCCACTTCTTAAGAATGGTTATAGATAAAGTGGATAATGACGGATTTGAATTTAACATTAAATTCTGGAAGATATAAATTGGTTCACTGAGAATTTTCATTTCCGTTATAAAATGTTCCTTGAAACATGTATTTTCTTAGATAAAAACTGATATGCATTCAGCGTTCCATTCCAGTATGGGTAAAGGAACTCACTAAGGATTTCCTCTTGATTTGATTCTTACTCCATAAAGTCATCATTTAAGCTTTTTATATAGCCAATCCTTAGAAATTGATGGTTCAAGGAATATTTTTAAGCAGGAAATAAAAAAAGAAGTGACAATCCCTAGTGGACTGCATAATCTCCTCCTGAGCTTACCAGTCATCATCTTAGCTCTATATATAACTGGTGTAGAGAAATACGTGTTTTAAGGAAAATAAATTTTTTTATTTTGGAATGGAACGGAACAAGAGGAAACCTCTCTATTTCTCAAGATCAGTTATAGATAGAGCATAGATGATGACTGATAAGGATTCAGCATCAAATTCAGGAAGATAATACAGAGTTTACTAGGGATTTCCACTTTTTTTTTTTTGTGCTTCCCGTTTAAAACTCTATCTTGAAACATCCATTTTTCAGAATTGGCTATGTATAGAGCTTAGATAATATCTGATATGGAGTTAGTATTGAATTACAGAGGAGGGTTGAGGCTTTACTGAGGATTTCTACTTTCAGCTCTTTACACGTACGTCCCTTACTATTTACCTGAAAATGTGAACGACTGTTCAAAATAAGTTCGCAAAAGTATAAAACTGCTTAATAGTTCCGTTGAGAATAAAGATATACACCATTTGGCACCATATGAAGTTTACTTCATATATGCCACATTAGTCAGTCAGCAGAAATTAGTAAGTCAGTCCTTAGACTGCCACAGGCCAGTCAAAGGAAATGTTTACAGGTTTAGATATCTCGATATGACATTTAAGAATGTTTACTCGTAGTATTTATACTTTTAGTATTTAGTATTTAAAACGTTTTGGGAAGAAGACATATTTTTTTTTACAACCATGAAATTTATGCTTAGGTCGAATGATGACTTTCAGTTTTAAGATCGGACTAGATTTTCAATATCTTGAAATCGTTTCTATTTTTATACACAAAAGAACTACTTTAACCGGTTGTTGAAGTTGATTACGAACCATTATGAGCATGTGTAAATACCTATGTTCCACAACTATGTACAGTTTTCTCATCTGGCACCTGTGAATATAAAGTTCAAAACACGAGCTTAAAATTTAGGTAACATGGGATTCTAAATTTAAGCTAGGCTTCCGGAGATCTGACGGCTAAAATATGAGCCGTTGGCTTAATGGTTAGACAATACATGATTCAAACCAGGCTTTTATGGATCTAAAGACTAAAACTCGAGCTTATTGGTCAGACAACATGAGATTCAAAATTCAAACTAGGCTTCTGTGGATCTGGCGATCGAAACATGAGTCGTTGGTTTAATGGTTAAACAACACATGATTTAAACCAGGTTTCTGTGAATATGCAGACTAAAACACGAGTTGGCTTGATGGCTAAATACTGGATTTAAATCAATCTTCTGTGGATCTGAAGACTCAAATGCAAGCCATTGACTTAATGGATAAGCAGCGCTGGATTAAAACCAGGTTTCTCTGGATCAAAAGACCAAAAATGAGCCATGGGCTTAATGATTAAACAAAACTAGATTCAAATCAAGTGTCTGTGGATCTGAGGACTCAAACGAGAGCAGTTGGATGAATGGTTTGACTACACGGAATTCAAACTAGGTTTCTGTAAATCTGATGACCAAATTGTGAGACATCTACTTTTATTTAATGATTAAATAACACTAGATTTAAATCAGGCTTCTGTAGATTTGAGGACCGTAAAGTAAGTCATTGGAATAATGTGTAAGCAAAATAGGATTCAAATCAGGCTTCTATGGATCTGAAAACCCAAAGGCAAGTCATTGGATTAATGATTAAGCAAAATAATATCCAAATCAGGCTTTTGTGGATCTGAGGACCCCAAAGCAAGGAATTGGATTAATGTTTGAGCAAAATAGGATTCAAGTCAGGCTTCTGTGGATTTGAAGACTAAAACGCGAGTTGCTGACCAAAATAGTTAGATAATACGGGATTCAAAACAAGTTCCTGTATATTTGTAAACCCTGCATATCCGTTTTCCTTTATATATACTTCAAGAAGAATGTAAATTTCTTTTAAATGTTTTTAGCAAAGGATACAAATTTAGTAAAATGTCTTTATTTAAAAACACCATTAATGATGCACACGAAAATTTATAAGCGTGCCACAGCGCTTTCAGACGTTATAACGTCCATCATCAGTGGAAAACAAGAGTGTCAGAGCGCTGTCAGACGTCATAATGTTCATCACCAGTGCCACTGAAGATGGACGTCATGACGTCTGAAAGCGCCCTGGTTCTGTTGTAAATTTTCGTGTACGTCATTAATGGTGTTTTTAAATAAAGACATTTCTCTAAAATTTGTTGTCTTTGCTAAAAATATTTTGAAATATTTGTTAATATCTTTTTCATATTTATAAAATTATTTTAAATGATTCTAAATAGTATTTTTTGGAATAAATATCAAGATAAACCATTTATATCAGCGATAAAACATTTTATCTTTTTACGAAAAATAATATAAATTACATCTCTTAAATATCAGCTATAACGCTAAGAGTAAATTAAGCATTTTTTGAAACGGAATTATGCCATTTTCTTTTTGCAGTGATTATAATCACTCCATTTATTTTTGACACATGGATACTTTTAATCATTAGTGTCTTATGTGAATCAAAGCGTACTTGCTTGCTAGAAAGTTAAAAATCTGAAATTAAAAATCAACGTAGCAGAATTAAAATCAACATCTAAACCTTTCTACAAGATGATATCTCTTTTTTGGAAGAATTTTAATTAAAGGAATTTCTTTTAGGGTTCAATTAAATCTCAGAATTGCGGTATAAAGGTATCGAGATAAAATCTTCTTACTGCCCTCATCCGTCTAAATGTTCCTGAAAGATATATTTGGCATTTTCGATTAAATGCTTTCTTGAAACCGTTATGTAATTAATATTTTGATGGCATTTCAACTAGATTACCGTTCATAACCAAGAATGTACATAAACTGACTTAACACTAATGATTTGATATTTAAAATTTTAAAGATCGTTTAGTTTTGGTTTGAATTCTATGTGTGTGTATTGGAATTTCTAGTCAATTAAGCAGGTACAGTATTGATGTTCATACTTGCCAAAATTCTGCCCAATTTGTAAGGAATACTCGAAATTCAAATTCTCGTGGTTTGCTTATAGTCTCCTTTACTGTTAAGATTTTATTTATTAATATTCCTTGGGAGTGCTTTATCTTGGTAAAACGTATAAATTCCATTTCTTTGAATTTGAAATTAATGAACTTGCTTCTCAAAATTGTACCTGTTTATCGTACCAAAATTGTACCTGCTCTATTGTCTTTCACAAGTGACATCTATATATGATATATTTTGAAGTTAAGGTTTTTGAAATCATTCAGTTCGGTTTTCATACTTTTTAAATGTCGATGCCACTTTTGCTCTTCTGGATCACTCTTTTAATCGTATTGACTATATTTGTAACTTTTTCAAATTTTTAAATACTTGTATCCAATTTAAACAACAATCGTTTTTAAACAACAATCGTTTTTAAACAACAATCGTTCATGTTTCTTATTTCTTTCCTGATGATTTTGTCTGATCGTAGTTTGGAGCTAGTCGTTTTTGGTCTTTTTTCCTCATGTCTTTCTGCTGCGTTGGAAACTTCTTTTCTTCGCATTTCAGCCACGTTTTCTATCCTCGTTGGCTATCTGATGTGAGTAAGTGAGGTCACGTTTCTTGTCGGTCATGAAGAATAAAGCTTTTTTGCCTTGAAACCTGTTGACCGGTTTATTTTTGCATACATTTGAACCCCGACATAATGAACCCCAACGGACCATTTCAGATGTTCACTATATCCGATTCTTCAAATAAAAACATTCTGAGAAAAATTTCCAAATTTCTTTTCATATTTTTACAATGCTACAAATTTTTATGCTGCAGTTTTTTCTTTTACTGCAATTTACAATGCTACAATTTTTATGCTGCAAATCTTAATGCAAATATAATACATCTAATTAAGGAACTAATAATTAATTGAAGGGTATATGCTATATCGATTCGTAAAAACCTAGAAAAAGCAAATATAATTCTGTGTAAAATGACAAATTATATGACTTAGCAATTTACATTTATTCTTCTGCAGTAAAAAAAAATAATTTTTAGCTGAAAACATCTAGCTTTTAAATGGAATTTCTCTATTATTTTTGTTAGAAATCATTAAAGAGTCAGTTGGATTTTGCTCAATAATTTCTGTCGAAACAAAACTCTTGAGAATATTTACTGTTCACATCAGAAATTGAAGAAGTTTTAACTACTCTTTCTTCCTCCAATTCAACACCCGAAGAGAAATAGTCCACCATTTCATTCGTTTGATAACTAGTTGGTAAATCGTCGTCTAGCCCGCTTAATAACTTAAATTTTATCTTCGAATGAAAAAGCTTTTTGCTACCCAGCACCAGCCATTTTAAAACGGTTCGACATAGGCAGAGCAAACATCCAAATCAGCAAAGAATTCACACTCGCGAAGAGGCCTTTTGAGTTGCAAGAGAAAGGGGACAAGAGCAAAGGCCTTTTCATTGTTACCTTTGGGGATGAATTTCAAGAAGGAACAAAATGCAAATAATTATTGCTGGGCGGAGTTAAATTGTAGTTTACCTTCAGGTAATTACCTGAATATAAACTTCAAAATATGTGATTTGGGGTCTCTGTATCTCAACTACTTGGTGCTGGAAATTCGGACTAAGCGATTGAAATAACATTAGTCGAATAGAAGCTCAGTTGGGAGCATGTGAAAACTTCATTATAACCGAGAGTTCATTGTATCTGGGTTTCATTATAGCGGAGTTTGACTGAATAAGATTTATTTTACTAAGTTGTATCTTATAATGTCATAAGTTACGTCTCATAAAAAATACCAGAATTTACAATGAAAGCAATTTAAAAACTTTTTGAAAGGAATTATGACTTTTCGAGCCTTAGCAGTTATTTTTGTCACTCCATTTACATCTGACGCCAATATATTTTTAATCAGTCGTGTCTTATCTAAATCAGGAACTTGCGAAAAAATTAAAAATCTGAAATTAAAATCTAGTGCAGCAGAATTAAAATCAAGACCTGAAACGTTTTACAAGATGATATCTCGTTTTTGCAAGAATTTTAATTAAATGTTTTTGTGGAGTCCATTAAATTTTTGATTACGGTATACCGAATTGAAGACGTTTTTGCGACCCTTATCATCCGTACTGTTTGTGGAAGATACTTTCATTTTTCAATTTTGTCTACCTTATTTTTTAAGAAAGCAATGCAATTGAAGTGTACATACCACTTCAATCAGTTTATGGTATTTAAATAAGAAAGTGGACGGCAAGAGCTTTAAAAACATCGATGTTCTGATAATTAAAATTTAAGAATACTTTTTCCTTATTTTTTTCTTATATTTGAAGGGTTGTTAGATTTTGTACTAATCAAATATAAAGAATTTTTATTATTCTTTATGAAATATTAATAAGGGTAATATATTTAATATCGCTGTTCGTGTTTTCTTTAAATAGCTTCTAAATTATATCTCTTGAAATGTTAAAAAACTTTAATTAATGAATCTTCTTACATAACAAAATATGATATTTGTGCGCATGCGTGTGTGTGTATGCGTGCGTGCGCGTGTGTATGTGTGTGTGTATGTATGTGTGTGCAGTGTGAAATCTAAGCGTCATACGGCCTTGAAAGTTGATACATAAGTACTTCAGGATCCACAAAGGTCCGTGAGATTTTTTAAAAATCGAATTAGTGTTTTCATTTTTATTTATATTTTAACACAATGTTGAGCGCTTTTTGCGATTTTTACCGAAATCAGTTCCTTGGTGATCAGAAATATTATCACAGAGTATTTACCTTGACACCATAGGGACGATTGAAAAACTTTCTCTCCAACGATATTTGAACCCAATCCTTAAAACAATTTCTTCATATTTATTTTTTTAAATACATCGAAATTTGTATTTTAAAGCTATCTGGTACTTATTTCGAGGCATAAAAACAAACAAACAAACAAAAAACTACGATTAGCAAAATTCTATAGTTTGGCAAAAAGCTGTGCTTATAAAATATTCATATCATTCTAAGAAAGATTTTTTTAATACGTAATTTCATTTTCTGTCATTTTCTAAAACAAATGGATGAAAATTTTAAATATTGCATCCGCAATGAAGTCCATTAAAATTTTCGATCTGTCAATTGTGCATGCCCAAAATGCTGAAGTGATTTAAGCCAAGCCGACAGTATTTTCTCTTAGAGAAATAATTCCGTTTTAAATATATTATTATTATTATTATTATTATTATTATTACTATTATTTTGCTTTGCGAATAACGTGCGTGGGGAATTGTATATTGTGGGGAAAAGGGTGGCGGAATTGTATAGTGTAATCTGTATTTAACTAGTGGACGCTTATTTGCGATCCGGACATAAATACTATATAATCAAAGAAGATGTTTGTCTCTCTGTATGGGTGCGTGTGTGTTTTTGTTGTATGTAGCGAGAAATATAAGTTTTGGGCAGCCGCAAAATTTATACAGGAGTAGCAGAACTGTCAGAATGACATACTTCATTGAGCTTATTACTTTCCTTATATACATAATGTATAAGGAAAGTATTGTGACGGGATCGAAAATTCGAAATCGAGTTTTCGACGGGAGAGCACGTTTCAAGCATACCTGATCACGAATCAAACATTTTTGAAGTGATGTCTGTGTGTGTGTGTGCGTGTGCGCGTGTGTGTGCGTGTGTGTGTGTGCGTGTGTGTGCGTGTGTGCGTGTGCGTGTGTGTGTGTGTGTGTGTGAAAGTATCTGTGTGTGTGTGTGTGTGTGTGTCAGTGAGTCTGTGGAGACGATAACTGACGAACGAATGGACCGAGTTGAACCAAATTTGGTACAAAAATCACAATTCGTAAACACTGGAAGCCTATTGTTTTTATACGTAATCGAATGTTCAGAACCCCCCCTAAATTTTCGAATAAAATTTTGAAAAAATCGTCAAAAAATCGAAACCACTATTAAAGTTACATAAATAGACATTTCTTATGTAATTTTCCATTAGAAAACGATTGACATAAATTTTAGAACGCTAACACGAACCGTTCTCGAGATATTGCACATTTTTCAAAAAAATTATTAAAAAGTCATATAAAATGAAAAAAAAGTATTTCCTATTGAGAAACATGTTCACTTTTCATATGTAATACCATGCAATAAATTGGATGACATCACTCTCGTGGATCTAGCTCGTTCCATTCATGAAAAAAGATACTTTGAGTAATACTTTTGTATTTGAACGCCAATAGTCATTTATCTGCTGTAAGAACAACTTATTTCTTCGTCCATAACGCTTGGCGAAATTTTGGCGACGAATTTGGCGGAATGTCGCCAACTTGGCGACTTTTTGAAATGTTGCCCAACTAACGAAAATCTCGCCAAATGGATAAAAATGACGCTAAATCAATGAAAATGACGACTAATTGTCGAAAATTCAATATCTTGGAAAGAATATTAGTATCTACTATATGAAAAACCTATTTTTTTTACTGAAAAGTAGTAAATTCATTACATTATATAAGGAAAGTCATGTGTTGCCCACATCAGATTTTTTCTTAATTCTAATTAGTTTTCACATTATTTTTCATTAGTTTTAGAGCGATTTTCACACAAATTTGACACTTAGAAATCGAAAATATTATCAACGAATATCCATCCTGGCATCATCAGAAAGATCATAGAACGTTCTGTCCAAGGGATTTTTGAACCAAAGCCGCATGTTAATTTCTTCTTATCATTTCTTTTTTTCAAATATGCATGCTTTTATATGATTCTTATTTCATACCATTCAAAAATAAAATATTAGCATAGTTCTATAATTCGACAAAAACGTTGGTGTATATCCTCACATTCTAATAAAAAATGGTTTGATTGCACTAATTTTTTACTTTCTGTTAATTTTCAAACAAATTCAGAAAAATAGAGGATTTCGATTTCGCTGGAGATGAGCTTAATTCTTCAGTTCACTGCTATGCACTATGCGTTATACCTAACGCCATAATCTGTGTTTGTTGCTATAAGGTTTCTAAATATACAGGCAGACGCAATCGCATTTTGAATCCTATCGGTTCAGTGAGTTTTTGTTGCCTGTGATGCTTCAGTGGCACGCGCATGTTACATGGCTGATATTTGATGCGAAAGTTAGCTGAAAAAGTAAGAATGTCTGTTTTCAAAACGTTGTACCAATCATTTAAGAAAGTATTCTAGATTGTTTTGATTTGTTGAAATCCCGAAAAAAGAACTAGAAAGTAAATCTCTTTTCGTCGTGTACGGCCATCGCTTTATCTGGGAGTCAATATGGCCAATGTTGCGTGCATATTTAGGAGCCTCAGCTGAGATATGCGAGGGGAGAATATGTTCTCGGAAGTCGTGACGTCACAACATGGTTTTTTTTTTCTTTTAAATTCCAAATTAGCGTATTTGTAAAGCGTTTCGGTTTTCGAGAATTATTAGATTAATTTTAATCAAAGGTTTACATTTTAAATCTCAGATAACATCGGGTATTTTTAAAAATTAGCTGTAGATGAAGCTGAGACGATATAAATGCACCATCAAGTTCTGGAAAAGGTAAGAGTTTTCATTTACGATTCCTTTTGATATATTGTATCTTGAGATATATGATTTCCAAATAAATCTCTCTATATTAAAAAAAAAGTTTCTGACGCCGCCGCCACCGCGGTTGCTGTTTGACAAATTTTTCGTTTCTCGGCATTCTTTGTTTCGAACGGCTAAAATTGCATATAAAAATATCAAATTTAATACACTCTTAGAAAAAGCTTTGAGGAATACGCTGAAATAAACAGTTTTATGATATATATTTAGTTCAAGAAATATTTAATGTCAAAATCAAAGACAAAATGATTGAGCTGTGAGTTCTCGTCCTGGATAGACTAACAATAGCAAGATGGCAACTTTTTGCAGGTAGGTACCTACATGTGTGAATTTTTTTCAGGACGGAGACCCTTTTTTAACACTTTACAACAAAGTTGAAAAGTGTTTATGACTTTGTTCATTCTGTCTGTCTGTCTGTCTGTCCGTTAGCACGATAACTGCCGTAAAAATGACTTAATCAAAATGAAATTTTAGTATGTTGTTCAGACGGTCTGTAGAACCTATGGGAATATAAATGAATAATATTACCCAATTAGTTTTGGATTGAACCCGGGTCGAAAAAATGAAATACATTGAGCCCTATGGGACCTAATTTTTCAGACATTTTTTAAGCGGATTTAAAATTCACAAATTGCTTCGAAAATTTTAGGTAATATTCAAATTGTTCCATAAAATATATAAAAAAAAGTCAGCGAAATATATTCAGTAGTTTTTTAAATAAAAATTAAAATAATAATAGCACCTCTTATTTGAAGCGATCACGTGACCATGATATGAAAAGATCACATGACCCACTTCAAAATGATGTGTGGCATCCATCTTGTCTCAAAATCGTGATTTTTAAAGTTCTTTTTAATTCATATTGAGTGTTGTATCCGTCCTAAAACCACCTTATTTTTGCTTAAATTCTGTGCATCTACATACTGAAACAACGCAATTACAATATATTTGAGTTTAAATGATCATCCAAATTTGATTATTTCTACAACGAAGCCTATTTTTCACTTATGTAAAATGTAAACAGCAAAATATGTAGAATGAGTTGTATTAGAATTGGTGTATTTCTTTAACACAAAATTATTTAGCCCATGGAGTATGCATAGCTGATATGAATGAAATATTCATTGATTTTACAAAGAGAAGGACGATTTTTTCGATGGAGTTTTAAGCATAGAGTTTAATTACTTGTAGCTCCATGGTCTTAATTTTTAATAAAATAAATTATTATAGTATTGTAATGTATGAAATGAATGGGAAAAAGTTATAAATGAAATGAATGGGAAAAAGTTATGAATGAAATGCTTATAGAGAGATCCAGGCATGTTATTTTTTCTATGACTTCATTTGAATGAATTTCAGTTGTTTTCGATGGAGTTTTCAAATATAATAAATTATCGTAGTGTTATGATGGTTTTAAAAATATTACCGAGGAATGTATCGCATTTTAGAGATGTTTAAACTAGGCAATTTATATTTCAATGCCGTCGTTTGAACCGTCGTTTGAAGTTCATTTTTTTCAATGAATGTTAAAGTTTTCAAATATAATAAATTAATGTAGTATTGTGATAAGTTTTAAAATATTACCGAGGAATGTATTGCATTTTAGACTTGTGTAAATAAAATTGCATTGAAGTTGGAAAGTGTTTTATAATCAATGCTTTAAGCATGATTGAACTTTCTTGTTAATTTCGATGTAGTTTTTGAGATATTTTACTTTTTATAACACTTCTGAAGTGAACTCTTTTTTCGTATTGGCACGTCTAGCGATGTCTCTGTCTCGAACCGTACGAACCACAACACACAAAAATGTGAAATTTGGTGCATTTATAGAGAAATAATAGCGCAACATGATGAAATAAACCGTTTATAGATTTAAACTTTATTTTGGCATGAAATAGCTCGCAAAGCGAGCTCATGATCAAGGAATTCAGTTTTTGGATTCCCTGGGCCGCCTGCTGAAAATAGGCAGGGACAGATAAGACATTTTTGAAAGTATAATTTTAGGAAAAATAGGTATGAATCTACCTCTGCGAGCGCAGCGAGTAGGAGGCAAAGCCTCCCGAAAGGGGTTTAACGAACGTAGCGAATAGGGGGCAGAGCTCCCGTCTTTATCAAACAAATTACATAAAGTCAGGGAAATTCATCCAATGTCTTCACTTTTCATACGCAATGCTATGCGACAAATTTGTTAGCATCATTCGCGTGAATCTAGTTCGTTCCAAAAAAGGAGTTTATATTTTTCCCAACATAGTTTAATGATTATAATACATTGTTTATGTTTCTCCTGCAAAGAAGTATTTTAGATTATTTTTTTTCCTACAATACATGGCAATGTATTGTGGAACGTATTAGTATTGTTCATGGAAACATATTAGAATTGTGCCGAAATTCGCAATTGAAGTTTTCGACGTATCTCTCTAACACCAAAATACTTTTTTGGCATAAAGTCCTTATGGCAGCATAAAGTAAAGCATAAAGTCTGCAGTTAAAGTTTGGCAGTTAAAGTCTGCAGTTAAGCATATGGCAGTTAAAATCTGTTTTTTGCATGAAGTCTGTATGTGTGTCGCAGCAATATCTTAGGAAAGGTTTCAAGAGCAATTTGACAAAATTATTAGAATGACTATGACTATGGCTATAAAATTAAAGCGGGTGGCTCAAGGAGAGCCCAGCACATCGACCAGAGGTGTATTGTACCACCACAAACAAACAATGAAGATCTCTAAGAAAAGAGTACCGATACAAAGATGAGCAGGCTCTAGACAGGAATGTCACTCAACTCCCAGGGTTCAATCACATGTCGGCCTAATTGCTCGAATCTGTGAGCAGTGCAGACCTCATATTCACAGAGAATGTGAGCGGCCTTTTCTTCGCTGTAATTGCAGCCCCTTCAAAGCGAATCTTTAATGACACCCATAATATTAAGGTGCCTTTTAAGGGTGCAGTGCCCAGTGAGAAGCCCCACAGCCCTTCTGATACCCTTTCTACTGAGCTTGACTAACTCCTTCTGACGAGGGGGTAGTTGCAGTTGATAATTTTCGCCTGGCTTTGACCCTTAGTATTGTTTCAGTTCTTGCATTGAAGCTTTCTGAAGATGTCTAAACAGTTCTTCTGGTCAGTTCATTGGGGATACCCAAAACTGGCTCAGGACCAACAAAAGAGTACTAGAGCCTTTTCTAGACAATTCATCAGCCAACTCATTTCCGGGGATGCTCGAATGTCCAGGCGTCCAGTAAAGAGTGACTTCGTTGATGCTAGCAATATCACAAAGTGCATTGCAGCACTCCCAGACAAGAGAAGACGCCATGGTGGACTTCTCAAGGGCCATTAGACCAGCCTGATTATCGGAGCAGATAAGTATTTGGTTACTCCTGTACTTTCTATCGTAGCAAATTCTACAACACATAAGAATGTCAAAACCTCAGTCTGAAAGAGAGTTGCGTAACTGCCAAGTGGATAAAACAGCTTTGTGCCATCATCCGGACAGCCCACACCAGCACCAGTACTGGTGCCTATCTTCGAGTCATCCGCAAACCAAACAATACAATTATGTTTATTGAGGTACGAGTCCTCTTCCAATCATCCCGTGAAGGGACCTGAATTTCATAAGGCTTGTCAAAGGTATATTTGGCATGAATGCCATCAGATAGCATAAGGAAATAAGGGTGACTAATAACATTACTGTTTAGATCACCTTAAGATATATACTTATAGTAATCTTCCCAGTGCTTCAGATATCTTAGTCTGTTCATAAAAATAAGAGCCTCAGCTTCAATATGCATGTAAAGCGGGTGCAATCCAAGTAAAAGTTCGAGAGTTGCAGTAGGAGTGGTTTTCATGCAACCAAATATTGCAATACACACCATCCGTTGAAGCTTAATTTGTTCTAATTTAGCAATTTCATATCTAGTTCTAGACTACCAAATAATGGAGCCATAGGTAATAATAATATAGATTATCATTGAGTAAATCCAATGGATAGCCTTGGGATTCAAACCCTAGGTTTTTCCAATAGCATTACTATAAGACCAGAAGATTCTTCTAGCTTCAGTCGTGCAGTAATCCAAGTGTCACTTCCAGTTGAGTCCCTTGTTAAAGTAGATTCCTAAGAATTTATCCTCCTTGGAGCAAATAAGCTTCTGTCCAAGGAAGCGAATGTCTCTAAGATTAAGAATGCGTTTTCTAATAAACGCAACCATAGCTGTTTTCTGCGGATTAACAGAAAGACCTGCATTATTACATCATGTCTCAACCCTCCTAAGAGCTGTGGACATCATGTCAGAGACAGTATTGTCATACTTGCCCCGCGCAATGATAACAACATCATCTGCATATCCAACACAGGACACACCAAAAACATTGATTCTCTCCAGAAGAGAGTCAACAACTAGACACCACAGAATTGGTGAAATCACACCTCCTTGAGGACAGCCTGCCATGCACCGTCATACTATCACCAAGTAAATATGCACAGATATACCTATTAGCTAACAGGTTCTTGATCCAACGAGAGATCGTAATATCAACACCTTTCCTATCAAGAGCTTGAAGGACAGTGTCAATGGACACCTTATCAAAAGCACCCTCAATGTCAAGAAAAGTGGCAAGAGCAATTTCCTTAGCATTAAGGTTTCTCTCCAGAATAAAGGAGAGACTATAGAGGAAGTATCCGTGGATTTACCCGGTTGATAGGCATGTTGAGACCTTGACAGAGGCATAGCAGAGAGAATCGCTTCTCATATATACCTGTCGATGATCTTTTCACTAATCTTAAGAAGAAATGGCGTAAAGCTGATAGGCCTGAATGATTTGACATCGTAGTAGTTGCCCTTGCCAATCTTTGGAATAAAGATGGTACGTGCCCAAAGGCTATACAGGCTCTGTAAATACTACAGAGAATGGGAGCAAGCACTTCAATTCCCTCCTGGAGAAGAATTTGAATGATGCCATCAGTCCCCGGAGTTTTGTAGGGTTTAAGAGAGTTAATAGCCCATCTAACCCTATTCAGAGTAACCACACTCTTAGCAATGCTCCAACTCCTGCTATCACAGGTAGCAGTGGAGCAAGCAGCAGGAATGTCACTATTGCCATTCAGAGACCGGAAAATGAACCCTGAGCAATTCAGCCAGGGTCTCTTCCCCAGTACCAGGGACATCATCATTAGGCTTCCTGGCAGCATTCGGATTACAATTCCTATCCCTTGCCATTAGCTTAACAAGTCTCGCAGTGGCAAAAACATCATTTATGCTTTCGCAGTAGGTTCTCCAAGAGTTTCTCTTGGAGTCTCTGAACTCTTTGTTATAGGAGGTAAGAGCAGATTTATAGATCTGCCATTCTCCACTCTTTTTGGCTCTATTAAAGAGCTTCCTGCACTTGCCACGCAAACGACTGAGCTCATTCATCCACCAAGGAATAATACTTGGGGAGACAGTATTTGTGGATTTACAGTTATAGAAGTACGAGTGGATAATGAAGTATTGCACTGAGTCAACAGCCAAATCCAGATTTTCAATAGATAATGCAATAGAGATTCCAGATAATCATCCACAATTAAAATAAGATTTTTGAATTTGACTATTAAAATGCTCAAGGGGTTACTCACTATTTTTTATTAGTAGAAAATATTTTTCGTTTTTAGTTGTTATTAATTTTTATGAGAATTTATTGTCAAACAAAAGCGTTGAACTGATTAAAAGTTATTTAGTTTACACGGTTATTTTACTCAGTTTTAGGAACACAGTTAATTCACATTCAACTTAATATATCTTGATATTGAAATCGTTAGAAAAACAGGGCTTACGTTTTCTTTTTAATTTTCTCGAGTGTTCTTTATAAAGTTCTTGTTTTTCTTTCAAGTTTTTAAATTAAAGAATAAATATTCCTGACAGAAGTCGGAAATTTAGTTCTATTTTCTAGCAAATGACAAACTTTTGTTATTTTATTCTTTTAAGAGAAGTAGAAAATGGAAAATTTAATTAAATCTCCCAGTTAGATTGAGATTTTCGAAAGAATTGTTTTCCCGTGTTGACAAAATTTTGTAAAATACTTTAATAATCAGGACTGTTTATAAATGCACTTTTTGTGCTTTTTTGTAGAATGTTAGGAATTTGATAAAAAATAGTTTTATATTAAAAAAAATCGGAGATACCTCCAATGTGATGGAGCCGAAATGGTTTTGCTTGAATAACATTTTGTGAAATAATAAATTTTGTAATATAAAAATGATCCAAAATCTGATTATATACGAATTCCCGCTTATTATTTATAACTATCACTTTTTGTTTTTAAAATAAAAGAAATAATTAAAAAAAATAATTATTTTTTTAAGAAATAATTTTTTTAATAATAATTAAGGCATAATGATATAAAATATTCCGGTTTGTTTGATTTGTTTACAGGCTTCTAAAGCGCTACAAATTTCTCGCTAACTGTTTAAGGCTAGCTAATAACACCTTTAGTTTTCGCAACGATTTTGTCTGGATGCTCCAACCGTAGGTTTTACTTCAAAATAATAAATTATTTAACTGATTTGATTTTTGGTATATAAATTAAATTTATGCAATATATTTAGCGATATTTTCTGGCGAGATTATTAGTCCACAAACTTGCCTGGAGGTGCATAAATATACGTACTTGAATGCTTATATTTACGGCGATGAAAAGAATAAGACCAACCCCACACTCTAGGAATAACCATTCTCGAGATATTTTAGTCTTTTGTATTTTTACCACGTCGTCTTTGAAAGTACGGCCAGTCGTCAAATGAAAATGAAATTGCGAAAGAAAGTGAAAAATAATTTCAGTGTGTAGGAAAAGTCATGTACTGTCCGCATCAAACTCCCCCGCAGGAGACCCGCCTCAAGATGGTCAGTGTATGGAACTTGGCTTCTTCATACCCCTGATCCCCCTTACCTGTGGGAAACTGATCTGTGGAGAGGCAGGCTGCTAACTTGGTTGGATTTTCAAAGCAGACTCTTCCAGGTGGCGGAGAGGTGCAGGCCCATTATGATCTGTTTTCAGACCCATCGGCGACTGGGGTCGGGACTCGACGGCTTCATCCTGCCTTGTGAATGATTCCGCTGACTCTTGCTCTCCGAGTCGTGATCTCGCTGGATGGAGGATATATCTTCTTGTCTCCTCTCCTCCAGAAACCTGCGTAAACCTGCAGGTCACCGCGGAGGGTGGTTGTAATCTGTCCACATCATACTGGCATTCTTAAATTTGAAACGTTTCGAACATATTTAAAACTTTTATTACGAATGTAGGCGTCACATGTACTTACCACTAGTCATTTCGTTCTCTGGATGCGCGAGTTATTGTTGTTGAGACCCAGACTGTCCATCTACCAGAAAAGTGTAAGGTAACTGGTTGGACGACCGGGAAGAGCAATCTAGTTTAGACCGGAACCCAGTCTGGGGAGGCATCCACAGGGACCGTACCCTCCTTCCCCTACCACCAACCTCTCGAAAGGGCTTACGGACCCACATGTTTAATGTGATCGTACTCCGCGTGAACACGGCTGCAGTTTTTGGCAGTGGAGGGAATCGAAACCGGGCCTACCGAGTGCAATTCCCGTACACTAACCACTGGGCTACCGCGCCCTCGTAGAATGCGCGAGTGCAAATGTCTAGTGTTTTTGTTTTTAATCAAAATGCTTACATTAAAATATATTCGAAATTCTAAACCCTTGCAGACATTCTGTTTTCCTTCAAACTTTAAACACACAAAGATATTAGAAATTTTGAAATTAGTAACATTACAAGCGTTATTCCGAAGAATAATAAGAATAAATATCGGAGATAGTTGATAATAAGGAATTTTAGAATCGCCAAAAATTAATCATCAGCGAAAAGTCAAAGATAATTTTTTTTTGTGAGAAAAATTTGCATAATTGAAAGGGTGCATTTGTGAAATTTTTCAGTCTGTCAGAGGGTAATTAGAAAACTTTAAATGTAAATGCAATAAATGTCAGCGAAAAAGATGCAAATTAGGATGTATTGAGTTACATTTTAAGAAGGCTAATCTTCAAATTCATGTCCATTTTCATGTTAATGTTTTTTTTTTCCATAATAATACCGTACTTATGTTTTGAAAGAAATTCAGAAATAAATCTGCTGATTTAACTGTGTTATATAAAACGAAAATCTAATGTCGACCACATATGACTTTTGCTACATAATGCAATGACTTTGCTTATTTCTGGCTGGTAGATTGATTAGGGTTTTTTGGTATAAGATCCAAAGTGGATATGCTGCGCCAGACAGAATCAAATTACAGACATTAGCAAGGAATAAAAACAAGTATATAATCTAAAAGGGTGATAATGTGTGAATAAAACATGATTATGGAAGATACATCGCTATCGTAACAAAATAAAAAATCTGATGTGGACAACACATGACTTTCCTTATATAATATAATGAATTTACTACTTTTACAATAAAAAAATAGGTTTTTCTTATACTAGATACTAATATTCCTTCCAAGATATTGAGTTTTCGACAATTAGTCGTCATTTTTATTGATTTAGCGTCATTTTTATACACTTGGCGAGATTTTCGTTAATTTGGCAACATTTCAGAAGTCGCCAAGTGGCGACATTCTGCCAAATTCGTCGCCAAAATCTCGCCAAGCGTTATGGACGAACAAATATGTTATTCTTACAACAGACAAATGATTATTGGTGTTCAAATACAAACGTATTACTCAAAGTATCTTTTTTCATGAATGGAACGAGCTAGATCCACGAGAATGATGTCACCCAATTTATCGTATGGTATTACATATGAAAAGTGAACATGTTTCTCAATAGGAAATATTTTTTTTCCATTTTATATGACTTTTTGATAATATTTTTGAAAAATATACAATATCTCGAGAACGGTTTATATTAGCGTTCTAAAATTTATGCCAATCGCTTTCTAATGAAAAATTATATAAGAAATTTCTATTTGCGTAACTTTATTAGAGGTGTTGACTTTTTGTCGAGTTTTTCAAAATTTCATTCGAAAATTTAGGGGGGTTCTGAACATTCGATTGCGTATAAAAACTATAGGTTTCCAGTGTTTACGAATTGTAATTTTTGTACCAAATTTGATTCGAATCGGTCCATTCGTTCGTCAGTTATCGTTTCCAAAGGCTCACTGACACACACACACACACACACACACACACACACACACACATACTTTCACACACACACACACATACTTTCACACACACACACACATACTTTCACACACACACACACGCAGGCATCACCTCACAAATGTTTGATTCGTGGTCAGGGATGCTTGAAACGTGCTCTCCCGTCGAAAACTCGAATTCGAATTTTCGACCCCGTCGCAATACTTTCCTTATACATTATGTATATAAGGAAAGTAAAAATGACTAAAAGATTATAGAAGGCGAAGTTAAATATGACGAAAAAAATCGATGTCCAACAAGAATGGGGAAAAAAAAAAAAAAAACTAAATGAGGATTTCCTCCAATCATTTCTGCCAAAGTGATAGTATAAGACTTGAAATATTTAAATGAAATTGCTTATATTTAGTACAAGTAATTAAAATAAGTTTTACACTAACTGAGGTTTGACAACTATTGCAAAAGGGTTCAATTTCTCCTAAAACTAAGTGATTATGGGTGAAACGAATGTGACCAATGTGTAGTTGAAATTACATAAGTTTTCTATGTTGAAAACTAGATGTAACACAACTTTCACAGAGAAATAATTGTCAGCACTTTGGTTTTGTCATTGAATTCACACGACGAAAGTTGAAATTTGGCGTTTTTAACTACTTAAAAGTCCAAAAAGAATGACATATTCGTATTTCCGTGCAGAGTCTTCACCAAAATGTAATCGAAATATATAATGTTAAAAGCGGATTGCATATGTATGTATTTAAGCCGAATTGCAAAGCTCCTACTCAACCCAGAAGCAAGCAGTTAGTTCTTTTACTTTCCCTGCAATACATGGTAATTAAGTATTGTAATCATGTCGAAAATCGCAACTCGAGTTTTCGACGGATCTACACGTTTCAAGACCTCTAGAATACGAAAAAACCATTTTTAGCGTGACGTCTGTGTGTGTGTCTGTGTGTCTGTCTGTCTGTGTGTCTGTGTGCCTGTCTGTCTGTGCAGATTTTGTATCCACTCTAACTAAAAAACTAATGGACCGAATTTCACAAAATTTGGTAGGTAAGTCACTTGTGAGCGAGTCTGGTGCTGATTAGTTTTGGGTACGATTTGGAATAAAAGAACCCGCCTTTTTTTGCGAAATGGCCCGCAAAAGCTTGTATTCACTGCAACTGAAAAAACTACTGGACCGAATTTCACAAAATTCGGTAGATGAGTCACTGAGTAACGTGTGGGTTACCCTGGTGCTGATTAGATTTTGGTACGATTCGGAACCAATAACCTACCATTTTTTTGCAAAATGGCCCGCAAAAATCTTCATAATCTAAACTAAAGAACTAGGTATACTCAAATATATCCATTAAATGCTTGTTTAATACGTAATTTTTAACGACGAAAATAATAAGACCAACCCCATGACACTAGGGCTAGCCGTTCTCGAGATATCTTAGTTTTCCTTATTTTTTCTACGCCACCTTTGAAAATAAGTCCGGTTACTGAATGAGAACGAAAATTGAATTAAAAGTGAAATAAATTTAATTAAAATATAGAGAACGTTGATATAAGTTTACAGGGAAAGTCATGTGCTGCCCACATCAGATTTTTTTAACGTTGGCATGGAACCGAAGAGGGTTCCGTTTCTTGACTTTAAAATTTGATTAATTTTTGAATATTTGTAGAAACCTCATTTTTTAGGGGGGGGGGGGGGTAAAAAGGGGCATGCGCGAAAATTTTTCCCTCTCGATCAAAAATAAGGTTAGAACCTCGTTTTTTTTTAACGATAAACATCTAAATTTCGAACGGTCTCTAGAAGCCGGATTCTTGATAAAGTCAATAGTTTTTTTATGCCATTTTTTAAAAATCTCTAAAAACACAAATGAACTTTATAATTTATATTTATTTTCCCCCTTCTTCTTTATCGATTTTTGGAGCTAGCGTGGTTCTGAAGATGAAACAGATATGGCAAGCCGAACTGGGAATAAAAATAAATATAAATTTCTAAAATTTTCAGTTTTATAGATAGACATTTAAAATTTAGATAAAATATTCTAACGTTATCAATCTAACAATATTCTTATATTAGCATGCCCTGAAAAAATCCCGTCTTCCGATATAAACAACGTGTTTCAGACTTATACTGATCAAAATAAAATATGTATTTTTAAGGCACAATTGCCATCGTGAAGTGTTACGTCTTGCCTCTAAATAACTTCTATTCCTTTCGTGGTAAATTTATTTGTTATTTAAAAAACTTAAATTAACCATTTTATAACGTTTATCTCAAAACGAGGTAATGCTCAGAATAAAAATTATGTCAACAATAAACTCTTGGATGTAGGATCTTCAAATTTTGTCATCATTAAGAGCGATGTCTTAGATCTACAAAACTTCAATTATTTTTGTTATAACTGTATTTGTTAATATTTTGTAATTAAATTTATCATTTGATAACTTTCATCTAAAGTCGCTAATTTTTTGACTCGGATTTCTTTTCACTTCTGAACGGAGGGTGAAAGTCATGTGACACCACTTTCCTGGAAGTATGGGTAGGTGTAAGCAACATATTTTAACGTGTAGGATGACACTTTTTACTGGACACATTTAGTTCTTAATATATAAGCTTCTCACATTATTATAAGATTGTACAACTCAAAGGGGGCATGATCAGCCCTTTTTTTAACTTCGGCTCGTTCTACTGGCGATAAGGGCAAAAATTTAATCAAACAGGTACGGTCCACCAAACAATTTATGGTTATCCCGCCAACAATATCCAGGCATAACTTTCAGTCCTGATATTTGAAAACTTTTTTGATTACTTTGCATTTTGGTGACGCCATTTATAGTATTATTTGAAGACGAAAACGGCTTGGTTCGCATTTTAATATTGTAATGACGTTAAATTTTAAATATTCTGATAAATTTTTTCGATTCAAAAAATTTATTGATAACTTAAGTGCTTTTTCAGACCTAATTTAAATTTTAAATTTATTTTTCATATTTCATCCAACTTTTATATCATCGGAAAGCGTGCAACTATTTCTCTAATGATGTTCTTTTTAAATATAGTTAACTTGCTTAGAAAATAAATGTTTGTTGCTTCATATTTAATACTAAATTCCTTGCTATTATCGGGAACTAACATTACTTTCCTTATATACATAGTATAATGTATAAAGAAAGTATATTGTGATGGGATCGAAAATTTGATTTCGAGTTTTCGACGGGAGAGCACGTTTCAAGCATCCCTGATCACGAATCGGACATTTTTAGGTGATGTGTGTGTGTGTGTGTGTGAAAGTATGTGTATGTGTGTATGCCAATGAGTCTGTCGAGACGATATCTCGCGAATGAATGGAGTGATTCGAATGAAATTTGGTACAAAACCTACAATCCGTGAATACTGCAAGCCTATTGTTTTTTGCACTATCGAATATTCTGAACCCCCTGAAATTTCGAGTGAAATTCTGAAAAAATTAACAAAAAGGCAAATCCTTTAATAAGGCTATGCAAATAGACATTTCTTATGTAATTTTTCCTTAGAAAACGATTGACATAAACTTTAGAAAGCTAGCATAAACCGTTCTCTAGATACATTTTTCAAATGCATTTATCAAAAAATCCCATAAATTAAAAAAATATTAACTGTTGAGAAACATGTTCACTTTTCATATGTAACATCATGCCATAAATTAGGTTGGCATCATTCTTCTGGATCTAGATCTTTCTATTAATGAGAAAATATACTTTGAGTAATACTTTTGTATTTGAACGCCAATAGTCATTTATCTGCTATAAGAATAACTAATTTTACCTTTCATAACTCTTGACGAGATTTTGACGACGAATTTGGCGGAATGTCGCCAGACTGCCGACTTTTTAAAATGTTGCCAAATTAACGAAAATGGATAAAAATGACTCTAAGTGAATGAAATTGACGACTCATTGAAGAAAATTCAATATCTTTAAAAGAATATAAGTATCTATTCTAAGAATAACCTACTTTTTTACTGTAAAAGTAATAATTGCATTGTATAAGGAAATTCATATGCTGCCCACATCAGATTTTGTAATTTTTCATTAGAAATGATTCACATAAACTTTATAACGCTAGTATGAACCGTTCTCGAGATATTGTATGGTTTTCAAATAAATTTATCAAAAAATAACAAAAAAGAAAAATAAATTATTAACTATTGGGAAATATGTTTACTTTTCATATGTAATATCATGCAATAATTTTGGTGGCATCATTCTTGTGGATCTAGCTCGTTCAAGATCCATAGTTTCTACAGAAACTTGCAAATGTCCGATTATTCAAAATTTACTTTTAACTAGCGTGCCCTTAATTTACGGTATAGATTGATTTATCCAAGTTCAACCTTGCCCAGGGAATCTTTCAGGTCTTTTTCGGTAGAGGGGGGGGGGCGAATGAAACTTTAGCGGGGTAATTTTTCTATTTGCCCTTTATAAATATATCTAAATGCTGTTACATAAATAGAAAATAAGTCAATATAAAATGCGCCCCAACCAGATGTATGCCTTAAAGAAACACCCATCCCTGTCATTTCTCGAAAAATTTAATGAATGAAATCAATGAATCCTTGTTTTAAATCCCGGCCAACGCCGGGTATGTTCTCTTGTTTTAATTAATATGTATTTCACAGAGAGTGCAAATAAAATCCCGCCCCTAACCCAAATACATACGTATCCTTGACGCTTACAGGGAATGTACACCGTCATTCACAGGGGGCATAGAAAATTGAGACGGCTACAGAATACATTTCTCACGATATTTTTTAGACACTTTTTAGAAACCTCTATCAATTGGGTTCTATTATCGCTTTCCTGACAACTTTGTTAACTCAACCCTGCAAGAGCCACTTCACTCAGCGCCGGGCGTAAACTCCTAACTGATTAGCAAAGCTTCACCAGTTATGAATAGGGACCTTCATCACCCCCACCCCCCTGAAATCCAGCTGGCTACTTTACACCACCCCCAGTAGAAAAAAAAAATACAGCACAGATGTAATGCGTAGGTGTTGATAGCGCAGATGCTGACGGATCGAGAAACTTTGAAAAAGATTGTCCAGTTTTATGAATAATGTATAGGTGTCCGGCATGTAATGTTTTACCCTAAATTTTTAAATTAAAATTTTGAAAAAAATATCAAAAATTAATAATATTATGCAAATGATCATTCTTCTGTAATTTTTTATTAGATAAACGTTTGACAGAAACTTTCGAATCCTAGCATGAACCGTTCTCGAAATATTGTGTTCTTTTCAATAAATGTATAAAGCAAATAAATCTATAAAACAAATAAATGTATAAAACAAATGAATGTATAAAATAAATTAAATGGGGTGTGTTTCAACTCGACTTTCTTATACCAGAATCCATTTTGTGATTTATTGTTTTTTCAAATTTTTTAACCTTAAATGTATGATGGTAATATGCTATAATTGTGATCAGGTAGAACAAAGATTTTTCCAGTTATGGTTGAACAGACAGACAAGCGTTGCTGATATATCATTACACTAATATGTCTTAATAAAACACAATTAATTTCATTGATTTTGCATCATGTTTATCAATTTCGAGATACTTTTATCGATTTGGTGATAATTGTCCAGTAAAAATAATAAAAATATTAATAATCGTGAAATATGTTCACTTTTCATGCAATATTATGCAACAAATTCATTAATAAGATTCTCATGTTTTTAATTCGTATCATTTACTAGAGAATATATTTGTGTAATCGTTTAGTATTTTCGGAACCAACAATTCACCAATAGTCCTTTATATATAAGAAAATCACTTATCTTTGTCTGTGTGTGGCTCTTGGCGAGAAATTAGGTTAACTTGGCGTCTCATTTTACGAAATATCGCCAACTTGGTGATATGTCGTCGCAGATTGACTAAAATATCGTCCTAATTGGAAAAATAATTCTAAATTAATGGAAACGACAACAAATTGATATATTCATTATTATATATTGATATATTATTATCATTTCTTCCGTGAATCAATTATTTAGTAAGCTTTTTCATATATGATTCTTGTTCATTCTGTTTTCCTTATCTGGGTGATTGTTCTGTCTCGTATTCTAACTCACGGGACGGGTTTTAAGGAAGGTCACAGCAACCGTTTAATCAACTTCCCGCATGATGTATTTCATCATACTTTTTCTAGATGTTTCTCGACTTTTCCATTCAGTTACGGCTGCTCGCACTCACAACTGTACGATGGGTCACTGCCTCATGGGTCATGATAATACTATTTCCCATTTTTTCCCTATATTTCCTATTTTTTTCTTTTTTTCAATTCTGTCTCTTTTAATGCTTGTAGTCTGTGCTTTGGCATTTATAGTAACTTACTAGTGCCAAATATGAAATAAGCATGTGTTTGGGTTAATTAGAGTTAAATACTTAGACATGAAAAAGTGCTGTACATTTCTTTTTTTGGCATAGTAGCCGTGATTTGACTGCTTTGGTAATTTTAATATTTCGTAATTACTTGAATTGGTTATTATTTATTTCTAATATATATATATATATATATATATATATATAAATATATGAATAAAAAGATAAAACAATGAAAGGGAAACAAAATGCAATACAACTAATGGTAGAGGAGGATTGCGACTCCTCATTCCCGTTTAAAGTAGCTTTTACAGCCCGGGCAACGCTCACGGAACCGTTGCATTGCAAAGGCTGATCCCCCATATGTGCATAGTCAGAACCACCCATCAATGGAGAGACCGAGCGACCGAGAATGAAGGTCAAGATGGGAACATGTAAATAACCAGAAAATACTGCTTAAATAAGACGCAGTGCGCATGTGTAAGTCTACAACAGATCTGCAGTAACTATCTCAATCTAGTAAAATCCCTCTGGAATGCATTGGTTACGTGTTTATCGTTGAAAAAATAATTATAATATTTATTCAGGAAGTTGATAGGGTAATTCTTATTAATAGCCCCTAATGTTATTCCATTGTTACTGGAAATGCAATACTTCATTAAGGTGTTACATACCAGATTTCTTTTGAAATGACGCAAAAGAATAATCCTAATGACATTTCTAGATAATAATATGGTGGGAAGGTACTCACATTAGACAATACACTACGGTATACCCTTATGGACTTAACTTTATTGTTTTAAAAGAAACCTTTAATATGGAAAACTGTATGAATGACAGAGTTGAACCTGTGTCGAGGAATATATCACAAACTAAAACCCATCGATGGTATAGAGGGAAAAAACAACGTGAGATCTGTTATAAGTATACAGAGGAAAAAATCAAGTATTTTATTGAAAGATTTAAAAATGACACAAATACAAAAATCAGTTGGCTTAGAAATGTAGTATATGGAATTAGACATAAATTTTTGTCACGAATATGGCAATTTATACTACTATATACTTCCAAAGAACTTAATGAACACACGGAAGAAAATTATAAGTTCATAGCTATTATGATGGATATGATCAAGTTAAAGGCCAACAAAAATAATATAAATTTGCGTCCAAAAAAACAGAAAAATGCTACAAAACATTTTTTTTAACACCTTTAAAAACAAGGATTACGACAGAATACCTTTCAACTCATTCATATGCCATATTAATAAATATTTACCAATCCCTTCCACTATTATAAAGCTGAATTACCGATTTGGTCGTACTAATGGCAGAAAGCTATATAATTACAATCATATCTGTAAAAATGCCACAGTGTATAAAAAGGAAAACTGTAACTGTAAAGATAGTGTTTATAGAGACCCTCACCACCAACATATTATAACCGGTAACTTGGAATTCAATGAAGATCAACAACTGAAAAAAGTTTTTCAATTGGGTACTAAATTTCCAGAGGAGGATTTTACAAATGTCTATAAAGACTTCAATGATGATCTGGATCACTTTATTTACCGATTGGCTGTAAAATACAGTATACCTGTTCATACATTCAGTGAATGGAAATACCATTTAACAAGAAAGATCAATCATGCTTAAAGCATTGATTATGAAACACGTTCCAACTTCAATGCAATTTTATTTAAACATCTCTAAAATGCAATACATTCCTCGGTAATATTTTAAAACTTATCACAATACTACATTAATTTATTATATTTGAAAACTTAAACCTTCATCGAAAAAAAATGAACTTCATTCAAATGACGGCATTTAAATATAAATTGTCTGGTTTAAACATCTCTAAAATGTGATACATTCCTCGGTAATAATTTTCAAATTATCATAATACTACGATAATTTATTATATTTGAAAACTTCATCGAAAACAACTGAAATTCATTCAAATGACGTCATAGAAAAAATAACACGCCTGGCTCTCTCTATAAAATCAGCATTTCATTCATAAATAATTTCCCATTCATGTCATTCATCACAAAACTATAATAATTTATTTTATTTAAAAAATAAGACCATGGAGCTACAAGTAATTAAACACTATGCGTAAAACTTCATCGAAAAAAGTCGTCCATCTCTTTGTAAAATCAATGAATATTTCATTCATATCAGCTATGCAGACAGACTCCATGAACTATATAATTTTGTGTTAAAGAAATACAGCAATTCTAATACAACTCATTCTACATATTTTGATGTTTACATTTTACATAGGTGAAAAATAGGCTTCGTTGTAGAAATAATCAAATCTGGATGAGCATTTAAACTCAAATATATTGTAATTGCGTTGTTTCAGTATGTAGATGCACAGAATTTAAGCAAAAATAAAGTGGTTTTAGGACGGATACAGCACTCAATATGAATTAAAAATAACTTTAAAAATCACGATTTTGAGACAAGATGGATGCTATATATCATTTTGAAGTGGGTCACGTGATCTTTTCATATCATGCTCATGTGATCGCTTCATATAAGAGGTGTTATTATTATTTTAATTTTTATTTAAAAAAACTACTGAATATATTTCGCTGAATTTTGTTTTATATATATCATGGAACAATTTGAATATTACCTAAAATTTTCGAAGCAATTTGTGAATTTTAAATCCGATTAAAATATGTTTGAAAAATTAGGTCCCATAGGGCTCAATGTAGTTCATTTTTTCAACCCGGATTCAATCCAAAACTAATTGGGTGATATTATCCATTTATGTTTCCATAGGTCCTACAGACCGTCCGAACAACATACTAAGATTTCATTAAGTCATTTTTACGGCAGTTATATGCTAACGGACAGACAGACAGACAGAATGAACAAAGTCATAAACACTTTTCAACTTTGTTGTAAAGTGTTAAAAAATGTTTTTCACTATTACTACAAAAAGCATTATCAAAAAAATACGGTAACCACCATTCCACGATCAATCACAGGTATCAGAGAAAACTATGTATTGACTTATACGGATAAAATAGTGTCTAATTATGCTTTTATATGCAAGAAATAGTAGGTGGAAAATCTAAACAAATGTTACCAGGATCGAGATATGTATACACCATTACCCCCGGGTGGTAATGTCTTGGATAAGAGGATCAAAACCTTATACAAAAGGATTGGAATTGATTTAAAATATATTAAGTTCCCTTATCTGGTTCTAATACTAAAATTTCATAAGGAACCTGTGAAATTCCGCACAGTCACGGTGGGCTGCGGATCATATTTGACCATCGCCAATTTAAAACTATTACATATTCTGAAACATGTATTGATTGATATTCAAAAACCAGGCACATTTATGATCACGAACAGCCTAGATATTATAAAAAGACTTAAATTTTGTAATAAAGACATGAGTTTTAAGAGTTATGATTTTCGCGATCTTTTTAATAATTTTGATATTACGCAAATTTATATGATTATGGAAGAAATTCATGAGGAATATGATTTAAAAAATTACATTACCTATCGCAGATACATGGATATTGTAAATATAGTTTTGAGAGAAAATATTTTATTTGACGGACAAAACTATTATACACAGATTAGGGGAATACAATTTGGGGGAGGGGGATGCATCGCCGTATTGGCTGACATCTATCTTACCAAATATGAAAAAGGCACACATTTATTATAAGAAATACCATATTTCCGTTATGTAGATGATGTGCTTTATGGTTATTATAAAAATGCACCATATTTAGATTTCTCTTTTTATCCCAAATATCTGGAATTGATAGAAAACAGTGGTAAAGAGGATGGATCTGTAGATTTCTTAGATATCACTATTAAGTCCCACAAAAAATGTGGTATATATACGTGTTTACACGACAAACGATCCAGTTACAAAATCAAAATAAACCATATCATCAACTGGAGAACGAACCTATCTGCAAAGGTCTTTAGGAATATTCTTTTGAGTCATTTCAAAAGAAATCTGGTATGTAACACTTTAATGAACGATTGCATTTCCAGTAACAATGGAATAATATTAGAGGCTATTAATAAGAATTACCCTATCAACTTCTTGAAGAAATATTATAATTCTTTTTTCAACGATAAACACGTAACAAATGCTTTCCAGAGGGATTTTACTGGATTGAGAAAGTTACTGCAGATCTGTTGCAGACTTACACATGCGCACTGTGTCTTACTTAAAGCAGTATTTTCTGGTTATTCACATGTTTCCATCTTGACCTTCATTCTCTGTCGCTCTGTCTCTCCATTGATGGGTGCTTCTGACTATGCACATATGGGGGATCAGCCTTTGCAATGCAACGGTTCCGTGAGCGTTGCCCGGGCTGTAAAAGCTGCTTTAAACGGGAATGAGGAGTCACAATCCTCCTCTACCATTAGTTGCATTGCATTTGGTTTCCCTTTCATTACTTTATTTTTTTATTCATATTTTTACTTAGGATAGTGAGCTGCATTTGCGCCTTTTCCTTGGTGGTATTGGATTGTAATGGGAATTATATTGTAAACCTTCTACACGTTGTCATGTATATATATATATATATATATATATATATATATATATATATATATATATATATATATATATATATATATATATGTATATATATATATATATATATATGTGTGTGTGTGTGTGTGTGTATGTACAAATAACGCTCAGGCAGACTATACTTCAGAAGCTGAATACTTCAGAAATGAAGCTAGAAATTTTATGAACGCCTGTAATTGCGGCTTTTCTGATAGTTTGCCAGAATTATCAACAAAGTAGTTTAAAAAAATCTGATGTGGGCAGTACATGATTTTACTTATATAATGCAATGCATTTACTACTTTTACAGTAAAAATAAAATAGGTTATTCTTATAGTAGATACGTATATTTTTTCCAAGACATTGGATTTTCGTCAAATATTTGGTATTTTCATTGATTTAGCGTCATTTCCATCCATTTGGCGAGATTATTTTGATTTGTTAACATTTAAAAATTCACCAAGTTGGCGACACTCTACCAAATCGTCGCCAAAATCTCGCCAAGTGTTATGGACAGAGAAATAATGTATTCTTATAGCTAATAATGTATTCTTATCATATAAATGACTAATGGCGTTCAAATACAAAAGTATTACTCAAAGTATCTTTTTTCATGAATGGAACGAGCTAAATCCACGAGAATGATGTCACCCAATTTATCTCAGACATAACATACGATACATACCCCAATTATATACGAAAAGGGAACTTGTTTCTCAGTAGGAAATATTTTTTTTTATTTTATATAATGTTTTAATAATTTTCTTGAAAAATGTGCAATATCTCGAGAACGATTCATATAAGCGTTCTAAAATTTATGTTAATCGTTTTCTAATGGAAAATTACATAAGAAATGTCTATTTGCGTAACTTTATTAGATGTTTTGATTTTTTGATGTTTTTTTTAATTTCACTCGAAAATTTAGGTCGGTTCTGAACATTCGATTGCGTATAAAAACAACAGACTTCCAGTATTCGCGGATTGTAACTTTTGTGCCAAATTTTGTTCGAATCGGTTCATTCGTTCTTCAGGTATCGTATCCACAGATTCACTGACACACACACACACACACACACAGACATCACCTCAAAAATGTTCGATTCGTGATCAGGGATGCTTGAAACGTGCTCTCCCGTCGAAAACTCGAAATTTAATTTTCGACCCCGTCACAATACTTTCCTTATACGTTATTGTGTGTAAGGAAAGTGAAAATGAACAAAGATTGTAGAATGTTTTCTCTGTATGAACTTTATTGCTTCTTTCAAATGCTATCATATCGATAATTGTTTCATAATTTCATTTCTTAATATTGCCTGAACTTTTAACCTCCAATATGTCTTTGACACTTAAAAATATTGGAATTCTAGGATGTTTGTATTTTTAGCAGGGCGAACTTCGCATGTAAGAAATATGCAAGCACGTCCCATACATTTGAATTTCAAGCGAGTTAAAAAAATCTGATGTGGGCAGCACATGGCTATCCTTACAGACGCAAATTCATTTTTTCTTTATTTCTTGAATAATTCGTTAAATTGAGTTTAATTGCACAAAATAACACTGAATTTGCACTTTTATAATTCAATTTTCGTTTTCATTTGGTAACTCGGCATATTTTAAAACCAGGCGTAGCCAAAATGCGAAAACTCTTAAAATACATCCGAAACGGTTAGTCCTAGAGTAATGGGGTTGATTTTATTCTTTTCACCATAAAAATTTACGCATAGAACAAGTATTTAATGCTTATTATTTTACTGTTCTATCATTGGATTTTTATATTATATTTTTATTATATATATATATATATATATATATATATATATATATATATATCTATATATATAAAATTGAAAATCTGCCTGTCTGCATGCCTGTCTGTCTGTCTGTCTGTTTGTCCCGTCATCACGGGAGAACGGCTAAACTGACTTTGATGAAATTTTGTTGGTAGCCTGAAAATAATCCCACTTAAAATTTAGTCTTCATTTGGAGTTTCTACGATCAATATTTCTCGAGATATTAGTAAAAAATTAAATTTTCATTTGTCTCATCATCACGAGAGAACGGCTGAACCGAATTTGATGAAATTTTGTGGATAGCCTTAAAATAGCTTCCTATAAATTTAGCCCAAGCTTCGAGTATCTAAGACCAGGGGTTGTCGAGCTATTAATGAAAAACCAAACTTTTCCCTAGGAGTTCTACTCTCTAACTCCGTGGTTTATCCAAACGAAAAGCCTGAAAATCATTTGAAAGTGAATTAAAATTTAATCTCTGAGTTTAATGGGAGATTTTTTTGCGCTAATTAGTTACTTTTTGAAAACATGAATTATTTGAAACATGATTTAAATGGGAAATCTATCTCCATGGTTAATTTTAAACAAGCGTTTACTGAACAATGAAAAGTATAAAGAAATCAAAATGGTTATTTAATTTCGCAGTTTATGAGGAAGATCTTATATCATGTTACTCAGAAACGCAATTAAATTAAATCTGTCCGTTAATTTTAATAATTATTTTTTCGATTTGAATAAATAATTAAATAAATGGATATAAAAATGGATATAAAAATATAGTTTAGAAAAGAACGATTTGATTTTTCTTATTGCATTTTCGACTGGATAATATAAATTACTGTCTTCAGGTTATTGATTCATGGATTATTGATATTTTCAAGTTATTATGCAATTGTTTTATTATGACAGAAATTGTTTAAATTCATATATTGTACGTTGAACGAGTAATCTTCTACAAATACGCGGGTATATCTTTTAATTTACGAGAATATAAGTAGTACAGGTATATTGGCATATGTTTTGATATATATTGTCATATATTTGAATTAATTACGACCTTCTGGTATAAAGAGTAGGGGATTATTGATATTTTCAATTTATTACGTCATCTCTTTTATTTTGGGAAATATTTTTGAGAATTATATTGTAATACGGGTAATCTTCTACTAACACACTGGCATATTTTCTTATCTGTGACAATATACGTAGTACGGGGTTGCATATATTGATTCAATTCATTTTTTTTTTTTGTAAATTTGCTTACAAAAGGGACCAGGATTCGTCAGATTTGCCCGTGAAGATAATTTTGCATAGTGAGAAGAATATTCCTAAACTTCTCTTTAGGAGCAATAAATTTAATACTTTGAACATAATTTGCACATTATTGCGAATAAGTTTTTTTATATTATATAATCCGTGAATGCTGCGTGAAGAACGTGTATGCTGCTAGTATATACATATATACATATATACATACATATATATATATAAATATATATATATATATATATATATATATAAATATATATATATATATATATATATGCATATATACATATATGCATACACACACGCACACACATATATATGTATATATATATATACAAGGTAGGATAAAAAATTTCGGTGCTAATATCTCCAACCTTGACTGGAGGAGAGGGGACCTATTTTACCGTAGGGTAGAGACACATGTCACACAAGATGTGAAAAGGAAGATGCGAAAAGGAAGATGTGAAAGGAACGAGATGTGAAAAGAATCAGGTGTTTTTAAAGACAATACGTGTCAGAGAGCTGTAGTGTGTCGCGTTCATCGAAAACGGAAATTGTGCTTGAAGAACAACATGCGAATTTCAAATTCTGGCAGCGTTTAGAGATATCGCCCACATCTCGCATCACTTGTGCCTCTACGTTACGGTAAAATAGTTGCCCTCTCCTCCAAATCAGGGTTGGAGATATCAGCACAGTCTCCGAACTTTTTGATCTTACCTTGTACATATATATATATACATACATATATATATATATATATATATATATATATATATATATATATATATATGTATATATATATATATATATATATATATATATATATATATATATATATATATATATATATATATATATATATATATATATATATATATATATATATAATAAACGTTTTTGAACCACGTAATCATATGAACCTTGCTACAAGGCCCACAAAAAATTATGAACTCCTGTCATATTCATTTTTTTGAAAAAAAATGAGATTTAAAGTTGCTCCGACAATCCTTTTAAAAAATTTTCGCCCATGCATGCGCTACGTGCTTTCCTTTGTGGTTTTAATAACTTTGCATAAACATTAGATTAATCTTGTGACAGGCCTACCTTTCCCTTTTTTTGCACAATTTCTTCATTTTTTAAACCGGATGTCATAAACGACGTTCCCATTTTTTGAAGGTTATTCGGTGTTGTGTACTTCACACATTTTTTAAGTTATGAATAGCGACGATATGTTTGTGAAGTTTAAGACGTATGGTTTTTATAAAAGCGCTCGTGAAATATATGATTTTAACCGCATATCGTAGAATTAAAGTTGGTTGTTTTCAAATGCGAAAGTAAAGACAGATTAATGGGGTGAATAAAAGTATGGATGATGATATTTTCAACCTTTCGTCAAATGAATTGGGTTTGCATTTGCAAAATTTGTGGAGAATTTTACTAATCATCAAATATATATTGTAACTTTAAATTGCACTGCAGAGGATAAGATATATGATTTTAACCGCATATTGTAAAATTAAAGTTGGTTGTTTTCAAATGCGAAAGTAAAAACAGATTAATGGTGTGAATAAAAATATGAATGATGACATTTTCAACCTTTCGTCAAATGAATAGGATTTACATTTGCAAAATTTTTGGAGAATTTACAAATCATCGAATGTATTTTGTAACTTTAATTGCAGTATAAAATATATGATTTTAACTGCATATCGTAAAATTAAAGTTGATTACTTTTGAATATGAAAGTAAAGGTCGATTAATAGTGTGAATACAGATGTGAATGATGATGGCATTTTCAATCTTTCGTCAACTGAGTTGAATTTACATTTGTAAAGATTTTGTAGCATTTTACTAATCATTAAATGTATTTTGTAATTTTAAATTCCACTATAGAATATAAAATATATGATTTTAACCGCATATCTTAAAACATTCCATTCTGGTCTAACATGAAAGTAAAAACAGCTTAATAGTGTGAATAAAGATCTGAATAGTGATAACAATTTCAACCTTTCGTTAACTGAATGTACATTTAAAAATTTTTTTAGCATTTTTCTCAACATAAAATATATTTTCCACTGCGCTATAGAGGGTAAAATATATGATTTTAACCTCAAATTGTATAATTCCATTGTGTTCTATTATGAAACTTAAAATAGCTTAATAGTGTTCAATAAAGAACTGAATGATGATAACAATTTCAACCTTTTGCCAACTGAATGTACATTTGCGAAGTTTTTGTAGCATTTTACTAACCATTAAATATATTTTCGAATTTTGCACTGCACTATAGAGTGTTCCACTTAAATCCTTATGTATCTTTTTAATTGGAGTTTTCTAGAATTGGAGTATTCTGGAATTGGAGTATTCCAGAATTGGAGTATTCTAGAATTGGAGTATTATAGAATTGGAGTATTCTAGAAACGACGTGTTCTACAATAGCAGTTTTCTGGAATTGGAGTGTTTTAGAATTGGAGTATTCTAGAGTTGGAGTATTCTAGAATTTGAGTATTCTAGAAATGGAGTGTTCTGGAATTGCAGTATTCTAGAAATGTAGTGTTCTATAATTGGAATATTTTAGAATTGGAGTATTCTAGAGCTATATAAGCTGTGTCTGCTAATACAAAGCGACTATACTCTATTGATTGAGAAAGTTTGCAGTACCTCCAGCAGCGAATTGAAGAACTCGTATATCGAAAACGAAGAAAGATGGCAAAGATTTTCAATTACAAAGTTGTGGATTCTTCATTTATTATGGAAAGTTATGCTATTATTATGAAATTATTATTATTATTATGAAAGTTATATTGGTTTGCATGTAAATGTACACAGACGCTAAAAATTGAGTCAATGAAAAGCACACAATAGTTATAAAAAATGTCTCGCTTTGAACTACTAAGGTACTTCAAAATGAAATGACGAGAAACACGAATGAAAAAAATATTAGCCGTGTAATAAGCTCGTTTCAATTTATTTAAAAAAATATTCTTTTGCAGATGGAGTTCCGTGGACAAAACACCACCTGAACAGCTCTGGCGACCTCGATGGTACTACTGAGACTTCCAGATGTTGGGAGGCGAGAGAGACTATTGGGACAATAACTATTGGGAGTGGTTACATTTCGAACACTTGTCGCTGTTTCTCATTATCTGTTACTTATGTATTTTGTTTATGTGCTCCAGCCATTGGAAATAAAAAAAAATATTTTGTGTTAAAAATAAATCTTGTATAAAAATTGCAGATAACTGATGCAGTGCATTTATAATAATTTTTTATTGACCTCATTTTACTTTCCCTGCAATACATGGTAATGTATAGGGAAAGAATTGGAATCATGCCTGAAATCGCAACTCGAGTTTTCGACGGATCTACCCGTTTCGAGACTTCTAGAATAAGAAAAAACTATTTTTAGCGTGACGTCTGTGTGTGTGTGTGTGTCTGTTTGTCTGTCTGTCTGTCTGTTTGTCTGTCTGTCTGTCTGTCTGTGCAGATTTTGTATCCACTCTAACTAAAAAACTAATTGATCGAATTTCATAAAATTTGGTAGGTAAGTCACTGGTGGGTGACTCTGGTGCTAATTAATATTGGGTGCAATTCTAGATAAAAGGATCCGCCTTTTTTTTGCGAAATGGCCCTTAAAAATTGTATGTATCCGCTCTAGCTGAAAAACTAATGAACCGTCTTTCAAAAAATTCGGTAGATAAGTCGTTTGTGGGTCACCCTGGTGCTGATTAGATTTTGGTACGAATCGGAAAAAATAACCTGCTTTTTTTGCGAAATGGCCCTCAAAAATCGTCAAAATCTAAGCTAAAAAACTACGTATGTTCAAATATATCCTTTAAATGCTTGTTTTATACGTAATTTTTAACGATGAAAAGAATAAAACCGACCCCATTGCACTAGGACTTGCCGGTCTCGAGATATTTTTTTTTTGTATTTTCTCTAAGCCAACTTTGAAAATAAGTTCGGTTACCAATTGAGAACGAAAATTGAATTGAAAGTGAATTAAATTTAATTAAAATAAAGATAACGTAAATATAAGTCCGCAGGGAAAGTCATGTGCGGCCCACATCAATTTTTTTTATTTTCTACATAGTACATTCTATTTTCACTTTCCATGCAAAACATGGCAATGTATGGGGAAAGTATTGGAATCATGCCGAAAATCGCAACTCGAGTTTTCGACGGATCTACACGTTTCGAGACCTCTAGAATACGAAATAACCATTTTTAACGTGACGTATGTGTGTGTGTGTGTCTGTCTGTCTGTCTGTGTGTCTGTCTGTGCAATGTATGTATCCACTCTAACTCAAAAACTAATGGATCGAATTTCATAAAATTTGGTAGGTAAGTCACTTGGGTATGACCCTGGTGCTGATTAGTTTTTGGTACGATTCGTAAAAACAGAACCCGCCTTTTTTTGCGAAATGGCCCGTAGAAATTTTATGTATCCACTCTATCTAAAATACTAACTGACCAAATTTCACAAAATTTGGTAGATAAGTCACTTGTAGGATGATCTGGTGCTGATTAGATTTTGAAAGGAGCAACCTGCCTTTTTTAACGAAATGGCCCGCAAAAATCGCCTAAATCTAAAATAAAAAAACTACGTATGCTCAAATATATCCATTAAATACTTGTTTTATACGTAATGGTTAACGAAGAAAAGAATAAGACCAACTCCATTACACTAGGACTAGCCGTTCTCGAGATATTTTAGCTTTTTCGTATTTTCTCTACGCCACCTTTGAAACTAGGTTCAGTGACCAAATGAGAACGAAATTGAATTCAAAGTGAATTAAATTGAAATAAAATAAAGAGAACGTGGATATAAGTCTGCAGAGAAAGTCATGTGTTGCCCACATAAGATTTTTACTTTCCCTGCAATACAGGTAATGTATAGGGAAAGTATTGGAATCATGTCGAACATCGCAACTCGAGTTTTCGACGGATCTACACGTTTCAAGACCTCTGGAATACGAAAAAACCATTTTTAGCGTGACGTCTGTGTGCGTGTCTGTGTGTCTGTCTGTCTGTGCAGATTTTGTATCCACTCTAACTAAAAAACTAATGGACTGAATTTCACAAAATTTGGTAGGTAAGTCACTTGTGAGCGAGTCTGGTGCTGATTAGTTTTGGGTACGATTTGGGATAAAAAAAAACCCACCTTTTTTTGCGATATGGCCCGCAAAAGTTTGTATCTACTCTAACTAAAAAACTACTGGACCGAACTTCACAAAATTCGGTAGATGAGTCACTTGTGGGTTACCCCGGTGCTGATTAGATTTTGGTACGATTCGGAAAAAAATAACCTGCCTTTTTTTGCAAAATGGCCCTCAAAAATCGTCAAAATCTAAATTAAAGAACTAGGTATACTCAAATATATCCATTAAATGCTCATTTAATACGTCATTTTTAACGTCGAAAATAATAAGACCAACCCCATTACACTAGGACTAGCCGTTCTCGAGATATTTTAGTTTTCCGTATTTTCTCTACGCCACCTTTGCAAATAAATCCGGTTACCGAATATGAACGAAAATTGAATTAAAAGTGAAATAAATGTAATTAAAATAAAGAGAATGTTAATATAAGTCTGCCGGGAAAGTCATGTGCTGCCCACTTCAGATTTTTACCTTCCCTGCAATACACGGTAATGTATAGGGAAAATATTGGAACCATGTCGAAAAATCGCAACTCGAATTTCTGTCGAATCTACACGTTTTGGGATCTCTAGAAAACGAAAAACTACTTTTGTGTGACATGTGTGTGTCTGTCTGTCTGCCTTTGTATCTGTCTGTGTGTCTGTCTATGCAATGAATGTATCCACTCTAACTCAAAAACTAATGGACCGAATTTCATAAAATTTCGCAGGTAAGTCACTTATATGCGACCCTAGTACTGATTACTTTTTGGTACTATTCGGAATAAAAGAACCCGCTTTTCTACAAAATGGGCCGCAAAAGTTGCCTGAATCTACTCAAGCAGAAAAACTATATGATCAAATTTCACAAAATTTGGTATATAAGTCATTTGTGTATTACCCTGGTGCTGATTCGATTTTGGTACGATTTCGAAAAAAATAACCTGTCTTTTTTGCGAAATAGCTCGCAAAAATGGACAAAATCTAAAATAAAAAACTGCGTATGCTCCAATATATCAATTAGATGCCTGTTATACGCGTAATTTCTAACGATGAAAAAAATAAAACCAACCCCATGACGACTAGCCGTTCTCGAGATATTTTAGTATTTTTGCATTTTCGCTATGCCACTTTAGAAAATAAGTCCAGTTACCAAATGAGAACGAAAATTGAATTAAAGCTGCATATTCAATGTAATTTTAAATAATTATGGGTGTTAATTTGTGCAATTAAGCTCAAGGAATTAATGAAGAAATAAAGACAAAGTGAATATGAGTTTGCAGTAATAGGCATGTGCTGCCCACATCATATTTTTTATTTTCTACGCTTTTTTACTTTCCCTGCAATACATGGCAATGTATAGGGAAAGTATTGGAATCATGTCGGAAATCGCAACTTGAATTTTCGACGGATCTACAGTCTACACGTTTCGAGACCTCTAGAATACGAAAAAACCATTTTTAGTGTGACGTCTGTGTGTGTGCCTGTGTGTCTGTGTGTCTGTCTGTGTGTCTGTTCGTCTGTCTGTCTGTGCAGATTTTTTATCCACTCTAACTAAAAAACTAATACACCGAATTTCACAAAATTTTGTGGGTAAGTCACTTGTGGGCGGGTCTGGTGCTGATTTGTTTTATGTACGATTCGGGATAAAAGAACCCGTATTTTTTTGCGAAATGACCTGCAAAAATTGTATCCACTCTAGCTGAAAAATTAACGGACCGAATTTCACAAAATTCGGTAGATGAGTCACATATAGTTCACCCTGGCGCTGATTAGATTTTGGTACGATTCAGAAAAAAATAACCTGCTTTTTTTGCAGAATGGCCTGCAAAAATTGTCCAAATCTGAACTAAAAAGCTACGTATGCTCAAATAAATCCATTAAATGCTTGTTTAATACGTAATTTTTAACGAAGAAAAGAATAAGTACAACCCCATTACACAAGGACTAGCTGTTCTCGAGATATATTAGTTTTTTCATATTTTCTCCACGCCACCTTTGAAAATAAGTCCAGTTATCAAATGAGAACGAAAATTGAATAAAAAGTGAATTAAATGTAATTAAAATAAAGACAGCGTGAATATAAGTCTGCAGGGTAAGTCATGTGCTGCCCACATCTGATTTTTCTTTATAAACTCATTAAATTGAATTTATTTGCACAAAATAACACTAAATTTTCATTTTTAATTCAATTTCTGTTTTTATTTGGTGAATGGACATTTTGCCGAAGGTGGCATTACAAAAATGCCAAAAATCTCAAATATCTCGAGAAAGGTTAGTCCTAGAGTAATGGAGTTGTTCTTATTTTATTACTCGTCAAAAATGACTTCTACAACAGACATGTAATTGATATATTTGAATATATAGTCTTTATTTTAGACTTTGCGGACTATTTTGTTTAAAAAGGCAGGTTGTTCTTTTCCGAATCGTACCAAAATCTCATCAGCACCAGAGTATTTCACAAGTAACTTATCTTCCGAATTTTGTGAAATTCGGTCAATTAGTATTTCAGCTAGAGTGGATACATGGGATTTTTGGGGGCCATTTCGCGAAAAAAGGCGGGTTCTTTTTTTTCCGAATCATACCAAAAACTAATCAGCACTAGGGTCACACCCAAGTGACTGATATATTCAATTTTATGAAATTCGAGCCATTAGTTTTTTAGTTAGGGTGGATACATACATTGCACAGACAGACACACAGACAGACACACAGACAGACAGACAGGCGCAAATACGTTACGCCAAAAATTGTGTTTCTGTATTCTAGTGTTCCCAAAATGTGTAGATCCGTCGAAATCTCGAGTTGCGATTTTCGGCATGATTCCAATTATTTACCTATATATTACCATGTATTGCAGGGAAACTAATAAAAATGAAGAAGAATATATATTAGAAATTACTAATAAAAACTCATTTTTTGCTCTGTAGATCACAATATATTTAACCATTTATTTATAGACATTTATAAGATTCGTATGAATTATTCCGAATATTATACCTATTACCAGTCTAGATATATGCGCTCCATTTTCAAAAGTTTTTTTCAGAAAAATACATTCCTTCTGACAAAATCAAAACCTTTATATCGTCTGCGAAAATCAACTCCGTAATAGCATATTTATTCCTTCAAAAATGCAAAGCATTTCAAATCTTACCTCTAGTTCCATTTTGAAAATGATGAATCTCCAAACGATTTAATCCAAAAGCTTTTGAAAATGGAGTTAGTTTTTATATCACTCCGGCGCTCCAAATGTATGATTGAATACTGTTTTTTACCAGAAATAATATTTGAGTAGTATACCGAATATGTTATTCCGACTAGTTTAAAATAAAAAATGCTTCTTTTTATTTTTCAGCAATATTTTGTATTATTTTTTTCAATCTTCTGATAAGTCTTTAAAAAGAACTTAGATATAATTCATATGTTTATTATTTTGCTATGTGACTGTCTTCAGATTTGACACTATAAAACTATGGTGTGCACAACATGTTTTTTATACAGCTTTTTTAATGTTTTCAATATTTTGATAATCTTTTTAAAAGAATTTAATCCATATGTTTATTTTTTTTATTGGACAGGCTTCTGATTTATGTGATCTGAAACTATTATGTGTCTAACACTTGACATTTTTTATATATAGATATTTTTATCTTATTATTGTAAAGAACCTGGCTGCCCCAACCGGGAATCGAACCCTGGTTCACCGAACTGGCCAATGGACGCTCTACCGTTGAGCTACTGGGAAGAAATTACAAGCTTCCATCGTCGAAGTAGACTTTGTAGTTTGCACCCTCTAACGTCAGATTGGCGGGCAACTGACAATCTGTCTGACCACTTCCTGCTATTTTTACCTCATGTTAGTCTCCTTCTATTTTTACCTCAGGTTAGCCTCCTGCTATTTTTACTTCAGGTTAGCCTCCTGCTACTTTTACCTCAAGGTAGCCTCCAGCTACTACTATTTTTACTCAGGTCAGTATCCTGTGTGGTCGTTATCCTCTTAATTTGAAATCGGCACTTAATATTCCAGAGTTCACTGAATCCGTACTAGTCATATTAGGGTCACTTTCAGACCTCTGACATTCTTGACATCCTACAGGGTTGATTCGTTCGGGCGCCATTGTAAAGAACTTTGTTGTCTCAACCGGGAATTGAACTCTGGATCTCCGAACTGGCCAGCCCACGCTCTAGCGTTGAGCTACTGGGACGAAATTGCAAGCTCTTATCGTCGAAGTGAACTCTGCATAGTTTTCAATCTGTTAAGCCTTTAAAAATATCTCAGATATGATTCATATGTTTATTGTTCTTTTATGCATTTGCACATATTTAAGGCATTCTCAAAATGCGATGAGTTCAATTCATGATTTTTATACAGCTTGTTTTATCTTTTTAGTCTTTTTAAAGAACTCACATATAATTTATATAGTATTTATTATGCTTTCATGTGACTACCTGCAGATTAAGGGCACTCTATAATTATATATTCATCACGGGATTTTCCTATAGCTTATTTTATTGCATTGTCCTCATCGTTTGATAAACCGTATGATCTGAGATATAATCAAACACACACACACACATACACACACGCACACACACACACACACACACACACACACATATATATATATATATATATATACATATATATATATTTCAGCATCTCCTAGCTACGGATGTCCCTTGGAAAAGTCCATTGTCTCGGAAATACTTTTATTTGGCTTTCATTCTTTCATTTTTATGTGTGAATTTGTCACAATTTTATTTGGGCGCTGATAAAGGCTTAACTCCAATCGTTGCTTTTTTGCTTGATGTTATACTGCTCTTTACCATATCTTGGATATTCACTATGCATGTTAATACAGCGAACAAGGGATTTAGTACCTGTATTACATATGACCGGCTTTTTCGTAAAATTTTAAAATAATTTTATTTGGGTGTTGATACAGGTTTAACCACAATTGTAGCTATTTCTGCTTTATGTATTATAGTTCTATCATTTCTCTTGATCATTTACCATTTATGTAAAATAGGGAACAAGGGGTTTAGTACCTGTTTTGTGCACTTTCTCGTGGACGTCATTGAGTGACACTATTTTTCATGAGGTCTTCAAACACTATGATTTAATAGGGGAATAGTCATAAGTATTTGACTCTATTACAAGAAATTAAAATTTTTACATTCTTACACACACACACACACACACACACACACACACACACATATATATATATATATATATATATATATGTATATATATATATATCTATATATATATATATATCTGGACATATATATCTGGACACCCTGTATATATATATATATATATATATACAGGGTGTCCAGAAAGTTGCGGAACGGCGCAATATCTCGAGAAATACACTTCGGATCAAAAAATAAAAAAACACGTATTCAATATTTTTAGGAAATCTATCCAATGATACCAAAATTGACCTTTGAAACAACTGGGCAGTTTTGAAATCTTCAATGGGAACCCCCCAGTTTTTATTGCAGATTTGGATTCTCCAGAAAAAATTACATACATTTGACCTACAATTTTGATTCAAGCACCCCGATCATGAGAGGGAAGAGGAGTTGCAGAGAAAAGGACTCATGTTAATCAGGCACCCCGAAGGGAACAGAAAACTACAACGTCCACATTGTTGTTCCTGAGTAGTGCTAAAAGCAGTTTTGAACCGTTTCCTAAACTGAAGTCAACAATTGTGGCTGGAGTGAACGGTTAGCGGGGGGGGGGGGAGGGGATCAATTTTAGCATCGTTAGATAGTTTTTTCAAAAACATTGAACACGTAATTTTTTATTTTTCTATCCGAAGTGTATTTCTCGAGACATTCCCATTTTTAAACGCTTGTGCCCCACTTCCGTTTTTCTCGATTATAGCACCGTTTGTGGAAGCAAAAATTAAAAATCGTCGTTCAAATGTATGTAATTTTTTCTGGAGAATCCAAATCTGCAATAAAAAATGGGGGTCCCATTGAAGATTTCAAAGTTGCCCCACCCTCTCCCCCAGGAGGGGGGAGGGGGTCAATTTTGGTATCATTCGATAGCTTTTCTAAAAATATTGGAAACGTGTTTTTTTATTTTTTGATCCGAAGTGTATTTCTCAAGATATTACGCCGTTCCGGAACTTTCTGAACACCCCGTATATATATATATATATATATATATATATATATATATATATATATATATACAATAATTGTTTGAACATCTAATGATAGAATAGAGAGAAGTTGCAACTCAAAAATCGAACTTTAAAAAAATACCTACATAATGAAAAGAAGTATTAAATAGAGGATCACCAATCAAATGGAAAAGAAAATGCAAATTGCTAGTCATCAAGCTAAAGATAATCAACAAATATCAATGGAATGGAATCGGAAATTGAAAAACATATAAAATCTGAGCATTAAAGCTATACCCACGGATAAGCGCTAGAACTAAATAAATGAATTTTGTATTTTGAAAAAACTCTTCGCTAGGTCCAAGTATTTAATCAAAATGAACACAAAATGTGTGTTTCTGAGTTTAGAGGTAGATAATATCTATAAACTCTAAAAACTTGGACTACACGTATAAAGATAGAAAAATAAAGGAAACAAGAATACCTGGAATAGAAAAATTGCAAGTGTACAAACCACTTGCATATATATGTAGCAAAGCTTTACTAACTTATTTTTCAAAATCCGTAGCTTATCTTTAATTTTGTTAGCTCCCATTGAATTTTATAAATATGCATATTTATGATTAATGCTAGTGTATAGAGCGATTATTTTTTTTTCAATTTTACGCTACTTATTGCAATGTGTCTCGTAACTCATTGGTTTATGTCTCTTTAGTTTAAATATTGTTACGAATATATAAAACATTACACAGTGCTCTGCCATCCAGCAAGGAGAAAACACTTTTACAGGCAACTATTGCAATTGCGTGAAAGTAGGGTTGGCGACTTTTCGGAGCATGAGTGTCAGATTTGGAGACATATCGCCAACTATTCGACTTTTGGTGAGTTTCCGAATCTATTAGAACTTCGAAATATCCACTAGTTTCGGAGATACGACCACTTTCTAGAAATTTCTATGGAGAGTATTTAAGAGTGTTATCGCTCATTTGGAAAGTAGTTGATGTGAGCTAAATTGAATTGTTTGATACTGTAGTGTTTTTTAGTATCTGTTATTTTATGAATTTGTTGAATATTATTATACCTAACAGTTGTTTAATGATATTTTATGATAGTTATCGAATTATTTGCTGTACATTCTTTGTTTCTGTTTAATGTTCGATTTGATTTGATTACTCTGAACTTAGATTATGCTTAGATTATGATTATTAAGATTATTATTTTGATTATGATTAGATTATGATTGTTATTTTGATTATGCTTATCTGGCCCATTGGAGTTTACGTTTATAAAACCCTGAATCGGCTAATACGGAAGAAGTTTGCGCCATCTGTGTGTGTGTGAGTCCATGGAAGCGATATCTCACGAACGAATGAAGCGATTCAACCGAAATTTGCTATAAATATTACAATGGGTGAATAGCAGAAGTTCATTGATCTTAAACGCGATCGAACGTTCGGAAGATCCCTAAATTTTTAATTGAAATTTTGAAAAAAATCATAAAAATATCATAATTTTTAATAATGTTACGTAAATCATCATTTTTTATGTAATTTGTCATTGGAGAGCGAATAACACAAATTTTACAAAGATAGCATGATCGTTTCTCAAAATATTGCACGTTATTCTAATAAATTTATTAAAAATATTACATAAAATTAGAAAAAAAAGGTAATACATATTAAGAATAGTGAAATGTTTTACCTTTTCATGCAGTATTATGAAATAAAATTGATAACGTTTGTTCCATTTACGAGAGAAAATGCTTGTGCAATTGTTTTGTATTTTTGCGACCAACACTTCCCCAATAGTCATTTATATAAAAGCTCTTCTCTTTGTCTGTGTGTGTGTGTGATCCTTTGCGAAAAATTTGACGAACTTGTTGACTATTTAACGAAATATCGACAACTTATCTATATGTCGCCGTAGGTTGACAAAAATATCGTCATGAAGATAAATTAATTAAAACGACACCAAATTAATGAAATCACTATTAAAATATTTTAATATATGTATGCTATTGCTTATTGCTGATGCTAACAACATTGATAATTTTCAATTTAGAGTTCATGACATATATAAGTAAATTGGGTACTTTAAAATAGGTTTAGATGTCGCCATCCTGAAAAACGTTTAATATACAATTCAACGTTATAAAAAGATGCCGTTGATTTTATACATTGTTTTTTTACTGCGAATGTGAAACATGTAAATTAATTGCATTGTATAAGGAAAGTCATGTGCTGCACATATCAAATTTGTTGCTCAAAAAGTGGCTACATAGTGCTGCCCTGATGAAGTATGCTGCTATTTGCCTCTGAAATAAGTTAGTACCTTAAATAACCTTGTATTCTATTAAACTAATGAAATATGTATTTTTGCACCTTGTACTTTTTTCAAAATATGACTCGACTGTAACATTTGTAAAAAAAAAATAAAATCAGGGTTGAGAGAGGTTCGACAAATACAAAATATTTCCCGGCTTCCAGAACTTTTCTGAAATTAATCACGTAAAATGAAACATCCATTGTAACAGTTGCTTAAATAACAACACCACATAAAAAACTCGTTTTTGGGGATTAAACTTAACCCACCCTTGACGGCAGATGTCTGGGAGGAAAGGGTTAGTCCAGGGCATTTCACAGGGCAGCTGTTGCTCCAAAAGTCGCATCGCCGTTTAATTATTTTTTGAAACACAAGTGGCAAGTTACGGAGAAAAGTAAGAAAAAAAATTATATTGAAAACTTTCCTCATTTGACAACTGCAGTTAAACGTGCGTTTCAAACTTTTTTTTTGTTCGTTAAATCTGTTTGTACATGCACGTGTTACAGCGAGTTTCAGCATAAAGGGATATTTAGTATCAGCTTAGCGATTTTGTTTGTTATTTCTATAAACAGAATCATAGAGAAAACGCATTGTTCTTTTATTAAAAAAATCTGATGTGGCTATTACATGGTTTTTTACTTAATACAATTGCCTTAACTTTTTTCACATTGTGCACTACATCTACGACACAATGCTTTTGGTATTGAATTAATATGACGTAAATTAAAATTGGGCGCTTTTGTTAACTTATGAATTTATTTGTAAAAGTAAACTTATAAATGGAAATTTGAAAATATAGAACTTATTTGTAAAGATAAAATTATTCATATTCACTTGCAAAGTCCACATGCATTTTACATTTAATTAATATCCCTCCAAATAAATGACAACGGGTGAAATTTTTGGTGTGAAAATGCAAAACTAGTATAATTGACCGGAGTTTGGTTGAACTCGACTGTCTCTTACCAGAATCCGTTTTTAAGTAGCTTGTAATATATATATATATATATATATATATATATATTACAAGCTACTTAAAAACGAATTCATTCATATCATCGAATCATTCATATGACAGGACCGCACAGCGATCAAAGGACCGCAGCTCTCACATCCGTTGCTATATACCTTTCCCTTAAGTCAGCAGTTCTGTTGGCTATTTTTGTTGTGTTATTGCTCTCGTCCTCGTTTCTATCCTGGTCTCGTGATGATTTTTATTATCACTCCGGAGGTTGGCTTGAGCCAAAGCTGGCGACCAGGAGTGAAAAGGCCGCGGCGTTTATGACGAGCTCGTTGAACTGGGGAGTAAGGTCACAACCCCTTACCGCCATAAAGTAAGCTTTTTGCTAAGCCTTCCTTCATTTTTTCAATGTTTATTCACTTTTTATCTTTTAATTTTTTAAATATATATATATATATATATATATATATATACATATTGCAAATTTTAAAAGAAAATGTTTGAAAAATCTGTATCCTTGGCCCAAATCATCACAATTATAGCATATCACCCTTCATTTTAAAGGTCTTAAAAATATTTCGATTTATATCAAGTTATTTGACAATATACTTCCTCGGGGGGGGGAGTAACTCGCCCCTAAGGGGCTAATGACGTCGTGGCTGTTTTTCACTACGATGATTGAAACTATAAATGTTCGCAATCATTGACTCAAAAATAATCCCTTTTATGCATGTCAAATTTTGTCCTATGCTGCCGTGTAAAGAAAACTTAAAAATTCGAATCAATTTCGAAGTTTTCGCTCGAATTTCAAAACAGTCTGTCTAATTCCAGAATTTTTGATAATAAAGTTGTATATAAAGTTTTGTGAAAATCCAGTAATATTTGTGGCAGCTATAGTGTACACAAAAAATAGACCACAGGCAGACCGACAGGCAGACGGAAATCCCTTTAAAAATAGTCAGACCGTCAGTCATATACATTTGTTCACTGAGAGAGAGAGAAGGAGAAAATTTTCTCCTGAAATTCACGTCAGTTATGTAAAAGAGCAGGAACACATCAAAAGAGCAAACTCGGCGGGGACTAACGAGTTGCCAACACTAAAAAAAAGGAGGTGTAGAAAAAAGGAAAAAAAATACTCGCGTGCAGGAAGCGATTGCAGCAGAAACAGGACGCCAGGACACGCCTCAGAAGCAACGGATATCATCAAAATTTTTGGGCAGCTTGCGCTGATCCCAACATCATCATCTTCTTCATCATCATCATCCTCATAGCTTCACCAGTTTCCCACCTGGCCAATCACAACCCTCCTAGGTAGGCTCGGAGCAAGTTGTCGTCCAGGACTCCAGTCCTGCCACAAAAGTTCGGACAATTAATTTGCTAAGCTGCTTCTTCATCTGTGATCCGTGTAGATTTGTCCAATGTTTGCGTCCACCAGCCAGCTTTCAGAAAAAGGGGTTGCAGCATAAAAATATGATGTCTAACTTAAACTTGTGTAGATGTTTGAAAACCGCTGGTCAAAAAAACAATAATGTGAAATGGAATTTCAAGAGAACAGAATTTCAACAAAACATCAGCCAAAATTTTTCACCTCTCTCAGCAACAAAGTTTCAAAAACATTTTTCACAAGAGATCATTTACTTTTGATCTTCAAAAAAAATTTCATTAAATTTTCAAAAATTTTCAAATTCAAACTTTCCATTTTCAAATTCAAATTACTTAAATTATTTCAATTACTTTATATTAATTTCAATTTTAATTTCAATTTTATTTTAATAAATCATTTACTTTTTCCAAAATTCAAAATTTCCTTCAGAAATCAAGATTTCCTCCCTTTTTACTTAGGGGAACAACAAATTACCACCACCATTTAAATTATTTTCATTCAAGAACTTAACAAAATAATCAAACATTTTTTTTTTTTTTTTTTTTTTTTTACATTAAAACACATCAATATAATCAAAGTCAATCAAGACAGGACTCTCGAAAAATTTTAAAGTCCAAGGAGAGTTAATTAACAAATTTACTTATTATTTAAATTATAATATAAACATTCATAAATTATAGTTCACAAAATCAATTACTTATTTACTTTTTTAACTTAATGCAAGATTTCCAATAAATTTTTAAAATCACAACAATTTTTTCATAAATTCTATTTTAAAAGACAATATTGAAATATAAAACTTAAACAAGTATAAACTTTAACTTAAAATGAAATCTTTTCTTGCAAAATTTAATTTCTGTAAAATTGTGAACTCAACCAAAATTTAATATTGTGAAAATCTTTTATTCCTAAGATTATAAGGTGTACGTGTATTTCTGTTTGTCATGTAATACTGATTTTGGTGTGGTGTATAATTATTTCTAAAGTTATTGTTGTAAATGATTCTTCCATTTCCTCTATTATCAAAGTTATTTGAATTATTTCTATGTGCATATTGTTGACTTCTATTAGCATGAAAGTTTGATCCAGTATGAACAGCATTTTCATTTACCCTTTTATTTGGCAAATTAAATCTTACTCTTTTCACAGTTTTTTTGTTTTGAGATCTTTCTGCAGGATTCGCTAAACACGATTTTAGTTTCACAGAGTCTTTCTCAGCGGTGATCACTGGAGTAAGTTTATTTGACTTAGAGTTCAATTTTTGACTTTCAGTAGTTTGTTTTGAAAATTTTTGCAATTCCTCTCTTCTTGGAGGTAAAAGAGTCAGTCTGTTCACATGAACCAGTTGTTCATTTTTGGGATTCATCACATGTCTGATCAAAAAGTTAACAGCAGAAGTTTGTTTTATCACTTTAAAAGGACCTTTATTAAAGGAGCTCAGTTTTCTTGACTGGCCTTGAGGTAAAAAGGGAGTGTAAAGATACACTAAATCACCAACTTTAATATTGGGCATCTTTGCTTTCTTATGTTGTTGCAAAATTTGTGAATTTTCAGCTTTTTCTAAGTTACTTTTTACTACATCATATGTTCTTTTAAGTCGGAATCTCATGTCTTCACCATAATCATATGTTGATTCATATGTCGGAGGTTTAAATCCAGCAATCAAAGTATTTGGAACTGTTAAGTCTCTACCATAGAGTAAATAAGCAGGCGATTCACCCGTAGAAGCATGTATGGCATTTCTATGTGCTAATAAAGCAAAATGTATCAGATTATCCCAATTATCTTTATCGTTATATGCAATATTTTTCAAGGATCTGACCAAAGTACCATTTAATCTTTCAACACAACCATCTACAGATGGCATGTAGGCAGTAGTAGTATTCTTTATTATTCCTAATTTCTTATAAAAACATCTTGCTGTTCTAGAAACAAAATTCGTCCCTTGATCCGAGACGATGAATTTGGGTATACCATGCTGAGCCATGTAGTGCTCTAAGCAATTCAAAATGTCTTCAGTTTTAATTGAAGCTAAGGGATATGCTTCAGGCCATCTTGTAAAATAGTCAGTTATGACAAGTATGAATTTATTTCCAGATCTTGATATAGGTAATGGTCCAACACAATCTATGGCGATACGCTCAAATGGATATGTGGATCTTGAAAATCTTTGTATGGGTGCTTTGTTATTTCTAAAACCACGATTTACCACACAAATTTCGCATGATGCAACATAATTTTGGGTTTGGGAATACATTCCCTGCCAAAAATATTTTCTACTTACAGAAGCTAAAGTTCTTCTAAATCCACAATGTGCATAAGTAGGACAATCATGATGCAGCCATAAAATTTCAGACACAAGTTCCTGCGGAACAACAACTCTTTCTTGTTCTTGATGTCTACGCTTAGGGTACCTGTGCGTACACCACAGTATATCATCTTTTCTAAAAAATACCAAAGTTTGTGGGTAAGGTTTTATGTTTTTATCTAAGAGATCTATAATTTTATTGCACCTTGGGTCAGATTTTTGAGCATTCTTAATTCTTATGAGCAAGGTGGGACAAGTAAATGTTTGTTCCAATTGACCAATTTGTATGTTATTTTCACTTTGAATTTCACTTTCATTATTATTAACAGCACAAATTTCATTTTCTTCATTTGTATTTGCTGGATTCAAATTGACTTCTGATTCTCTTCTATTGCTACTATTAGTATTGTTTACATTATTAGAACTTTGAGAATTTTGATTTACACTTGGAAAATTTTGATTAACATTTTGATTTATAACTTTATATTGTGACACAAATCTTTGTGGAATATTGTCAATAGTATTTGTACATTCATCTACATTTCTTGACATATAATCAGCAACAACATTTGCTTTTCCTGGTTTATGTACTATTTGATAATCAAACTGTGATAGAGATGCGATCCATCTTGCCAATCTAGATGTAGGATCTTTTAATTTAAATACAAAGGACAACGATTTTTGGTCACAAAAAATTGTAAAAGGTTTTCCAATTAAATAATGTTTGTAATAGTTAGTAGCCCATACAACGGCTAATGCTTCTCTTTCGACAACACTGTATTTACATTCTGCTTCGCTAAGCTTTCTGCTTGCGTAAGATATTGGATGCAAAATTTTATTCTCATCTTCTTGAGACAAATAGCTACCTAAAGAGTGATTTGATGCGTCGGTATGTAAAATAAATGGTTTTCTAAAATCTGGAAGGGTCAAAATAGGTTTTGATAGAAGTTTTCCTTTTAAAATTTCAAAAGATTTTTGAGCTTCATTAGTCCAAATAAATTTCTTTTTACTTTCATTATTCTTAGTTTTCAATAATTCTGTTAATGGCAAAGTCAGTTCTGCATAGTCTTTTATGAATTTTCTATAGAATCCGGTGAGTCCAAGAAATTGTCTCACATTCTTAATTGATTTAGGAATTTTGAATTTCTCTACAACTTCTAAATTATGAGTATCAGGTTGTACTTTTCCATTTGATACCAAAAATCCAAGATACTTAATTGTTTTTCTGAAAAAATGGCATTTACTTGGTTTCAATTTAAGACCATGTTTACTTAATCTTACAAAAATCTCTTCTAGTTTTTTCAAATGTTCTTCGAATGTTCTTGAAGCAACTATAATATCATCTATGTAAATTCCAGATATGCCAGCCAGCACCAGAGACATCAGTCTCTGAAAGGATGCAGGCGCATTCTTAAGACCAAATGGGGTTCTGGTCCATTCAAAGTGGCCATCAGGTGTTGAAAAGGAAGTCTTTGGGTAATCATCAGGATGTAAACACAATTGGTAAAATCCACTGGTTAGATCCAGGGTAGAAAAATACAAGGCTCCAGACAAGTTATCGATTAATTCCGATATATTTGGAATCGGATAGTTCTCAACAATAGTGATATTATTTAACTTTCGGAAATCCGCTACCAAACGGTAACTTCCATCAGGTTTCTTAACAAAAAGCACTGGAGTATTGTAAGGTGAAGTACTGCGCTGAATGATTTTTGCATCAAGGAGTTCGTTTACCTGGCGTGAAAGTTCTTTCTGTAAATTATGTGGAATGCGGTATGGCTTTTGCCTAACAGGTATGTTAGATTCAAGATTAATTTCGTGCAAAATAGTGTCACATCCAGACAATTCTTTCATATTTTTAGCAAAAACATGTTTATATTTACTTAGTAATTTCAAAAGCAAATTTTTTTGTGCAATATTCATATGTTTCAAATCAAAATCTCCTCCCCATGCATCAAATGTTTCATTTTCTTCAATACAGTTTTTAATGTCAACTCTATTATTTATGTCAATATCAGATTCATGGATGTTTTCGAAAGTTCCCAATTTCATACCTTTGTTTATATAAACAACTTTTTCAGATGGATTTGCAACTTTAGCATACAAAAAGTCATTTTCAGGAATTTTGTGGATACTTCTGGCTACGAAAATTTTGTTTGCAGAAAATTCTTTATTATTGATAGGTTCAAGCAAAATTGTCGTGTCTTTTTCAATTTTGTAATTTCTTTTTAATTTAATAAAAGATTCTGAAAATGGGTGTAGAACACATTTGTTGAAAGCTTTGGCAATCCCTATTGCCTGGTTTTGTTGTGAACTTCCTTCATCATGTTTATCACAATCTGTCTGAAATATTTCATTGTTACTGGTATTGTCTTTTGTCAAAAATCTGTCTGTATGTACATTGTCATTCATTTGTCTTTCATGTAAATCATTTTCACATTCATAATTTGACCTTTCATTTCCATTTGCATCAAAATTTCTAAAATCAACATCTCTAAATTCATTATGAAAATTGTTTTGTTCAAATAAATATCCATTATTACACTTATTTTCATAATTTCTTGAAAAATTTGTGTCTTTGGATCTATAATCTACATCATTTGTAAAATTGTAATTTCTTCTGTCAAAATCATGGCTTATTGCATAACTCTCGATTGGTTTAAATTGTACATCATCAGAAATCACAGTAAAACTTTGTGATTCGGTAAATTCAGTAAAAGGAATACTACAGTACAAAAAATTCACACGTTTATGTCTATATGTAATTGTCACTTGTTTCTCATGTAAAAATGTATTTCCCAAAATCATGTTGTACCTTCCTGGGGCAGGTGTATTTAAAATGCAGCATTCAATCATATCTCTTTCATTTCCAATAATAATGGGAAAAGAAGCTTTTCTCTCAACCAAAATATTTTGACTTCCAATTCCTCTCAAAATAGTGGATGTATGCTTTAATTGTACTTTTCTCGGATTGATTTTGTGTAAAGCATTACTATAGATAATGTTTATAGAACTTCCAGTGTCGATTAAGGCATTTAGTGTGACATCTTCAACAAAAACTTGAATAATAGGAAAATTGTTTTGGCAAGGATTCTCGATTTCCGTCATAAAACTAACTTCAGAATTTCGTCTATTAACTAGTGGAGATTGAAAATTTTGTGTTCTAAAATTTTGTCTTCTAAATTGCCTTCTATTACCAAATCTATTATTAAAATATCTGTTATTTCTTCTATATCCAAAATTATTGAAGTTTTGTGATTTATAATTATCAAAAGAATTTCTAAAATTTGAATTTCTATATGAACTGTTACGAAAAGGTCTTCCAAAAATATGAGAGTTCTTTCTTGGAGAATAATTTTGATATGGACTTTTAACATACCACTCTTCTTCCTGTGAGGCAACTGGAATTCTTCTTTGACTGAAACGGTTTCTATTTTCAGATCTTTTGGATGGTGTAGAAGTTCTGAAAGATGTTGATGGTTTATGTTTCTTCTTTACTGGAATATCTTCCCAATCTTCTTCCAATTCATTTTCATTGTATCTGCTTGTAGAGGGCGTATCCAGGAAAGATTCTTCAAAACTGGAATTGCTCTTTTCCAGATCTTCTCTTATTTCATTCAGTCTTTTCTTCCTTTTCTCTGAATTTTCACTAAATTTTCTTCTTAATTTCTCAAATTCTTTCTTCTTTAAATTTAATTCATTCTTCAACTCTTCAATTTCCTGTTTAGTGTCTTTTTCAATTCTCACAGCATTTATATCTTCTGTCATTTCTTCTAGCTCTTCATTCTGCACTTCTTCTTCCAGAATGGCAATTTCTTTTGCAGCTTCAAATGACTGTGGATTTGCAGATAAGACAGCTTTTCTAAAAAGGATTTTCAGCCCTTTTTTAAAGGAGTTGAGCAAAATAGCAGTTCTCAAGGAATCTTCATTACCAGACACAACATCTTGCGGAAAGGCAACATAGGATTCGGCTTCTATGCGATTCGCATAATCACGTACGCTTTCATTTGTCATTTGTTTACAGTTGACCAGGGAAGCGACATTCTTGGCAATATTTTCTTTTTTCATAAAATTGTCCTTGAGTGTATTCACTAATTCTGAAAAATTCGTGCTTTGGTTTAGTTTCGGGATGGATTTTATCAGTCTTTCAGCACGACCAGATAACTTCAATTTCAATACGAAAATTTTATCTCTATTAGACCATTCGGCATGGTCAGCGACAAGAAGGAATTTCTCCAAAAATTCGTGAAAAGATTCATTTGCATTGCCAGCAAAACTTGGAATGGATCCAAGGAACTGAGATCCAACTCCAATTTTCATTTTGTTAGAGTCTCTGACAGCGGAAGCCGATCTGCCAGCATTTGGAGAAAGTCGTGGTGGAGACACCGAAGGGATACGGTGGTTGGACACACTTGGATGAGCAGAGGAGTCTCTACTCCTGCTTGCTCTCGTATTTCTAGATTTAGGCATTTTAGCACAAGGTTTTTCACCAGAAAATTTCAAATTTATCACGAAGCACAGTTTATTGTGGAAAATTGATTTCACTTTTTCACCAATATGTGATCAACAAGAGGATCTGACTTGATCCATTGAGTAACACAGTTCTTGTGAAGAACAAGTCAGAAACACAATATTTGTGAAATTGCCAGAACTTTTGCAACCAGCAAAATAATTTGTATGTGAAGATAATGTCAGAAAACAATCACTGAATTTCTGTGTGATAATGCAGCACCTAGTCAAGTAATAGTAGGAAAAACAACAATATTGTATGTGAATGTGCCAACAACTCTGATTTTTATAAACTATCAGTAAGACCAAAACACTGATGATTGTGGCTACCAGCAATACCAACTGTATGTGAAATATGTCGTTTCTCTGATTTCCACGCACTATCAGAAAACCGAAAACGTTGATGACTGTAGCGACTAAGGGTGCTATCTGTATGTAAACTATGTCAGTATTTCTGATATACAATCAGTGTATGTGAATCTGCCAGACCAGGTTTGTGTTGATAATACAGTGTCGAGTCAGGTAAATGTTGGGTGAACAATCACCTCTGTCAACATAGGTGAGTAACCAACTGTATGTGAAAGATGTCGAGAAAAATTTTCTTTTCTTTTTAATATTTGCATTAGCACAACAACAAGAGACAAATATGTGTGCACTTATGTCAATGTATGTGTTCTCGAAATTTTTAAATTTACTTTTATCACATAAAACTTTGTGTGTATGACATATGAATTTGAGAATATATGCAACAAATATTTTTCAAATACACATATAATCAGGTGCATATGGGCTTCTGTGCTTTTGCACTTTTTTACTATATGACACATAAACAAAAATGTTCATGCCCATTAAACTCAAATATTTTGCACCACAAAAGAATTTTTCAACTTACTTCGACATATTAGTACTGCAATATATATAATCACAATAAAATATTTGCACTCTTTCATAAATTTATACTCCACTCACTGTAATACTCTGGGAAAGGGATACGGCACCAATTTGTGGGAGCTGGGTCAGTACAAACAGCACCTACCGACTCCACCACCCACAACTTCGTGATCGTAATTTCAAAAAAACCCAAAGAGACATATATTAGACATATCTAGTCTCAAAAATTTAACAGCAAAAACACCAGGTTCAAGATCTAAAGGAGTTATCCCAGTTTAGGAGAATTAATCCTAAATGAAGTACAGTGAGTAAAGTAAACATAACACAATAAAAACATGGCTCAATTGTCACTCAAATCAATAATCAATATTTATTTTAAGAATTTCAACAGCATATATATATATCTATTTATCCTTCAAATTATCTAATTATAGTCAGAGCTTTATTTATGTATTAACAATCAGGATATCTGCTCTGTTCAAATTTTATATATCACATTAATTTCAATTCAATATTCATATGGTTTTCAATACTAAATTTAATTAACCAAAAATACATTTAACATGAGCCATTTAATTTAGAGGTTGGTCCTCGTTATGCCAGTGCTGCCTCGGAATCATTGATTCCGGTAAAAGGAAATTTTACCTGATCTCTTAATTTTATTTAATTTGGAGCAACAGATTCGCATCAGGTAATCACGGTTTTGAGACGGGATTTCAAAAATGTTCACAGGGAGGTTTTTCCCAGGGAGAATCCAAAATCTTTAAGTTCCGTCATGCGACCATTATGCCTCGACTCGTACAACCGTTACTCAACTCCTTCGAATCCGGAGTCGGTGTCGGATACGATTCCTGGAATGAAAAAACAAATTTTAGAAAAGATGTACAGCATAATTAATGTGAGTATCCAGGATCTTCTTCAATCATCTCCAGAAAATACAGGGGCGGTTTCCTTTAGAACCAAAATGCCCATCTCCGCCAGTTAGCCATTTCGGCTAAATCCTTTGTCTAAATTAGACAAAACCTTCGATGCGACCTTTCAGTCGAAGTGTTCCAGCACGAAGAGAAAAAGTATGGGTCGCAAGAGCCCACGCTAAAAAGTTCTCCTTCGCAAAAATGCGCCTCTTCCTGATTGGACGGCGCGCTCTCCTCGGTAACAGCGAGCAAACGTCACGCATCCCGGCCAGACACTAAGTCCAGACAATCCAACGATTTCACGACGAAATGCGCTTTTTAATGTAATTTCAATGGAAACAAGTGTTAGTAAAAACACTGCACAGGCACGAACGGAGAGAAGGATGTTTCTCTCGCAGAAAATGCAAAAAGGCTCATGGCGCAGAATTGCGACATGACAGCTCTCCCCTTCTGGGAGGCAAAAATTTTCCGAACACAGTGAGGAAAATTTTTCTCTCACTCAAAAACACAAAAACACAAAAATTTACAAGGAGTTTTAGGAACCTGTAAGTGTAAAATAATTTAAACCAAAATTTTGGGCGAGAAAACGTGGGCCCCAACGTTTCTCAAGACAACGGCACTGCAGATCTGAATGACCGGCCAAGCCACTCATCACCACAGGAAAAGACCAAAAGAAAACCAAAAGGATGACAAGGCGTCACCACATCTTAAAGGAACCTTTACAAAAATTTACATAAAATTACACTTAAATCAGAAAAATTTGTCAAGGCACTTTGCCTGACAACACAATATCTCAATCGACAACATTGAGATCAACCAGGTGATATGAAAAATAAAATATGATATGATGTGAATTTACAACTTAACAATATAAACAATTAAAAAAATCAAACAATTTCAAACAATTGTCACTTTCAAAACACACAAGTGACACAAAACAATTATTCTTAAAGGATTAAATATTTTGAAAATTAATTTTTAATTTAAATTTGTCATATTCAAGCAATGAGATTCTTTACTCATTCAAAATTTGTCTCACTCTTTGAGAACAAGGTCACCTTCAATATTTCCTTTTTCCAATTTCAATTTTTCATTTTAAAACTTTTCATTCAATTTAACTTTCACTTTAAATTACTTTCATTTTAACACATTAACTTTAAATTACATTCTCTTTCCAATTTTTCAACCTTTCATCATTTATTCAACAAATTTAACATTAACTTTAATTCAACTTATTTTTGTCATCAAGACAATTCAGAATTTTCTCATTCTGACTCAACTTTCATAAATTACTTTAAATTATTCATTTATATTTACATTATTATTTATCTTAAAATTTCAATTTACTTTACTTTTAACAACTTTCACTCTGAAATTATTTCAACAAGTGACCATTTCATGTCACAAACAAAAATTTACATTTATATACATTTGTTCACTGAGAGAGAGAGAAGGAGAAAATTTTCTCCTGAAATTCACGTCAGTTATGTAAAAGAGCAGGAACACATCAAAAGAGCAAACTCGGCGGGGACTAACGAGTTGCCAACACTAAAAAAAAGGAGGTGTAGAAAAAAGGAAAAAAAATACTCGCGTGCAGGAAGCGATTGCAGCAGAAACAGGACGCCAGGACACGCCTCAGAAGCAACGGATATCATCAAAATTTTTGGGCAGCTTGCGCTGATCCCAACATCATCATCTTCTTCATCATCATCATCCTCATAGCTTCACCAGTTTCCCACCTGGCCAATCACAACCCTCCTAGGTAGGCTCGGAGCAAGTTGTCGTCCAGGACTCCAGTCCTGCCACAAAAGTTCGGACAATTAATTTGCTAAGCTGCTTCTTCATCTGTGATCCGTGTAGATTTGTCCAATGTTTGCGTCCACCAGCCAGCTTTCAGAAAAAGGGGTTGCAGCATAAAAATATGATGTCTAACTTAAACTTGTGTAGATGTTTGAAAACCGCTGGTCAAAAAAACAATAATGTGAAATGGAATTTCAAGAGAACAGAATTTCAACAAAACATCAGCCAAAATTTTTCACCTCTCTCAGCAACAAAGTTTCAAAAACATTTTTCACAAGAGATCATTTACTTTTGATCTTCAAAAAAAATTTCATTAAATTTTCAAAAATTTTCAAATTCAAACTTTCCATTTTCAAATTCAAATTACTTAAATTATTTCAATTACTTTATATTAATTTCAATTTTAATTTCAATTTTATTTTAATAAATCATTTACTTTTTCCAAAATTCAAAATTTCCTTCAGAAATCAAGATTTCCTCCCTTTTTACTTAGGGGAACAACAAATTACCACCACCATTTAAATTATTTTCATTCAAGAACTTAACAAAATAATCAAACATTTTTTTTTTTTTTTTTTTTTTTTTTTTTTTTTTTTTTTTTTACATTAAAACACATCAATATAATCAAAGTCAATCAAGACAGGACTCTCGAAAAATTTTAAAGTCCAAGGAGAGTTAATTAACAAATTTACTTATTATTTAAATTATAATATAAACATTCATAAATTATAGTTCACAAAATCAATTACTTATTTACTTTTTTAACTTAATGCAAGATTTCCAATAAATTTTTAAAATCACAACAATTTTTTCATAAATTCTATTTTAAAAGACAATATTGAAATATAAAACTTAAACAAGTATAAACTTTAACTTAAAATGAAATCTTTTCTTGCAAAATTTAATTTCTGTAAAATTGTGAACTCAACCAAAATTTAATATTGTGAAAATCTTTTATTCCTAAGATTATAAGGTGTACGTGTATTTCTGTTTGTCATGTAATACTGATTTTGGTGTGGTGTATAATTATTTCTAAAGTTATTGTTGTAAATGATTCTTCCATTTCCTCTATTATCAAAGTTATTTGAATTATTTCTATGTGCATATTGTTGACTTCTATTAGCATGAAAGTTTGATCCAGTATGAACAGCATTTTCATTTACCCTTTTATTTGGCAAATTAAATCTTACTCTTTTCACAGTTTTTTTGTTTTGAGATCTTTCTGCAGGATTCGCTAAACACGATTTTAGTTTCACAGAGTCTTTCTCAGCGGTGATCACTGGAGTAAGTTTATTTGACTTAGAGTTCAATTTTTGACTTTCAGTAGTTTGTTTTGAAAATTTTTGCAATTCCTCTCTTCTTGGAGGTAAAAGAGTCAGTCTGTTCACATGAACCAGTTGTTCATTTTTGGGATTCATCACATGTCTGATCAAAAAGTTAACAGCAGAAGTTTGTTTTATCACTTTAAAAGGACCTTTATTAAAGGAGCTCAGTTTTCTTGACTGGCCTTGAGGTAAAAAGGGAGTGTAAAGATACACTAAATCACCAACTTTAATATTGGGCATCTTTGCTTTCTTATGTTGTTGCAAAATTTGTGAATTTTCAGCTTTTTCTAAGTTACTTTTTACTACATCATATGTTCTTTTAAGTCGGAATCTCATGTCTTCACCATAATCATATGTTGATTCATATGTCGGAGGTTTAAATCCAGCAATCAAAGTATTTGGAACTGTTAAGTCTCTACCATAGAGTAAATAAGCAGGCGATTCACCCGTAGAAGCATGTATGGCATTTCTATGTGCTAATAAAGCAAAATGTATCAGATTATCCCAATTATCTTTATCGTTATATGCAATATTTTTCAAGGATCTGACCAAAGTACCATTTAATCTTTCAACACAACCATCTACAGATGGCATGTAGGCAGTAGTAGTATTCTTTATTATTCCTAATTTCTTATAAAAACATCTTGCTGTTCTAGAAACAAAATTCGTCCCTTGATCCGAGACGATGAATTTGGGTATACCATGCTGAGCCATGTAGTGCTCTAAGCAATTCAAAATGTCTTCAGTTTTAATTGAAGCTAAGGGATATGCTTCAGGCCATCTTGTAAAATAGTCAGTTATGACAAGTATGAATTTATTTCCAGATCTTGATATAGGTAATGGTCCAACACAATCCATGGCGATACGCTCAAATGGATATGTGGATCTTGAAAATCTTTGTATGGGTGCTTTGTTATTTCTAAAACCACGATTTACCACACAAATTTCGCATGATGCAACATAATTTTGGGTTTGGGAATACATTCCCTGCCAAAAATATTTTCTACTTACAGAAGCTAAAGTTCTTCTAAATCCACAATGTGCATAAGTAGGACAATCATGATGCAGCCATAAAATTTCAGACACAAGTTCCTGCGGAACAACAACTCTTTCTTGTTCTTGATGTCTACGCTTAGGGTACCTGTGCGTACACCACAGTATATCATCTTTTCTAAAAAATACCAAAGTTTGTGGGTAAGGTTTTATGTTTTTATCTAAGAGATCTATAATTTTATTGCACCTTGGGTCAGATTTTTGAGCATTCTTAATTCTTATGAGCAAGGTGGGACAAGTAAATGTTTGTTCCAATTGACCAATTTGTATGTTATTTTCACTTTGAATTTCACTTTCATTATTATTAACAGCACAAATTTCATTTTCTTCATTTGTATTTGCTGGATTCAAATTGACTTCTGATTCTCTTCTATTGCTACTATTAGTATTGTTTACATTATTAGAACTTTGAGAATTTTGATTTACACTTGGAAAATTTTGATTAACATTTTGATTTATAACTTTATATTGTGACACAAATCTTTGTGGAATATTGTCAATAGTATTTGTACATTCATCTACATTTCTTGACATATAATCAGCAACAACATTTGCTTTTCCTGGTTTATGTACTATTTGATAATCAAACTGTGATAGAGATGCGATCCATCTTGCCAATCTAGATGTAGGATCTTTTAATTTAAATACAAAGGACAACGATTTTTGGTCACAAAAAATTGTAAAAGGTTTTCCAATTAAATAATGTTTGTAATAGTTAGTAGCCCATACAACGGCTAATGCTTCTCTTTCGACAACACTGTATTTACATTCTGCTTCGCTAAGCTTTCTGCTTGCGTAAGATATTGGATGCAAAATTTTATTCTCATCTTCTTGAGACAAATAGCTACCTAAAGAGTGATTTGATGCGTCGGTATGTAAAATAAATGGTTTTCTAAAATCTGGAAGGGTCAAAATAGGTTTTGATAGAAGTTTTCCTTTTAAAATTTCAAAAGATTTTTGAGCTTCATTAGTCCAAATAAATTTCTTTTTACTTTCATTATTCTTAGTTTTCAATAATTCTGTTAATGGCAAAGTCAGTTCTGCATAGTCTTTTATGAATTTTCTATAGAATCCGGTGAGTCCAAGAAATTGTCTCACATTCTTAATTGATTTAGGAATTTTGAATTTCTCTACAACTTCTAAATTATGAGTATCAGGTTGTACTTTTCCATTTGATACCAAAAATCCAAGATACTTAATTGTTTTTCTGAAAAAATGGCATTTACTTGGTTTCAATTTAAGACCATGTTTACTTAATCTTACAAAAATCTCTTCTAGTTTTTTCAAATGTTCTTCGAATGTTCTTGAAGCAACTATAATATCATCTATGTAAATTCCAGATATGCCAGCCAGCACCAGAGACATCAGTCTCTGAAAGGATGCAGGCGCATTCTTAAGACCAAATGGGGTTCTGGTCCATTCAAAGTGGCCATCAGGTGTTGAAAAGGAAGTCTTTGGGTAATCATCAGGATGTAAACACAATTGGTAAAATCCACTGGTTAGATCCAGGGTAGAAAAATACAAGGCTCCAGACAAGTTATCGATTAATTCCGATATATTTGGAATCGGATAGTTCTCAACAATAGTGATATTATTTAACTTTCGGAAATCCGCTACCAAACGGTAACTTCCATCAGGTTTCTTAACAAAAAGCACTGGAGTATTGTAAGGTGAAGTACTGCGCTGAATGATTTTTGCATCAAGGAGTTCGTTTACCTGGCGTGAAAGTTCTTTCTGTAAATTATGTGGAATGCGGTATGGCTTTTGCCTAACAGGTATGTTAGATTCAAGATTAATTTCGTGCAAAATAGTGTCACATCCAGACAATTCTTTCATATTTTTAGCAAAAACATGTTTATATTTACTTAGTAATTTCAAAAGCAAATTTTTTTGTGCAATATTCATATGTTTCAAATCAAAATCTCCTCCCCATGCATCAAATGTTTCATTTTCTTCAATACAGTTTTTAATGTCAACTCTATTATTTATGTCAATATCAGATTCATGGATGTTTTCGAAAGTTCCCAATTTCATACCTTTGTTTATATAAACAACTTTTTCAGATGGATTTGCAACTTTAGCATACAAAAAGTCATTTTCAGGAATTTTGTGGATACTTCTGGCTACGAAAATTTTGTTTGCAGAAAATTCTTTATTATTGATAGGTTCAAGCAAAATTGTCGTGTCTTTTTCAATTTTGTAATTTCTTTTTAATTTAATAAAAGATTCTGAAAATGGGTGTAGAACACATTTGTTGAAAGCTTTGGCAATCCCTATTGCCTGGTTTTGTTGTGAACTTCCTTCATCATGTTTATCACAATCTGTCTGAAATATTTCATTGTTACTGGTATTGTCTTTTGTCAAAAATCTGTCTGTATGTACATTGTCATTCATTTGTCTTTCATGTAAATCATTTTCACATTCATAATTTGACCTTTCATTTCCATTTGCATCAAAATTTCTAAAATCAACATCTCTAAATTCATTATGAAAATTGTTTTGTTCAAATAAATATCCATTATTACACTTATTTTCATAATTTCTTGAAAAATTTGTGTCTTTGGATCTATAATCTACATCATTTGTAAAATTGTAATTTCTTCTGTCAAAATCATGGCTTATTGCATAACTCTCGATTGGTTTAAATTGTACATCATCAGAAATCACAGTAAAACTTTGTGATTCGGTAAATTCAGTAAAAGGAATACTACAGTACAAAAAATTCACACGTTTATGTCTATATGTAATTGTCACTTGTTTCTCATGTAAAAATGTATTTCCCAAAATCATGTTGTACCTTCCTGGGGCAGGTGTATTTAAAATGCAGCATTCAATCATATCTCTTTCATTTCCAATAATAATGGGAAAAGAAGCTTTTCTCTCAACCAAAATATTTTGACTTCCAATTCCTCTCAAAATAGTGGATGTATGCTTTAATTGTACTTTTCTCGGATTGATTTTGTGTAAAGCATTACTATAGATAATGTTTATAGAACTTCCAGTGTCGATTAAGGCATTTAGTGTGACATCTTCAACAAAAACTTGAATAATAGGAAAATTGTTTTGGCAAGGATTCTCGATTTCCGTCATAAAACTAACTTCAGAATTTCGTCTATTAACTAGTGGAGATTGAAAATTTTGTGTTCTAAAATTTTGTCTTCTAAATTGCCTTCTATTACCAAATCTATTATTAAAATATCTGTTATTTCTTCTATATCCAAAATTATTGAAGTTTTGTGATTTATAATTATCAAAAGAATTTCTAAAATTTGAATTTCTATATGAACTGTTACGAAAAGGTCTTCCAAAAATATGAGAGTTCTTTCTTGGAGAATAATTTTGATATGGACTTTTAACATACCACTCTTCTTCCTGTGAGGCAACTGGAATTCTTCTTTGACTGAAACGGTTTCTATTTTCAGATCTTTTGGATGGTGTAGAAGTTCTGAAAGATGTTGATGGTTTATGTTTCTTCTTTACTGGAATATCTTCCCAATCTTCTTCCAATTCATTTTCATTGTATCTGCTTGTAGAGGGCGTATCCAGGAAAGATTCTTCAAAACTGGAATTGCTCTTTTCCAGATCTTCTCTTATTTCATTCAGTCTTTTCTTCCTTTTCTCTGAATTTTCACTAAATTTTCTTCTTAATTTCTCAAATTCTTTCTTCTTTAAATTTAATTCATTCTTCAACTCTTCAATTTCCTGTTTAGTGTCTTTTTCAATTCTCACAGCATTTATATCTTCTGTCATTTCTTCTAGCTCTTCATTCTGCACTTCTTCTTCCAGAATGGCAATTTCTTTTGCAGCTTCAAATGACTGTGGATTTGCAGATAAGACAGCTTTTCTAAAAAGGATTTTCAGCCCTTTTTTAAAGGAGTTGAGCAAAATAGCAGTTCTCAAGGAATCTTCATTACCAGACACAACATCTTGCGGAAAGGCAACATAGGATTCGGCTTCTATGCGATTCGCATAATCACGTACGCTTTCATTTGTCATTTGTTTACAGTTGACCAGGGAAGCGACATTCTTGGCAATATTTTCTTTTTTCATAAAATTGTCCTTGAGTGTATTCACTAATTCTGAAAAATTCGTGCTTTGGTTTAGTTTCGGGATGGATTTTATCAGTCTTTCAGCACGACCAGATAACTTCAATTTCAATACGAAAATTTTATCTCTATTAGACCATTCGGCATGGTCAGCGACAAGAAGGAATTTCTCCAAAAATTCGTGAAAAGATTCATTTGCATTGCCAGCAAAACTTGGAATGGATCCAAGGAACTGAGATCCAACTCCAATTTTCATTTTGTTAGAGTCTCTGACAGCGGAAGCCGATCTGCCAGCATTTGGAGAAAGTCGTGGTGGAGACACCGAAGGGATACGGTGGTTGGACACACTTGGATGAGCAGAGGAGTCTCTACTCCTGCTTGCTCTCGTATTTCTAGATTTAGGCATTTTAGCACAAGGTTTTTCACCAGAAAATTTCAAATTTATCACGAAGCACAGTTTATTGTGGAAAATTGATTTCACTTTTTCACCAATATGTGATCAACAAGAGGATCTGACTTGATCCATTGAGTAACACAGTTCTTGTGAAGAACAAGTCAGAAACACAATATTTGTGAAATTGCCAGAACTTTTGCAACCAGCAAAATAATTTGTATGTGAAGATAATGTCAGAAAACAATCACTGAATTTCTGTGTGATAATGCAGCACCTAGTCAAGTAATAGTAGGAAAAACAACAATATTGTATGTGAATGTGCCAACAACTCTGATTTTTATAAACTATCAGTAAGACCAAAACACTGATGATTGTGGCTACCAGCAATACCAACTGTATGTGAAATATGTCGTTTCTCTGATTTCCACGCACTATCAGAAAACCGAAAACGTTGATGACTGTAGCGACTAAGGGTGCTATCTGTATGTAAACTATGTCAGTATTTCTGATATACAATCAGTGTATGTGAATCTGCCAGACCAGGTTTGTGTTGATAATACAGTGTCGAGTCAGGTAAATGTTGGGTGAACAATCACCTCTGTCAACATAGGTGAGTAACCAACTGTATGTGAAAGATGTCGAGAAAAATTTTCTTTTCTTTTTAATATTTGCATTAGCACAACAACAAGAGACAAATATGTGTGCACTTATGTCAATGTATGTGTTCTCGAAATTTTTAAATTTACTTTTATCACATAAAACTTTGTGTGTATGACATATGAATTTGAGAATATATGCAACAAATATTTTTCAAATACACATATAATCAGGTGCATATGGGCTTCTGTGCTTTTGCACTTTTTTACTATATGACACATAAACAAAAATGTTCATGCCCATTAAACTCAAATATTTTGCACCACAAAAGAATTTTTCAACTTACTTCGACATATTAGTACTGCAATATATATAATCACAATAAAATATTTGCACTCTTTCATAAATTTATACTCCACTCACTGTAATACTCTGGGAAAGGGATACGGCACCAATTTGTGGGAGCTGGGTCAGTACAAACAGCACCTACCGACTCCACCACCCACAACTTCGTGATCGTAATTTCAAAAAAACCCAAAGAGACATATATTAGACATATCTAGTCTCAAAAATTTAACAGCAAAAACACCAGGTTCAAGATCTAAAGGAGTTATCCCAGTTTAGGAGAATTAATCCTAAATGAAGTACAGTGAGTAAAGTAAACATAACACAATAAAAACATGGCTCAATTGTCACTCAAATCAATAATCAATATTTATTTTAAGAATTTCAACAGCATATATATATATCTATTTATCCTTCAAATTATCTAATTATAGTCAGAGCTTTATTTATGTATTAACAATCAGGATATCTGCTCTGTTCAAATTTTATATATCACATTAATTTCAATTCAATATTCATATGGTTTTCAATACTAAATTTAATTAACCAAAAATACATTTAACATGAGCCATTTAATTTAGAGGTTGGTCCTCGTTATGCCAGTGCTGCCTCGGAATCATTGATTCCGGTAAAAGGAAATTTTACCTGATCTCTTAATTTTATTTAATTTGGAGCAACAGATTCGCATCAGGTAATCACGGTTTTGAGACGGGATTTCAAAAATGTTCACAGGGAGGTTTTTCCCAGGGAGAATCCAAAATCTTTAAGTTCCGTCATGCGACCATTATGCCTCGACTCGTACAACCGTTACTCAACTCCTTCGAATCCGGAGTCGGTGTCGGATACGATTCCTGGAATGAAAAAACAAATTTTAGAAAAGATGTACAGCATAATTAATGTGAGTATCCAGGATCTTCTTCAATCATCTCCAGAAAATACAGGGGCGGTTTCCTTTAGAACCAAAATGCCCATCTCCGCCAGTTAGCCATTTCGGCTAAATCCTTTGTCTAAATTAGACAAAACCTTCGATGCGACCTTTCAGTCGAAGTGTTCCAGCACGAAGAGAAAAAGTATGGGTCGCAAGAGCCCACGCTAAAAAGTTCTCCTTCGCAAAAATGCGCCTCTTCCTGATTGGACGGCGCGCTCTCCTCGGTAACAGCGAGCAAACGTCACGCATCCCGGCCAGACACTAAGTCCAGACAATCCAACGATTTCACGACGAAATGCGCTTTTTAATGTAATTTCAATGGAAACAAGTGTTAGTAAAAACACTGCACAGGCACGAACGGAGAGAAGGATGTTTCTCTCGCAGAAAATGCAAAAAGGCTCATGGCGCAGAATTGCGACATGACACACGAGATTGATGTTAATAGATATATTGCATAATACCCAGAGTCCACTTCGAAAGTAAGAGTTTGCAATTTCGTTCAGTATCTCAATGGTAGACCGTCGGCTGACCAGTTCGAAGATCCAGGGTTCGATTCCCAGTTGGGGCTGCAATGCTCTCTACGAATATTGCATACGAAACATTTAATCAATTTGTTAACTACACACATTTTTAAAATTTATGTAATTTTTTTCAGAAATGTATTCCAAAATTGTTCAATATCTCGAGAATGCTTCATGCTAGCGTTTTAAAGTCTGTGTCATTTATTAATGAGTGAAAAATTAAATATGGAATGATTATTTAGGTATCATTCTTGAAGGTCTTGATATTTTATTGATTTTTTCAAAATGTCATTAGAAATTTTGGAATTTCCGAACATTCGTTCTCGTTTAAAATCGATAGGGTTGATTGCGGTAATCTTACTAAATTACTTTTGAAACGCTTTATTAGTTCGTGAGATACCGCATCCACCGTCTCACGGACATACACACATTAACGTATATGCACACTAACATACACACACAGACACCATTTCAAAACCGCTTGATTCGAGTTCAGGAATGCTAAAAGCCTGCACTTCCGTTGGAAATTCACATTCAAATTTTCGACCCCATTACAATACATAGGGACGAGGAAGTAATAGATCAGATAAAAGAAGAGCTCAGTCTTTGATTTACTTTATATAATTATGCACACGTTTATAATTATTAAATTTAATAACCCAGAATAATGGTAGTATTCTACGTTAGAAAATGATACTATATAGGATACCTGTATACCTCTGTACCTCTACACAGGACCCATGTATGCTCTATACAGGATACCTGCTACACAGGTACTATATAGGATATACTTTACATATACATTATATGAACGGGGGAAAAATCATGGATCAGATAAAAGAAGAGCTCAGGCTTTGATTTACTTAATTAACACTTTACAACAAAGATGAAAAGTGTTTATGACTTTGTTCATTCATTCTATCTGTCTGTCTGTCCGTTAGCACGATAACTGCCGTAAAAATGACTTAATCAAAATGACATTTTAGTATGTTGTTCAGACGGTCAGTAGGACCTATGGAAATATAAATGAATAATATCACCCGATTAGTTTTGGATTGAACCCGGGTTGAAAAAATGAAATACATTGAGCCCTATGGGACCTAATTTTTCAAACATTTTTTAAGCGGATTTAAAATTCACAAATTGCTTCGAAAATTTTAGGTAATATTCAAATTGTTCCATAAAATATATAAAAAAAAAAATCAGCGAAATATATTCAGTAGTTTTTTAAATAAAAATTAAAATAATAATTTCACCTCTTATATGAAACGATCACGTGACCATGATATGAAAAGATCACATGACTCACTTCAAAATGATATATGGCATCCATATTGTTTCAAAATTGTGATTTTTTAAGTTCTTTTTAATTCATATTGAGTGTTGTATCCGTTCTAAAACTACTTTATTTTTGCTTAAATTCTGTGCGTCTACATACTGAAACAACGCAAATACAATATATTTGAGTTTAAATGATTATCCAAATTTGATTATTTCTACAACGAAGCCTATTTTTCACTTATGTAAAATGTAAACAGCAAAATATGTAGAATGAGTTGTATTAGAATTGCTGTAATTCTTTAACACAAAATAATTTAGCCCATGGAGTCTGCATGGTTGATATGAATAAAAAATAATTGATTTTATAAAGAGAAGGACGATTTTTTTCGATGAAGTTTTAAGCATCGAGTTTAATTACTTGTAGCTCCATGGTTTTAATTTTTAAATAAAATAAACTACTATAGTATTGTGATGAATGAAATGAATGGGAGAAAGTTATGAATGAAATTATTTTTTATTGACGTCATATTTTTTCTATGACGTCATTTGAATTAATTTCAGTTGGTTTCAATGAAGTTTTCAAATATTATAAATTATCGTAGTATTATGATAGTTTTAAATATATTACCGTGGAATGTATCGCATTTTAGTGACATTTTTTTTTATTGACGTCATATTTTTTCTATGACGTCATTTGAATTAATTTCAGTTGGTTTCGATGAAGTTTTCAAATGTAATAAATTATCGTAGTATTATGATAGTTTTAAATATATTACCGTGGAATGTATAGTAATTTAGTCATATTTAAACCAGGCAATTTATATTTCAATGCCGTCATTTGAATGAAGTTCATTTTTTTCGATGAAGGTTCAAGTTTTCAAATATAACAAATTAATGTATTATTGTGATAAGTTTTAAAATATTACCGAGGAATGTATTGCATTTTAGACTTTTTTAAATAAAATTGCATTGAAGTTAGAAAGTGTTTCATAATCAATGCTTTAAGCATGATTGATCTTTCTTGTATAATTATGTACACGTTTACAATTATTAAATTTAATTACTTTATACCGTCGGCACAGAACAATGGTAGTATTCTACGCTGGAAAATGATACTATAGAGGATAACTATATGCCTCTATTTAGGGTACCTGCTATATAGGCACTAAACAAGGTATAGTTTATCAATACATTATATGTATGGGGGAAAGTAATAGATCAGATAAAATAAGAGCTCAGTCATTGATTTACTTTATATAATTATATGTACACGTTTATAATTATTAAACTTAATTACTTTATACCGTCGACCCAGAACGATGGTAGTAATATACGTGGGAAACTGATACTTTGCTCTATACAGGGTATCTGAAAAGTTGTAAGTAGACTAAATGTGTTTTGAACTATAGCAGTTACAGCTATAAAAGTGATATGTCGATTGAATAAAGTGTTTATGTGCTACCAGATGGGACTGACCGCTGCGCCTTTATTAGCAAATATGGAAGTTAACACTCATGTGAAAATAATCCTTCCTAGTTTCAAAGTTTTCTCAGAAGATATGAGAGATACAGAAAAAATGCCATTTACAAAAAATGAACACCTTTATCGAATTAGCAAGAAATGCCATTTTGTAGAGAAAAATGTTGCAAACAGAACGCTCTAAGCCATGGAGTTAGAGAGAAGAAGAATTCCCCTACGGATAAAAGCTTGAAAATTCCAATATTTTAGATTTATGTCATCGCTTAAAGATCAAATCTTAAGTGCATGCAAAGTTTCAAATTTCCACCTTGAGCAGTTTAGGCTGTGTAAATCATTCCGTAGCCCAAAGATTCTCACACACTTGTATGATATAGATTACCTGATATGTCTTGGATGGCGTAGTAGTCAGTATTCATGAGTCTACCAAGCAGGGGACTAAAGAATTTTGCTGCTCTAACAAGTAGTCGAATCCTGGATATTTAAACGCTCTGCTGTTGAGCTACTTGGATTGAAATTGCAAACTTCTATCGATGAAGCGGACTCTGCATTCCCCACTTTCTAATGTCAGATTGGTGTGCAACTGACAAACCACCTCCTGCTTTTTTATGTCGTTATCCTCCGGATTCTTCTATTTTTTACCCATGTTAGTATATGCGTGGTCGTTTCCCTTCCGCCTTGAAATTGGCACTCAATATCCCAGAGTCCAATAAATCCGTGATATTCGTACTAGGGTTATTATCAGACCTCCGCCATCTTTGCACTAACCTACATGGTTGATTTGTTCAGGAACCATTGTAAAGAACCTTGTTGCTTCAACCGAGAATCGAACCCTGCTCCTTCCAAATGTCCAGCCGATTCTCTACCATTGAGATACTGGAACGAATTGGCAAGCTCTTATTGTCAAAGTGGACTCTATAAGACCCAGGTTCTATTTCAACTTCAAACCTAATTTTTATAAAAACTAATGGTCTACAAATATAACTACTTATACATATAAAGAGAAACATGTATAGATGTATACACATTAAAATTACTGTGATCTTCAGTGTATAAAATTCTGTGAAAAAAATACTAAAATTGAACATTTGAATTGAAAATATTTAGCAGTTTTTTACTTTATAATACACTATTATACACTGAATATTCAATAATATAAGTAAAGTAAATATATCGCTCATATACGTAAGCGTTATCAATAATGACTTAGAAGAAAATACGTATATAATGACCTAAGAATGCGATAAAACCTGCCAAGCTTATCAAATATACATTTTTGGTGAACAAAAGAACGGAATTTTATAAGCACAATTTATTCAGCCCCTACTTTATTTAACAACATAAATATTTTTCGACTCCATTATATATTAATAGAGTTTTATTTTTATGATATAAACCAGAAAATCATTTATTTTCCAAGCTCTCGTCGAAAAAACCATATTTCTCAAAATTCACAAACATATCGCAGCCATTCGTTGCTTTAAAAAGTGCGTGTACGCCGATCAACCTTTTAAAAAAATTCGAACACCGTTTATGACACGAGGTTTAAAAAATGCAGAAATTGTGAAAAAAAAAGAAAAAAGCGTAAGCCTGTCGCAAGATTAATTTAATACTTATGCAAAATTATTAAAACCACAAAAGGATACTCCACATAGCGCGTTCATGGGTAAAGAATTTCAAAAAAGCTTGTTTGAGCAAGTTTAAAACTCATTTTTTATCGAAATAAAAAAACCCTCCAAGAATTTGACAGGAGTTGAGATGTCTTTAGGGGGGGTCCTGGTGTGGGGTCCATATGATTATGTGGTTCAAAAACGATTATTTTTTTTTTTATGATTTGGCAGAACCTGCAGGAAATGCATGTTTTACGGCATGTTTAAATGCTTTGCATGCCTTTCTGCGTGGAAAGGGGGTTGTTTATTCGCGCGAAAGATTCTGAAAGTTCTAGAACATGAAGATGTTTTTCAAGCACAATATTTATAAACCTAGTTCAAAACTCGGGAAAAACTTTCGAAAAATTTAAATGCAGTAATGGGAATGACATATCCTTAGATACATATCAAGGCTCACTGACCAAAGGGAGAGATTTGCAGCAAATGGTGTATTGTGGCGATTTATTTAAATAATAAGAATTTGCAAAAACAAACGAAAGCAAATAGTTTTAACAAATATAATATACTTTTTCAAAGTTCCCATTTTTAACACTTTACAACATAATTGAACAAGAAAGATCAATCATGTTTAAAGCATTGATTATGAAACACTTTCCAACTTCACTGCAATTTTATTTAAACATCTCTAAACTGCAATACATTCCTCGGTAATATTTTAAAATTTCTCACAATAATATATTAATTTATTATATTTGAAAACTTAGACCTTCATTGAAAAAAATGAACTTCATTCAAATAACTGCATCGAAATATAAATTGGCTGTTACTTATAATAAACTGTTACTTAAAAATACTTAAGGCTGTTATTTTGTGCAGATAAACTCAAATTATTATTGAAGAAATAAAGAGAACGTGAATAAGAGTCTGCAGAGAAAGATATGTGCTGTCCACATCAGAATTTTTAACAATATTACAACAATGATTTATAGAAGTAAACGGGGATTATTTGCAAAGCATTTCTAAAAAAATGTAGGATCTATATTTAAAGATCCACCAAATTGCTGTAGAATAAAATGTTCTACAAATTTAAGCTGTGCACCAAATTTTAAATTTCTAGGACGTAGGAAAGTGCATTAAAACCGCCATCAAATAAGTATATCACGAAGAGTTATATAGAATTTAAAAAAAAATTGAAAAATTGTTATCTACCAAATTCATTTTTTAAATGTGAAGCATCTCTCACCTACAAAATAAATAAACTCTTGGAAACATATTTATTATATAATATATCTCTTTTTTCTTTCTGGAGGATATCCCAAAAGTCAGAATTGAATTGAATTTGCTTTTTTCCCTATATTAAATAATTTTTAATTAAAAAACAAATTCATATATTTTACTGAATTTTTTTTTATGGGATAATGAGAATATTTACTAATAATTTCGAAGCAATTTGTGAATTTTGAATTTGTTTAAAAAATGTTTGAAAAATTAGGTCCCATAGGGTTCAATGTATTTCATTTTTTTTTAACCCGGGTTCAATAAAAAACTAATTGGGTGATATTCTTTATTTATATTCTTTATTTATATTATATACATAGGTTCCATAGACCGTCTGAAAAACATACTAAAATTTAATTTTGATAAAGTAATTTTTACGGCAGTTATCGTGCTAACGGACAGACAGACAGAATGAACAAAGTCATAAACACTTTTCAACTATGTTGTGAAGTGTTAAAAATGTTTATGACTTTGTTCATTATCTCTGTCTATCTGTCTGTCCGTTCGCACGATAACTACCGTAAAAATGACTTTATCAAAATGAAAGTTTAGTATGTTGTGGAGACGGTCTGTGGGACATATGGGAATGTAAATGAATAATATCACCTAATTAGTTTTGGATTGAACCCGGGTTGAAAAAATGAAATACATTGAACCCCATGGGACCTAATTTTACAAACATTTTTTAAGCGAATTTGAAATTCACAAATTGCATCGAAAATATTAAAATTATCCCATAAAATATATAAAAATTATTTCATATTTTATTATGTGTTCGGTAATTTTTAAAATAATAAGTGCACCCATATTATATGAAGAGATCACGTGACCCACTTCAAAATAAAATATGGCTTCCATTTTGTGTCAAAATCGTGATTTTTAAAGTTCTTTTTAATTTATATTTAGCGATACACCTATTCTAAAACTGCTTTGTTTTGTATTTTTTCTATGCATCTATATACTGCCCCAATGCAATTATAATACTTTTAAATTTAAATGGTCATCAAACTTTGATTATTTTTCAACGAATCCTAATTTTCACGTATTGAGAATGTAAACACATCAAGCTGTAAGATAAGTTGTATGAGAATTGCTGAATTTCTTTAACGCAAAATTATTTAGCTTTGGAGTCTGCAATATAGCTGACATGAATAAAACATTCGTTGATTTTACATAGAGAAGCAGACGATACGATTCTGTAGTATAGCCTCTTTCGATGAAGTTTTAATCATGGAATTAGAAAGTACTTTTACCTTCGTGGTTTTAAGTTTTTGAGTAAAATAAATTATTGTAGTATTGTGATAATTTTAAAAATATCTCCGCTGAATGATTGGAGTGGAAAAAAGTGTATCAATGAAATATTCTTAGCTTTTAAAGAGAGAGCCAGGCGACTTATATTTCGATGAAGTTATTTGAATATATATCATATGATTTCGATGAAGTTTTCAAATATTATAAATTATTGTAGTATTGTGATAATTTTAAAAATATCTCCGCTGAATGTATAGCATTTTAGAGATGATTAAATAAAATTGCATTTCAGTTGCAAAGTGTTTCATAATCAATGCTTTATGCATGATTGATCTCCCTTGTTTTTAGTTGTCATAAATGTATGAAAAATATAATTACTGTAATGTAGAAATCCGACGACATTCCAGATTAGGACTTTTTAGCTACTGGTACTTCAATTTTTTTCTTAAAAACGAATACATTCCTATAGAGGGCTTAAGATGGGATAGCTCGATAAGGTTTATATTCCAAGGAAAGGAAATGCTGCACCAAATATAAAGACATGCTAAATTTGGGCTTATTAAAACTTCACTTGTTAAAAAATCTGATAAGGGCAGTACATGATTTTCCTTATACAATCAAATGAATTTACTACTTTTACTGCAAAAAAAAAATAGATTATTTTTATAGTAGTTATTTATATTCTTTCAAAGATATTGAATTTTCGTCAATAAGTCGTCATTTTCCATGTCGTCATCATCAATGAGTCGTCATTGATGTAGCGTCATTTTTATCCATTTCGCGAGTTTTTCGCTAATTTAGAAATTTAAAAAAGTCGCTAAGTTGGCGACATTTCACCAAATTCGTCGCCAAAATCTCTCCAAGTGTTATGGACGTAGAAATAAGTTATTCTTACAGCAGATAAATGACTATTGCCGTTCAAATGCAAAAGTATTACTCAAAGTATCTTTTTTCATGAATGGAACGAGCTAGATCCACGAGAATGATGTCACCCAATTTATCGCATGGTATTACATATGAAAAGTGAACATGTTTCTCAATAGGCAATTTTTTTTTATTTTATATCACATTTTGATAATTTAAAAAAAAATGTGTAATATCTCAAAAACGGCTCATGTTAGCGTTCTAAAATTTATGTCAATCGTTTTCTAATGAAAAATTACATAAGAAATGTCTATTTGCGTAACTTTATGATCGGTTTTGATTTTTTGACGATTTTTTCAAAATTTCACTCGAAAATTTAGGGGGATTCTGAACATTCGATTGCAAATAAAAACAATTGGCTTCCAGTGTTTATGGATTGTGATTGTTGTACCAAATTTAGTTCGAATCGGTCCATCCGTTCGTCAATTATCGTCTCCACAGATTCACTGACCCACACACACAAACACACACCTACTTTCACACACAGACAGACATCACTTCAAAAATGTTTGATTCGTGATCGGGGATGCTTGAAACGTGCTCTCCCGTCGAAAACTCGAATTCGAATTTTCGATCCCGTCACAATACTTTCCTCTTGCATTATGTATATAAGGAAAGTAAAAATGAATGCATTTCTATGTTGGGCCCAGAATAGGATAACCCGATACCATTCCAAATTCAAAGAGTTAAAATATGCCGTTAAAGACAACGACAAAATAAATTTGAAATTTCTAGTTGATCCAGTTGTCGAGTTATTCCTAGAAAACGAGGACATTACTATGGAAGGCCCAAAACGGACTCAAGGACTCAAGGACTGAAGGACGGTGTTTAGAGCTTGGTAAGGGTACTATATTCTACCTGCATGGTTTGGTAAAGTTCGCAGGAGAGAATAAATTCTCCCTTTGAACTTCGAGTGAAAAGGAAACGATTAGAGAAAGTGAGTTTCATAATCTGATAGAGTTTAGAGCTAAATTTTGCTTGGAGAGGGGTAACAATCAAAGTTGGGCACTTTTCCAAAATTTCAGGAACAAAAACTAGGGCCCAAACTAGGGCACCTAGTAAGGAGATAAAGATGAGCATGGTTGAGGTGCGCCCGAGAAGCACACGGCCATGGACATGAGCAGCAGGGATAGACGAGATGGATAAGGAGGAAGGGAGGGTAAGTCGCATAGTTACGAATTATCAAATGAGGAAGATATATGGATACAGTTAGAAAGCAATAATTAAGAACTTAGAGCGGTTATAAAACTATGCTGGATGCCTCCGCTTTGGGGACATGTATTGTACCCTCAAGTGATACCCTAGTAACACCCTGGGAAGTTTCTTCGACCCAGACCATCCAACCTACCCGAAAGTGTAAAGTATCTATTTGGACGGTTGGGATGTGTTACCCAATTTAGACCGAAACCCGGTGGGAGAGGCATCCACGTGGATCATACCTTCTTCCCCTTCCACCAACCTCTCGAAAGGACTTACGGTTCCACATGTTTAATGTGGTCGTACTTTGCGTGAACACGGCGACAGTTTGGGAAGAGGCGGGGATCGAACACTGGTCGTTCGAGTGCAATGCCTTCAGGCTAACTGATACCACTTGTGCCTTGGGGTTCCTTCGTTGTACCACGGGATATTGTCGAGCGTATTAAGCCCAAAATCTAAGGAATCAAGCAGAGTGATTGGTCTGCAAAGACTACCTGAAAAAAAAACACCGAAATGTGCAATTAAAGAAACCAAGCTAAGACAACCAACAGCCCAGGGAGCATCTGCATATCATGCTCTGTTCTGCACAACGTTCTGCAAGTGCGTTCGTTAAACATAGTATAACTTTTAATCCAAGCATCTTGTAACAATGAGACAAAATTATTTCGATGGGACTTTATGGAATTTTTAAAATGCTACCTAAACGAACGTTCTAAGTTGAAAATCGAAAGAGATATAATCTCTCTACATTAAAAAAATCTGATGTGGGTAACACATGACTTTCCTTATATAATGCAATGAATTTACTACTTTTACAGTAAAAAAAATAGGTTTTTCTCATAGTAGATACTTATATTCTTTCTAAGATATTGAATTTTCTACAATTAGTCGTCATTTTCATTGATTTAGCGTCATTTTTATCCATTTGGCGATATTTTCGTTAATTCGGCAACATTACAAAAAGTCGCCAAGTTGGTGACATTCCGCCAAATTCGTCGCCAAAATCTCGTCAAGTGTTATGGACGGAGAAATAAGTTATTCTTATAGCAGATAAATGACTATTGACGTTCAAATACAAAAGTATTACTCGAAGTATCTTTTCTCATGAATATAACGAACTGGATCCACGAGAATAATGTCACCCAATTTACCGCATGGTATTACATATGAAAAGTGAACATGTTTCTCAATAGGAAATATATTTTTTTATTTTATATTACTTTTTGATAATTTTTTCGAAAAATGTGCAATATCTCGAGAACGGTTCATGTTAGCGTTTTATTATTTATGTCAATCGTTTTCTAATGAAAAATTACATGAGAAATGCCTATTTGTTTAACTTTATTAGCGGTTTTATTTTTTTGACGATTTTTTCAAAATTATACTCGAAAATTTAGGGGGGTTCTGAACATTCGATTGCGTATAAAAACAATAGGCTTCCAGTGTTTACGGATTGCGATTTTTGTACCAAATTTCGTTCGAATCGGTCCATTCGTTCGTCAGTTATCGTCTCCACAGACTCACTGACATACACACACACACACATACTTTCACACACACATATACTTTCACACACACACACACACACACACACATACTTTCACACACACATATACTTTCACACACACACACACACACACATACTTTCACACACACATATACTTTCACACACACACACACACACACACCGACATCACTTCAAAAATGTTTGATTCGTGATCAGATATGCTTGAAACGTGCTCTCCCGTCGAAAACTCGAATTCGAATTTTCGACCCCGTCACAATACTTTCCTTATGCATTATGTATATAAGGAAAGTAAAAAGTAGCTGATACCACCGCCTTTGTTTGGCAAATTTCTCGTTCCTCGAGGTTGTGCTGTGTACCGTAAAAACTATAGCATACAAAAATATAAAATTTGGTACATTTATAGAAAAGGTTTGGGGAATACACTGAAATAAGTCGTTTCTCGATATATAAATTGTGGTTAAGGAATATTTAATGTAAAAGTCAAAAACAAAATATTTGAGCTGCGAGAGCGCGTCTTGGATAGACTAACAATAGCAAGACCACGAAATGTGGCAGGCAGTTACCTACATCGTTGAATTTTCGCAGAACGGAGCTTCCTGACTTACGAAGCAAGTTACGGGGGTTGGCTATGAGTAGGGAGAAGGGTGCAAAGCCCCCTAGAGTTATAAAAATTGCATAAAGCTATTGATTCTGACGTAGTTCTTCTTTATCTTCTTCTCCTTAGTCTCAAGACACATATTTCAATCAAGCCTCAAAAGCGTGTTACTGGCAGATCTGTTTGGGGTTTGATTTAGCTGACACATAATGAGCTAGCTCAAAATCTTTCGTAAATTTCTATTTCAAAAATTAAAATTAATAATTTTAATTTACAAATCAAATTTTAAACTAAGCTGCAGAGGGGTGTAATTGGCGGATATTTTTAGAAATAATTTAACTCACAGAAAATCAGGTAACTTAATAAGTTTCAAAAGTTTGAATTGCAAAAAATGAAATTGCCTATTTTTAATTATCGAAAATTCGGTCTTTTCACATGATAGTTTTAAAGAAAGCAGCCAGTTTATTCTATTTTCTCCTTTTCTCGTAGTACCGGGTGAAATTCCGAAAAATTACTCAAAGAGCCGGAAATAGTTATAGCGTCCTAGATTAAAATATTTGTCAAACTTTTAAAAATTGCCCCGCAGACTAGCAGTAAAGTTTGTGGTCATCAGAAATCACAGACATTTTACAATGTAATTTCATTTGTAAATTAAATCGATCGCGAAGGATTGCAATTTAAAAATGAAATTTCATTTTTGCCCGTTTAAATTGATTTTTTGTTTTTCAAATCAGTATAAATTTAAAAATCTGACGTGGGCAGCACCATAACTTTCCCTGCAGACTTATATCCACGTTTTCTTTATTTTAATTAAATTTAATTCACTTTTAATTCAATTTTCGTTCACATTTGGTCACTGGACTCATTTTCAAAGGTGGCCTAGAGAAAATACGAAAAAACTAAAATATCTCGAGAACGGCAAGTCCTAGTGTAATGGGGTTGGTCTTATTTTTTTCTTCGTTAAAAATTACGTGTAAACAAGTATTTAAGGGATGTATTTGAGCATACATAGTTTTTTATTTTAGATTTTGGCGATTTTTGCGGGGCATTTCGCAAAAAAGCAGGTTATTTTTTTCTAAATCGTACCAAAATCTAATCAGCACCAAGGTATCCCACAAACGACTTGCATACCGAATTTTGTGAAATTCGGTTCATTAGTTTTTTAGCTATAGTGGATACAGGCAATTTTTGCGGGTCATTTCGTAAAAAAAGGCGGGTCCTTTTATCCCGAATCGTACTAAAACCTAATCAGCACCAGGGTCACACCCAAGTGACTTAGCAACCAAATTTTTTGAAATTCGGTCCTATAGTTTTTGAATTAGAATGGATACACACATTGCACAGACAGACAGACACGCAGACACACAGACAGACACACACACACACACAGACGTCACGCTAAAAATAGTTTTTTCGTGTTCTCGAAGTCTCGAAACGTGTAGTTCCTTCGAAAACTCGAGTCGCGATTTTCGGTATGATTCCAATACTTTCTCTATACATTACCATGTATTGTAGGGGAAGTAAAAATTTAAAACACCTCTTCGCCCGCTGCGGACACGCATACGCCCTCTTCATGGAATCCGCTTCTGACCGGCTGACCAGCGCTTCTGACCAGCTTGACTTAATACGCTTCTGACCAGCTGCGCGGTCACAGAAAACTTCAACCACTACGCTCTAATACGACAGATTTTTACGCGTTACGCAAGCGTTTTTACATTTGCTAGAGTTGTTGTTGTTGAGACCCAGACCGTCCGACCTACCAGAAAGGTGTAAGGTAGCTGCTGGGAAATGCCACCCAATTTAGACCGAAACCCAGTGGGGAAGGCATCCACAGGGACCGTACCCTCCTTCCCCTACCACCAACCTCTCGGAAGGACTTACGGATCCACATGTTTAACGTAATCGTACTCCGCATGAACACAGCGGCAGTTGTGGCAGCGTGCAAATCCAGTATGCAAACCACCGGGCTACCACACCCGAGATGTGCCAACAGCATGCGGTGTTCCCAGATGGTCACCCACCCAAGTACTAATCACGCCCGATGCTGCTCCACTTCGGTGATCTAACGAGAACAGATGTTCTTTGCCCGGTAGGGCTGTTGTCTATACATTTAGGTGATAAATAAGCTCCTTTTAGGCCCTACATAAGCGCTAAGGTAATGGAAAATGGAATACGATCCAAAATACCCCAGATTTAAATCATTTAAACGTTTTGCATCTTTAAAACTGGCAGAGAATAAAAACCAATTTTCCGTCTTTTGTATAATGGATGGTCTTTATGGTGTTCTAAATTCAGCAGATGGAGGTACTAAGAGGGTTCTCCAAGATTATATAGAGGTGAGATTCGCTTTCATTCCAAATTCCCGCTCCGAATTTATGGGGACCATTGCTCATTCCATTTTCCCCACGGAAATGGATGAAGGGGGGAAAGGCGTCGATATGCAGATGGAGGGGACTGCATGCTAACGGTATTACTCTGTTTTTTGATACGAATGCAGTGCCTGTGAGAATTGGTTATGTGACGAAATTGTGACATTGGGGCATCCAATTCCGGGGTGAAATCTAAACCCGGTTTTCGGTATTTTTGACTGTCATCACCGATTTTATCATGTTTTCAATTTTCATTACCGTCTTTTTTGTATTTTGAATTTTCGGATCCAGTTTTTTTGGTATTTTCAAGTTTTAAAACCGGGATTTCGGCATTTTTGCTTTTCAAAATCGATTTTTTTGGTATTGTCAGAACTGGTTTTGAGGAATTTTTAATTTTCCAATTTTCAAAACATATTTTTCTTCTATTTCAATTTTTCAAAACATATTTTTCGGTATTTTCAACTTCAAAACCGAATTTTTTGATGTTCTCAATTTTCATAACCGTTTTTTCGATATTTTCAATTTTCAAAAACGGTTTTTCGGTACTTCCAATTTTCTAATATACATATGGAATACGGGGGATCCATATTACTGTCTCACTCATTAATATTTTAAATAATATTTAGAATTCACTTAATGTATTCACTGTGTATGTGCGTGCATATGTGTTCACTGTATGCTGTGTATGTGCGTACACTGTGCTGTGTATGTGCGTGCAATGTGTTCACTGTGTATGTGCGTGTGTCAGTAAATCTGGGGAAACGTTATCTCATGAACGAAGTGATTCGAATGAAATTTGGTACAAAACTCACAATGCGTGAATACTGGAAGACTATTGTTTTTGTACGCAATCGAATGTTCAGAACATACCTAAATTTTCAAGTGAAATTTTGAAAAAATCATCAAAAAATCAAAACATTTAATAAAGTTACGCAAATAGAAATTTTTTATGTTATTTTTCCTTAGAAAATGATTAACATAAACTTTAGAACGCTAGCATGAACACTTATCGAGATATTGCATATCTTTAAAATAAATTTATCAAGAAATCCCATAAATTGAAAAAAAATATATTAACTGTTGAGAAACATATTCAATTTTCATATGTAATATCATGCGATAAATTGGGTGACACCATTCTCGTGGATCTAGCTTGTTCCATTCATGAGAAAATTTACTTTGAGTAATACTTTTGTATTTGAATGTCAATAGTCATTTATCCGCTTTAATAATAACTTATTTCTCGGGCCAAAACGCTTGGCGATATTTTGGCGATAAATATGGCGGAATGTCTCCAACTTAGCGACTTTTTTAAATGTGGCTAAATTAGAGAAAATCTCGCCAAATCCATAAAAATGACGCTAAATCAATGAAAATGAAAACTCATTGACGAAAATTCAATATCTTGTAAAGAATATAAGTATCTACTATAAGAACAACGTAGTTTTTTTGTTGTAAAAGCAGTAAATTCATAGTTTATATAAGGAAAGTCATGTGCTGCCCACATCAGATTTTTTAAAAAGGTGTTATAGTTTACAAGTAATGATCTTGTTAAGTTGAAGATTTTCCGTTTTTCATGTTTGTAATGCCTATATCTACAAAACTAAAAGCGTTAGCTATAAAAGATAAGCAAGAATTTCTTGTACTTGAACGTTTTCCAAGCGTATACATATTGATTTTCGATCAAGCTATATATATATATATATATATATACGAGTGGAAAGGAAGGAACGTTAAAACGTTGAAAGGGGAGATCCAAATACGTTGCATATAATGGCAGGGGAGGATTGCGACTCCCCTTCCCGTTTAAAGTAGCTTTTGCAGCCCGGGCAACGCTCACGATACCAATACAATGCAATGGTCAGTCCCCTACATGTGCATGGACAAAGGTACCCGTATACAAGAAGAGCAAGAACAACATGGACGCAGAAGAAAAGGACGCAAAATGAAAAACGATCCTAGTACCAGACCCTATATATCAACACTTACGCATGCGTACCAACACACCAGTATCGCATAAATCACAATATTACAACCAATTCCCGATGGAAACGGCTAAAGTTTTCTTTATTACCGAAAAAAGAATTATAGCATGCCCGCAAGAAATAAATAGGATAGTGTTTTTTTAAATTTTCGGTTACCGTTTATTGCAATCCCTTTTGAATGTGTTGTAAGCCTGGTGCTATATATATATATATGTGTATGGTATACACACATATATATATATATATAATAATAGAAGTTTGAAAATCCAATGAACGAAAAGTAAGAAGATGTAACACGATAAACCTAACTTTTTAAAAACACCCACAGAATAAAATATATTACAGCAAATCATCAATCAAATGGATAAAACATACAAAACACAAGCTATCAAGTTACAGTAAATCAACCAAATTAAAAGGTATGGAAACAAAAAAAAGAAAAACTTAAACTAAATTCAACTATATAACTGGCTTACAAAACAAAAGTAAAAATCAACTAATCCTCAAGCAAATGGGAAAAAATAAATAAAATAAATATCGAATCAACAAGTCAATGAAAATTATATAATACAAAGGTATGGAATCGAAATAAGTATAACAAACGAAATCAAGCACAAACGCCTTACACGTGGACGATGCTCTAAGCCTAAATCATGAATTGTTAACCTCTACAAAAATCTAATCATGTCCAAGTTTTTTGTAGAAGCAAACACAAAAATGTATGTTTCTGAAGAAATAGATAGATTAAATCTATAAACTATTTCTACTTGGACGACATACATAAAGAAAGAATAAAAAAGAGAAAATGAATACCTGGAAAAAGCACAGCGTATGTACAATCGATTCAATACAGGGAACACTGATAGAAGAGACCAGTGTTGCCATTCGTAAAGAAAAAATAAAAAACCATTTACTGTTGCCATTCATAAGAATTGAAAAACTGTGAAGCGAAATGTTAAGAAAAAGTATTAATATACAAAAAGAGCTACTAAAAAGAGGGGCAAATAATAGTAATGCTGAAGTGGGAAGTGAATGTAAAAAAATATATATATATTACAAGAGAATGGAGATGTCTGGCTAATATAAGATACTATGAATAAAATTGTATGATACTATGAATTTTTTTTTTTTTACATTCACTTCCCACTTCAGCATTACTATTATTTGCCCCTCTTTTTAGTAGCTCTTTTTGTATATTAATACTTTTTCTTAACATTTCGCTTCACAGTTTTTCAATTCTTATGAATGGCAACAGTAAATGGTTTTTTATTTTTTCTTTACGAATGGCAACACTGGTCTCTTCTATCAGTGTTCCCTGTATTGAATCGATTGTACTTATGCTGTGCTTTTTCCAGGTATTCATTTTTTCTTTTTTATTCTTTCTTTATGTATGTCGTCCAAGTAGAAATAGTTTATTGATTTAATCTATCTATTTCTTCAGAAACATACATTTTTGTGTTTGCTTCTACAAAAAACTTGGACATGATTAGATTTTTGTAGAGGTTAACAATTCATGATTTAGGCTTAGAGCATCGTCCACGTGTAAGGCGTTTGTGCTTGATTTCGTTTGTTATACTTATTTCGATTCCATACCTTTGTATTATATAATTTTCATTGACTTGTTGATTCGATATTTATTTTATTTATTTTTTTCCATTTGCTTGAGGATTAGTTGATTTTTACTTTTGTTTTGTAAGCCAGTTATATAGTTGAATTTAGTTTAAGTTTTTCTTTTTTTGTTTCCATACCTTTTAATTTGGTTGATTTACTGTAACTTGATAGCTTGTGTTTTGTATGTTTTATCCATTTGATTGATGATTTGTTGTAATATATTTTATTCTGTGGCTGTTTTTAAAAAGTTAGGTTTATCGTGTTACATCTTCTTACTTTTCATTCATTGGATTTTCAAACTCCTATTATTATTGAAATCATTTTATTTATGAGCTGCATTTGCGCAATAAATTAAATGTATTTTGCATTTTCAATCCATTTACTTAATAACTTTAAATTCTTTATTTAATAATATTTGCATAGTATCCTTCATATTTTAATAAGCTATAGTATCTATATATATATATATATATATATATATATATATATATATATATATATATATATCATGACGAGTTTATAAAAAGCTTTAAATAAAAGAAATCAAAAACTGAAACACCATAAGAAAAAATCCCCATATCCCCAAAATAAAATTATCCTAAGTTATCCGTCTTCAGAGCGAGGGAAAATCAAAAATAATTTACTCTCCTTTGAGTAACGGATAACCCTTTATGGGGTTCTAAATTCAGCCGATGGACGTACTGAGAAGGTTATGAAGGTTCCTCGGGATGATACAGACGTGAGATTCCGTTTCTATCCGATTTCTCGCTCCGGATTAATGGGCGACATTGCTCACTCCATTTTCTCTATCCTATGGAAATACAGCGATATGTGGATGGGGGGTTGTGTACTAAACGTATAAAATTATTTTGAGTACCGGATTACAAGGCAGGTGGAAAAGGGATTTCAATGTAACTAACAATTTTTTTTACTTTCCCCGCAATACATAGTACTCTATAGGGAAAGTATTGGAATCATGTCGAAACTCGAGTTTTCGACAGATCTACGCATTTCGAAACCTCCAGAATACGAAAAGATCTGATGTGGGTAGCACATGACTTTCCCTGCAGACTCAAATTCATTTTTTCTTTATTTCTTTAAGAACTCATTAAATTGAGTTTAATTGCACAAAATAACACTAAATTTGCATTTTTAATTCAATTTCTGCTTTTATTTGGTAACTGGACATTTTTCCAAAGGCGCACATAAAAGGCGAAAAATCGCAAATATCTCGAGTACGGTTAGTCCTAGAGTAATAGAGTTATTCTTATTCTTTTCCTCGTCAAAAATTACGTATAAAACAAGCATTTAATTGATACAATTTAACATACGTAGTCTTTTTTTAGATATTGGTGATTTTTGCGGGCCACTTCGTAAAAAAAAAACCAGATTATGCTTTTTCGAATTGTACCAAATTGTAATTAGCACCAGAGTATCCCACATATGATGTATCTACCAAATTTTGTGAAATTTGGTCAATTTGTATTTTAGCTACAGTGAATACATTAGATTTTTGCGGGCTTTTTCGCAAAAAAAGGCGGATTCTTTGTTTCCGAATTGCAGCAAAAACTAATCAGCACCAGGGTCACCTACCAAATTTTATGAAATTCGGTCCATTTGTTTTTGAGTTAGAGTGGATACATACATTGCACAGACACACAGACACACAGACAGACAGACAGACAGACACACAGATGTCACGCTAAAAATAGTGTTTTCGTATTCTAGAGGTCTCGAAACGTGTAGATACGTTGAAAACTCGAGTTGCAATTTTCGACATGATTCCAATACTTTCCCTATACATTACCATGTATTGCAGGGAAAGCAAAAACTATTTTTAGCGTGACGTCTGTGTGTGTGCCTGTGTGTGTGTCTGTCTGTGTGTCTGTGCAGTGTATGTATCTACTTTAACTCAAAAACTAATGGATTGAATTTCATAAAATTTGGTAGGTAAGTCACTTGGATGTGTCCCTTGTACTGATTAGTTTTTGGTGCGATTCGTAAAAACAGAACATGCCTTTTTTTGCGAAATGGCCCGTAAAAAGGTCATTTATCTGCTCTAGCTAAAATTTACCAAATTTTACAAAATTTGGATGATAAGTTACTTGTTGGATACTCTGGAGCTGATTAGAATTTGGTACGATTCTGAAAAGAAAAATCCGCCTTTTTTACGAAATGGCCCTAAGAAATTTCAATTATCCACCCTAGCTAAAATACTTATTGACCAAATTTCACAATATACGTCACGTTTCATAATAAGTCACGTGTGAGACACTCTGGTGCTGATTAGATTTTGGTACGATTCGGAAAATAACATCCTGCCTTGTTTTTACGAAATGACCCGCAAAAATCGCCAAAATCTAAAAAAAAAGACTGCGTATGCTGAAATGCATTAATTAAATTCTTGTTTTATACACAATTTTTGACGATGAAAAGAATATAACACACTCCATTATACTTTAGGACAAACCATTCTCAAGATAATTGAGATTTCGTGCATTTTTGTTACGCCGCTATCGGAAACATGTCCAATCTATATAAATAAAAATGAAAATCTGTCTGTCTGTCTGTCTGTCTGTCTGTCTGTCTGTCTGTCTGTTTGTCACACCATCACGGGAGAACGGCTAAACCGAATTTGATGAAATTTTGTGGGTAGCCCAGAAATAGCCCCACTTAAAATTATATCCGTGTTTGGAGTTTCTACGACCAGTGGTTCTCGAGATATTAGTAAAAAACGAAATTTTCGTTTGTCTCATCGTCCCGGAAAAACGGCTGAACCGAATTTAATGAAATTTGGTGAATAGCCTTAAAATATCCCCCCATAAATTTTGTCCAAGTTTCGAGTTTCTAAGACCTGGGGTTGTCGAGATATTAATGAAAAACGGAACTTTTTCCTAGGAGTTCTACTCCCTAACTCCGTGGTTTATCCAAACGAAAAGCTTGAAAATCGTTTGAAAGTAAATTAAAATTTAATCTCTGAGTTTGATGGGAGATTTTTTGCGTTAATTAGTCACTTTCTGAAAACATGAATTGTTTGAAACATGATTTAAAGGGGAAATCTATCTCCATGGTTCATGGTTTATTTAAAACAAGCTTTTACGGAACAATGAGAAGTATAGAGAAATCAAAATCGTTATTTAATTTCGCAGTTTATGTTATAAGACATGACATATTTACCATGTTATAAGATTCTATCTTATGTTACTCCGAAACGCAATTAAATAAAATCTGTCTGTTAATTTTAATAATTATTTTTTCGATTTGAATAATAAATAAATGGATATAAAAATATATTTTAGAAAAGAACGATTTGATTTTTCTTATAGCATTTTTGACTGGATAATATCAATTACGGTCTTCAGGTTTAAAAATTATTATTATTTATATTTTCGGGGATTATTGATTCAAGGATTATTGATATTTTCAAGTTATTATGCAGTTATTTTATTATGACAAAAATTGTTTAAACTCATATATTGTATGTTGTACGAATCTTCTACAAATACACGTGTATATCTTTTAATCTACGAGAATATAAGTAGTACAGGTATATTGACATATGTTTTGATATATATTGGCATATATTGGAATCAATTACGACCTTCTTGTATAAAGAGTACGGATATTATCGATGTTTTCAATTTATTACGTCATCTCTTTTATTTTGGCAAATATTTTTGAGACGCATATTGTAATACGGGTAATCTTCTACTAACACATTGGCATATTTTCTGATCTGCGACAATATAATTAGTACGGGGCTGCATATATTCATTCAATTCCTATTTTTTCTTCTGTAAATTTGCTTACAAAAGGGGGCAGGATGTTTTATTCTTCAGATCTGATCGTGAAGATAATTTTGCATAGTGAGAACATATATTCTTAAACTTCTCTTTAGGAGCAATAAATTTAATATTTTCACAGAATTTGCACATGATTGCGAACTTTAAGTTTCTTTAAATTATACACTCCGTACGAATAACGGGTGTGCTGTTAGTGGTTAATAAATTTTAACATTTTAGGAGGATATATCATGTTGCTCGGCATCGCAATTAAATTAAATGTGTTTGTTAATGTTTTTATTATTTTTTTTCGATTTAAATAATAAATAAATGGATAAATGGATATAAAAGTATATCTTATGAATGGACGGTTTGATTTTTCTTTTAATTATATTAATTGCTGACTGCGTACATCAATTTCATTTATTTTGGCAAAGAGTTTTCAAGCTTATATCGTATTTAGCTACTAAACTCATATATTGTGTTTAGCCAATAAATTCATATAGCCGATTGTTGAAACAGAAAAAGAGTAGAGCGGGTATATCTTCTAATACAATTGTAGTGTTTTCATTTAGTATATTGAAACGGGATAAGAATGTTTCATTCAGATCTGCAAATTCAAAGCTACGAATTTGGAGGGATATCGCTAATTTGACAACTTTTCTTAAACTTTGCCAAATTGACGGAAATGTCGCCAAATTGATATAAACGACACACAAACAGCTGCCATAAACCTTCGGGTTGGTCGTGTGGCTTGGGTCTTCTACATATCAATGAAATTTTTTTTTGTTTTGTTAGAAGAGAGTACTGAAATGATGTTTGGTTAGCATTTCTCTGTCAGACCAACCATCCTACTTAGTAATACATTTAGCGAATTTTTAAAATGTCACCAAATTGATAAAAATGTTTTCAAATCTATAAAAATATCTTGAAATTGATAAAATTGCGCTACATAAATGATATTAATTGTTTTTTGTTAGGGGATAGTATTGTGATGATATTTCGTCAATTTGTCGCAAAGTGGAACTGTCAGTTCTACAGTCCCACTTGGCGATAAATTTGGCGATTTTTTAAAATGTCGCTAATTTGACGAAACTGTCGCCAAATGTTCCATAGAAATATAACTATTTAGACGATATTTTTTCTACCAATTTATTTGAAGCAAATGATATCATGTCGCTTAGCAACGGATTTAAATCCAATGTGTTTATGCGGCAGACGATTTTTATTAAATCCTTTCCGATTTGAATAATGAAGATATGTATATAAAATAAATTTCATTGTCATTTCATTTTGGACAGGATAATATCAATTATACTCTTCAGGTTTAAACATTATTATTATTGATATTTTCCAGAATTATTGATTCAGGGATTATTGATATTTTTAAGTTATTACGCCATTGTTTTATTGCGGCAAAAATTGCTGACACACGCATATTGTACGTTGTACGAGTAATCTTCTAGGAATGCACGGGTATATCTTCTAACCTACGAGAATATAAGTAGTACAGGTATATTGGCATATATTTTGACATATATTGGCATATATATTGGAATCAAGTACAGTCTTCTGGTATGAAGATTAAGGGGATTAATTATATATTCAATTTATTACGTCGTCTGTTGTATTTTACCAAAAAACATTTGTGACTCATATTGCAAAACGGGTAATCTTCTACTAATAATCGGAAATTATAAGTAGTTCGTGTATATCTCCCCATATAATTTTAGCACTTTAATTTTGACATATATTGGAATAAATGACTGTCCTCAGTTTTAAAGATTACGGGTTTATTGGTATTTTCAATTTATACATGTAATCTACTAATACAGGTTATATTTTCTAATATTCGCGTATATAATTAGTACGGGTCCCATACAATTTTAACGCTTTTATTTTGCATATATTGATTCAATTCCATATTTTTTTTATATTTGCTTACATAAGGGGTCCAAGATGTTTTATTCTTCAGATATGTCCATGAAGATAATTTTATATAGCGAGAACAGAGATTCTTAAACTTCTTTTTAGGAGCATTATATTAAATATTTTAACAGAATATTTTGATTAAACATGTCATTTAGTATACTATAAGAATTTGGGCATGATTATGAATTTCAAGTTTCTTTATATTATATACTCCGTACGAAGAACGGGTATGCTGCTAGTCTATATAAATAAAAATGAAAATCTGTCTGTCTGTCTGTCTGTTTGTCACACCATCACGTGAGAACGGCTGAACCGAATTTGATGAAATTTTGTGGGTAGCCCAGAAATAGACGCACTTAAAATTATATCCGTGTTTTGAGTTTCTACGACCAGTGGTTCTCGAGATATTAGTAAAAAACGAAATTTTCGTTTGTCTCATCGTCACGGAAAAACGGCTGAACCGAATTTAATGAAATTTGGTGAATAGCCTTGAAATATCCCCCCATAAATTTTGTCCATGTTTCGAGTTTCTAAGACCTGGGGTTGTCGAGATATTAATGAAAAACGGAATTTTTCCTAGGAGTTCTACTCCCTAACTCCGTGGTTTATCCAAACGAAAAGCTTGAAAATCGTTTGAAAGTGAATTAAAATTTAATCTCTGAGTTTGATGGGAGATTTTTCACTATTAGTCACTTTCTGAAAACATGACTTGTTTGAAACATGATTTAAAGGGGAAATCCATCTCCATGGTTCATGGTTTATTTAAAACAAGCTTTTACGGAACAATGAGAAGTATAGAGAAATCAAAATCGTTATTTAATTTCGCAGTTTATGTTATAAGACATGACATATTTAACATGTTATAAGATTCTATCTTATATCATGTTACTCAGAAACGCAATTAAATTAAATCTGTCTGTTAATTTTAATAATTATTTTTTCGATTTGAATAATAAATAAATGGATATAAAAATATATTTTAGAAAAGAACGATTTGATTTTTCTTATAGCATTTTTGACTGGATAATATCAATTACGGTCTTCAGGTTTAAAAATTATTATTATTTATATTTTCGGGGATTATTGATTCAAGGATTATTGATATTTTCAAGTTATTATGCAATTATTTTATTATGACAAAAATTGTTTAAACTCATATATTATATGTTGTACGAATCTTCTACAAATACACGTGTATATCTTTTAATCTACGAGAATATAAGTAGTACAGGTATATTGACATATGTTTTGATATATATTGGCATATATTGGAATCAATTACGACCTTCTGGTATAAAGAGTACGGATATTATTGATGTTTTCAATTTATTACGTCATCTCTTTTATTTTGGCAAATATTTTTGAGACGCATATTGTAATACGGGTAATCTTCTACTAACACATTGGCATATTTTCTGATCTGCGACAATATATTTAGTACGGGGTTGCATATATTTATTCAATTCCTATTTTTTCTTCTGTAAATTTGCTTACAAAAGGGGGCAGGATGTTTTATTCTTCAGATCTGATCGTGAAAATAATTTTGCATAGTGAGAACATAGATTCTTAAACTTCTCTTTAGGAGCAATAAATTTAATATTTTAACTGAATTTGCACATGATTGCGAACTTTAAGTTTCTTTAAATTATACACTCCGTACGAATAACGGGTGTGCTGTTAGTGGTTAATAAATTTTAACATTTTAGGAGGATATATCATGTTGCTCGGCATCGCAATTAAATTAAATGTGTTTGTTAATGTTTTTATTATTTTTTTTTTCGATTTAAATAATAAATAAATGGATAAATGGATATAAAAGTATATCTTATGAATGGACGGTTTGATTTTTCTTTTAATTATATTAATTGCTGACTGCGTAAATCAATTTCATTTATTTTGGCAAAGAGTTTTCAAGCTTATATCGTATTTAGCTACTAAACTTATATATTGTGTTTAACCAATAAATTCATATAGCCGATTGTTGAAACAGAAAAAGAGTAGAGCGGGTATATCTTCTAATACAATTGTAGTGTTTTCATTTAGTATATTGAAACGGGATAAGAATGTTTCATTCAGATCTGCAAATTCAAAGCTACGAATTTGGAGGGATATCGCTAATTTGACAACTTTTCTTAAACTTTGCCATATTGACGGAAATGTCGCCAAATTGATATAAACGACACACAAACAGCTGCCATAAACATTCGGGTTGGTCGTGTGGCTTGGGTCTTCTACATATCAATGAAATTTTTTTTTGTTTTGTTAGAAGAGAGTACTGAAATGATGTTTGGTTAGCATTTCTCTGTCAGACCAACCATCCTACTTAGTAATACATTTAGCGAATTTTTAAAATGTCACCACATTGATAAAAATGTTTTCAAATCTATAAAAATATCTTGAAATTGATAAAATGGCGCTACATAAATGATATTAATTGTTTTTTGTTAGGGGATAGTATTGTGAGGATATTTCGTCAATTTGTCGCAAAGTGGAACTGTCAGTTCTACAGTCCCACTTGACGATAAATTTGGCGATTTTTTAAAATGTCGCTAATTTGACGAAACTGTCGCCAAATGTTCCATAGAAATATAACTATTTAGACGATATTTTTTCTACCAATTTATTTGAAGCAAATGATATCATGTCGCTTAGCAACGGATTTAAATCCAATGTGTTTATGCGGCAGACGATTTTTATTAAATCCTTTCCGATTTGAATAATGAAGATATGTATATAAAATAAATTTCATTGCCATTTCATTTTGGACTGGATAATATCAATTATACTCTTCAGGTTTAAACATTATTATTATTGATATTTTCCGGAATTATTGATTCAGGGATTATTGATATTTTTAAGTTATTACGCCATTGTTTTATTGCGGCAAAAATTGCTGACACACGCATGTTGTACGTTGTACGAGTAATCTTCTAGGAATGCACGGGTATATCTTCTAACCTACGAGAATATAAGTAGTACAGGTATATTGGCATATATTTTGACATATATTGGCATATATATTGGAATCAAGTACAGTCTTCTGGTATGAAGATTAAGGGGATTAATTATATATTCAATTTATTACGTCGTCTGTTGTATTTTACCAAAAAACATTTGTGACTCATATTGCAAAACGGGTAATCTTCTGCTAATAATCGGACATTATAAGTAGTACGTGTATATCTTCCCATATAATTTTAGCACTTTAATTTTGACATATATTGGAATAAATGACTGTCTTCAGATTTAAAGATTACGGGTTTATTGGTATATTCAATTTATACATGTAATCTACTAATACAGGTTATATTTTCTAATATTCGCGTATATAATTAGTACGGGTCCCATACAATTTTAACGCTTTTATTTTGCATATATTGATTCAATTCCATATTTTTTTATATTTGCTTACATAAGGGGTCCAAGATGTTTTATTCTTCAGATATGTCCATGAAGATAATTTTATATAGCGAGAACAGAGATTCTTAAACTTCTTTTTAGGAGCATTATATTAAATATTTTAACAGAATATTTTGATTAAACATGTCATTTAGTATACTATAAGAATTTGGGCATGATTATGAATTTCAAGTTTCTTTATATTATATACTCCGTACGAAGAACGGATATGCTGCTAGTTACAAATAAAAACACAAATTGAATTAAAAATGCAAATTTAGTGTTATTTGGTGCAATTAAACTCAATCTAATGAATTATTAAAGACATGAAGGGGTCCTTTGTATTTTAAAGCTTTGTATTTTAAAGAGGTCCTTTGTATTTTAAAGCTTTGTATTTTAAAGAGGTCCTTTGTATTTTAAAGCTTTGTATTTTAAAGAGGTCCTTTGTATTTTAAAGCTTATCAGGGTTTAAAATACCAAGGGTAATGATGACGGGTTTCCCTGTCCCGGGTCCACCATATTAATGTACTTGTTTTGAGGGAATTACCAGAGAAACAGCTAAGGTAGAAAGCTCAAATGTGGTATGCCGTAAAGTTTATTATATATTTTAATTCTTTGGGTTTTGAACCAGAACGGGCTAGCCTGTACTGGGCTCTCTATAGGAATGTACTCGTTTTTCTGGAATAACTCAAGAATAGGAGAAGCTAAAATGTTCAAATTTGGAATTCCGTTGTCTTTCATAGCATATTGTATTTCTTTGGATTTTGAATATTATCGGGCTAGCTCGTCCTGGGCCCGTTATGGGAATGTATCCGTTTTTGAGGAATTACTGGAAAATTGAAGCAGCTAAAATGTCTAAATTATATATGTCATTGTCGTTTATTATACAGAGTGTCCAGTGTTATCGGTGCCCAATGGCTATTTCCTCAACCGTTAGTCACAGAGGTACACTTCCAACTGCAAAAATGTTTTAAATTTTTAAATCCACTATCTTAGAAACAGTTTAAATCAATAAATGCATTTCTGAAAGAAATACGAAATATAAATTTTTATGCAGTCCCTTGGTCCTACCAATTATATTTAGGTTGCTTAGTTGGTTGATTGGGTTTAGTGCCACAAAATTAAAAAAGGATATTTTGCGCCAAACACATCAATTATATTTAGGAAAAATCATCCTCATACAATTTTATGAAAAAAAGAGAAAAAAAAAACATCCTTTTACGACCAAAATTGACCGACTTATAGCTGTTTAAAGTTGGACCCCTTTTTTGCTGGAGAAATGGTCAATACGCTCGCTGATTGGTTGGTTGCCTCAAAGATATCCTTTTTATGCGTGGAAAAGCGACTTAAGTCATAAAGTTTAATGCTTCATAACTTGGTGAATTTTGGTCGTAAGAGGAAGATTTTTTTTTATTTTGCATGAAATTGTAAGAAGATGATATTCCTAAATATAATTGGTTGGGCCGGGGATCCGTATAAAAATTTATATTTCGTATTTCTTTCAGAAATGTATTAGAAACATTTTAAATTAAATCAATAAATGCATTTCTGAAAGAAATACGAAACATAAATTTTTATACTGTCCCCCTGTCCTACCAATTATATTTAGGAAAATCATCCTCATACAATTTCAGGGAACATAATAAAAAAAATCTTCCTTTTATGACCAAAATTCACCGAGTTATGAAGCATTAAACTTTATGACTTAAGTCGCTTTTCCACGCATAAAAATGACCCCTTTCAAGCAATCACCCAATCAGGACAATTTATTTCTCAGCAAAAAAGAGGTCCAACTTTAATCAGCTATAAGTCGGACAATTTTGGTCATAAAAGGATGTTTTTTTTTAATTTTGTGTAAAATTATATGAGGATGATTTTTCTAAATATAATTGGTAGGACCGGGGAACAGTATAAAAATTTATATTTCGTATTTCTTTAAGAAATGTATTTATTGATTTAAACTGCTTCTAAGATAATAGATTTTAAAATTTAAAACATTTTTGCAATTGGAAGTATATCTCTGCGACTACATGTTCAGGAAATAGCCATTGGGCACCGACAGCACTGGACGCCATGTATATATTAACACTTTTAACTATTTTTAATCTGGTCGGGTTATCCCGATTTGGGTTTGATATAGGAATGTACTGGTTTGTCTGGAATAAATCAAGAATAGGAGCAGCTTGATAGTCCAAATTTTATATATTGTTGATTTTTATTATATATTTCAATTCTTTGATTTTGTATCTTATCGCGATAGCCCATTCAATACAGTTTTGATTAATTAATAAAATATCATTTATTTCGTCCGAATCGGACGTCAAACAACGGAGTTATTGACGATGAAACTTTTTGATGTAACGTTTGCACCCACTAAGCGAGCTTGCTGTTGGCGCAAGCGATAAGTGCACACTGATGTATATTGCAGATGTCGATGCACAAATGGTGCAGATCTAATATTTAAATTGTTTACTCTTTTCTGCCAGACTTGTTTTATAATACAGCTTAAAGTGTACATACTCGTATATTCAAAAGGGAAACCACAGAGTTCTGAATTGAGTTCGGCGGATACTTTAACTTGTACCACTTCAATTATCCAACCTAACCTCACTCCTTTAACTTAACCCCATTTGAACTATAACGAGCTAATATATCTTTGAGGGAAAGTTCTGAAAAATGCACATTAACAGCAAAGTTTCAGCCAATCAACAGCATGCAAGAAGCTAAAAAGACTCGCCAAAAGTCGCACCTAATTTCGTCTCAATGGTCACTAAATTTGTTGCCATCAACAACCGACTCGTATCTTCAAAATATGACAACGGTTTTCGGTTAGGTTTTCGAACCGATATGATGTCACTTTCGTTAGGTACTTCCGTTTCGTCTGCGTGACATTTTTTTAATGATTTTCTCCGTACACCGTGTACCTTAATTTGTATCGCATTAAAAACCGTTTCAGAAAGAAATCAGTTTTAAACTAACCAAGCCAGTTGCTAAATTAAGTAAAAAAGAATATATGGTGTGGGCAGCACATGACTTTCCTTATATAATGCAATGAATTTACTACTTTTACAGCAAAAAAAAAAGATTATTTTTATAGTAGATATTTATATTCCTTCCAAGATAGTGAATTTTCGTCAATGAGTCGTCATTTTCATTGATTTAGCGTCATTTTTATCCATTTGGCGAGTTTTTCGTTCATTTAGCAACATTTAAAAAGTCGCCAAGTTGGCGACATTCCACCAAATTCGTCGCCAAAATCTCGCCAAGAGTTATGAACGATGAAATAAGTTATTGGTGCAGCAGATAAATGACTATTGGCGTTCAAATACAAAAGTATAACTCAAAGTATCTTTTTTCATGAATGGAATGAGCTAGATCCACGAGAATGATGTCACCCAATTTATCGCATGGTGTTACATATGTAAATTGAACATTTTTCTTAATAGGAATTATTTTTTTTTATTTCATATGACTTTTTGATAATTTTTTTGAAAAATGTGCAATATCTCAAGAACGGTTCACTTTAGCGGTCTAAAATTTATGTCAATCGTTTTCTAATGAAAAATTACATAAATGCCTACTTGCGTAACTCTATTAGCTGTTTTGATTTTTTAACGATTTTTTCAAAATTTCACTCGAAAATTTAAGGGGATTCTGAACATTCGATTGCGTATAAAAACAATAGACTTCCAGTGTTTATGGATTGTGTTTTTTGTACCAAATTTCGTTCGAATCAGTCCATTCGTTCGTCCGTTATCGTCTCCACATCACTTCAAAAATGTTTGATTCGTGATCAGGAATGCTTGAAACGTGCTCTCCTGCCGAAAACTCGAATTCAAATTTTCGACCTCGTCACAATACTTTCCTTATACATTATGTGTATAAGGAAAGTAATAAAGCGAAATTCAAAATTATTTACTTTCAATCGTGATAAATATTTAAATATATATCATTGTTTTTAGACCAATGCAGTCTGTGAAATCCTGCATAAAAAATGATTCCATATTTCACAGTTTACCTTGGCCAGATGCTCTTAAAATAAATCGAACTTCAAACGAAAATTTTTACTTTCATACTAAACTAATATAGTATAGAGGAAGTATTATTTTCACAAAAATTTTTGAATTCGAGATTTTGATGTCGATATATATTTTAAAACCTCCTGAATACGTTTTCAATTTTATGGAGTTATGTCCGTCCATCTGTCTGTCTGTATGTCTGTGGCCGATTTCTTGTGTACACAATAGCGGTCTAAAATATTAATGGATTTTCACAAAACTTTATATCCGGCTTTGTTATCGAAATATCTAGAACTAGATAGTATTTTTTTTTTTTAAATTCGAGCGAAAACTTCGAAATTTATTCGAAATTCAGTATATTTCACTTTTTCATGCATAGTATTGAGAAGACATTGTTTTACCGAAAATTTCCAATTTCGAGATTTTGATGCCGATGTATGTTTTAAAACCTCCTGAATATGTTTTACCTATTTATGGAGTGATGCCCGTCTGTCTGCCTATCTGTTTATGGTCAATTTTTACATAGGCACAATATATTAGAGGGGGCACACATATTTATGGATTTTCACGACATTTTATGTTTAGCTTTGCTATCAAAATATCTAGAACTAGATAGAATTTTTTTAAATTCGAGTGAAATCTTCGAAATTTATTTAAAATTTTATATTCTTTGACATGGCAGCATACGAAAAAATCTGATATAATCATGCATTTATTTATGTCTTCATGGTCACCAGACTTTATAGTTTAATTTATTTTTATGAAAAAAAACTGTGATATATTTTTTTGTTCTTCGTGACGTCATTAGCCCTCTCATGGGGGGGAAGTTATCCCAGGGGGATAAATTCTTAAGTAGGGCACCAAGCTAAAGACTCTTGTCAAGCCCTTTAAAGTGAAGAACAACACTTTATAATTGTAATAATTTGGAATCACGATAACGATTTTCCAAAATTTATCTTATTTGAAAACAGCAAAGAAACAAACAAGCTACTAAGTGGATCCCGGTATGAGAAATTCAAATTGAGCCAAGTTCTAGTTAATTTATTCTAAACGATAACAAAGTCAACATATAAGTTTCTCATGATTTGAACGTTTTCACAAATGAACTCCTCCCATATAAAATCTATAAATAAAACCGAAAAAAAAATCATCTGAAGAAAACTGAAACCCATCTAAAAAATATCCTCAGAATTAAATCACCGAAGAGGCTCAGCATCATCGAAGCGAACGGAGAATCTAAAAACAATTTAACGTCCTTCCAATAAAGTATAACCAACCCTTTATACGGTTCTAAATTCAGCCTGTGGGAGTATTGAGAGGGTTATGAAGGTTCTTTAAGATGATACAGATGTGGGATTCCATTTCGACCCGATTTCTCGCTCCAAATTAATGGCGAACATTAGTCGCTCCATTTTCCGTATGAAAGAGAAATGCGGCGATATGTGAAGAGGGTTAGGTTCCCAACATATAAAACGTTTTTGAGTTATGAACAATAAAGCAGTTGGAAGCGTAGTATCTAGATATACTGCACGTTTTTGATCTTAAAGAAAACATCTGATGTGGGCAGCACATGACTTTCTCTGCAATTTCATATTCACGCGTTGTCTTCGATACTTCGTTAAATTTAGTTTAATTGCACAAAATGACACTAAACTTGTAGTTTTAATTGTTGTTTTTATTTGGTAACTACACATTTTTTAAAAGGCGGCATAAAAAATGTGAAAAAACTCAAATATCTCAACAACGGTTAGCCCTAGAGTAATAAATACATCTCGACCAGGTTGTTTCAAAATTCGAAAAAGTTTTTAGTTTGTTTGTGTTTCAGCACGATTTTGCGCGACTTTCACATAAATTGGTTCCTTAGCTGTCGAAAATGTTGTTAGAGTTTCCGCCTTGACATCATCGAAAATATTGTTAGAGTTTCCGCCTTGACACAATCGAAAATATTGTTAGTTTCCGCCTTGACACAATCGAAAATATTGAAGAATTTCAGCCTTAACACCATGGAAAATATTGCTTAAGTTTCCGCTTTGACACCATCGAAAATATTGTTAGATTTTCCACCTTGATACCATCGAAAATGCTGTCAGAGTTTTCGCTTTGACATCATCGACAAGATCGAAGGGCATTCTTTCCAACGATGTTTGAACTAAATTTGCAAAACAATTATTTAATATTTATTGAAATACATTGAAATTTATGTTTTTCAGATTATCTGATACTTATTGCGCCGCATCCTAAAAATGATGATTAGCCCAATTCTATGGTTTGGTTGAATGTTGTGTCTATACTTTCACATTCTAATAAATTAATTTTTATTAATTAATACATTATTTTAATTTTTGTGATATTTTAAGCAGCAACGGCATGCAACGATAATAATTAAGAAATACCACCCTTTTATTCCCAGAGCCTTAATAGAGTAGAACTTCAAGACATAGAGTAGAACATTAAGAAAATAAAGTAGAAGTTCAAGAAATAGAGTAGAACATCAAGAAAATAGAGTAGAACATCAAGAAAATAGAGTAGAACATCAAGAAAATAATATCTTGATGGAGTAGAACATTAAGAAAAGCTACCAGTAAAACATTAAAATCTACCGCAAAATTTCTTGAAAAAATGACAACAGATACAGGTATTAAAGTTACAGAATACTTTTGCTTATATTTCTTTAAATTTCATCATAACCAATGATTATTGTTCTTTTGGATTGCTAAAAATATAAATTTCTAAACGCAGACCTAAAACAATGGGTAAACTATGGAAAATCTTGAAAGAAAAGTGGAATAAAATACCACTCATAACTTTAAATAAAAATCTCTAATCTTGAAATTCAAGACGTAGAATGACAGCTCAAAAATCTGATGTGGGCAACACATGACTTTCCTTATATAATGCAATGAATTTACTATTTTTACAGTAAAAAATAGGTTTTTCTTATAGTAGATACTTATATTATTTTCAAGATATTGAATGTTCGTCAATTAGTCGACATTTTCATTGATTTAGCGTCATTCTTATCCATTTGGCGAGATTTTCGTTAATTTGGCAACATTTAAAAAAGTCGCCAAGTTGGTGATATTCCGTGAAATTCGTCGCCAAAGTATCGCCAAGCGTTATAAATGGAGAAATAAGTTATTCTTATAGCAGATAAAAGATTATAGGTGTTCAAATACAAAAGTATTACTCAAAGTATCTTTTCTTGTGAATGGAACGAGCTACATCCACGAGAATGATGTCACCAAATTTGCTGCATGATATTTCATATGAAAAGTGTTCTCAACAGTTAATATATTTTTTTAATTTATAGGATATTTTGATAAATTTATTTTAAAAATGTGCAATATCTCTAGAACTTTTCATGCTAGCGCTCTAAAGTTTATGTCAATCGTTTTCTAAGGAAAAATTACAGATGGAATGTCTATTTTTGCAACTTTATTAAAGCTTTCGATTTTTTGATGATTTTTTCAAAATTTCACTCGAAAATTTAGGGGGTTCTGAGCATTCGATAACGTTTAAATACAATAGGCTTCCAGTACTCACGAATTGGGATTTTTGTACAAAATTTCGTTCGAATCGGTCCATTTGTTCGTCAGTTATCGTGTCCACAGTCTCACTGACACACACACACACACACACACATACTTTCACACACACACACACAGACATCACTTAAAAAATGTTCAATTCGTGATCAGGTATGCTTGAAACGTTCTTTCCCGTAGAAAACTCGAATTCGAATTTTCGATCCCGTCACAATACTTTCCTTATACATTATGTATATAAGGAAAGTAAAAAAGACCATTAGATAGAGCATTTAGGAAATAAGTATTGCTACTTCAAACCTTAATATATTGCTTTAAATTTGTTCTAAAAATGTGTAAACTTCTTCTGTATATTCAATAACTATTCTCCCATATACTTACTGCTCAATCCTAAAGTGTGATGAGCTTGGTAATAGTTCCTGATCTCAATCATTTTTATGAATAAGACTTCTTGTAAAGCTGAAGAACTTGACTTTTTTTTTTGCAAGTTTACCTTACCTTATTTAATACGTTTCGAGACATAGCCGATTTTGCTATACTTTTCGTTCAACCGGTTGAGAGCACTCAGTGGATGTTTGACCTTACAGAGTATAGACAGAAGATAATGCGCTTAAATCATTAGAGATTCTATTGCGTACTGAGATACATACACTGAAGATGTGTAAGTGGATATTTTGTGTTACATAAATCACAAATCTGTAAGTATATTTTTAACGTACAAGAAAGTCCACAGAATCCGACGTCGGCTGAACGGAATGTTCTGTGTCGAACCCCAGGGTCCAACACCGTCATGAACGTGTTAAGCTGATTCTTACATATCGTTTCTTCGTTTATATATGAATTTTTTTCATGATTAAGATGACATGCATCGAGATGGATTAGTAGCTGTAAAATTAAAAGCCAGCTAATGTGTAAAGTAAAGTGCTTTTATAACCAGTAAACATTTTTGCATTTGCATTTAAAAATCTCCATTTTATCAAATTGATTTCCCAAACGAAAAAGCTACGACATTTTTATTTGAAATCTAGAATCTGTAAATTACTTGGAAGTAATTAACTTTCAAGAAGTTGCTCCTTAAATGAGATGCTCTTAATCAAAAATTAGAAAATGCGGGTTTTTTTTTGTGTGTAAGTTATAATTGTAAATCGATTTAAATAAATGAAAGAATAAATCTTTAGATTTTAAAAATCATTTAATAAATACCCTGTAGACGTACACATAGATTAAAAGCCAGAGTGCTTTCGGGTATCATTATAACTTTCCTCAGTGGCATTAAATGAAAATCGTACCAACAAGCTTAAATACTATCCAAACTGGTTGGCAAACTTTGCATATTACAAATCGGCATTTCTACAACAAACACGATAATGCATCAACATAAAAACATGAGCAAGACATTTAATTGAAGGCTATTATAATGCAAAAATAGAAGGACAAATTGTCAAGTTCTATATCAAGCATGGCGTGTATTAATCAATTAATTTTAAAATCAGAGGTAACATTGTAAAGGGTTGACGTGCATGGAATCGAGAATGAGTCACCAAGCACATTTAAAACATGCACAGTATCAAAATTACAGATAGAAGCACGGTATAAATAAATAAACAGGGATTTATGCGGTAAAAATAAACGGGGGTTATTACAACAAATCAAAAGAAAATATTTTTCAAAAAGGGGCTGAAAATTATCTTTAACCACAAGTTGGGCAAGAGCCGTAGCTTGTTTACCATTTTTAACGCTCCGAGAATGTTCAGGGAACCGTATACCAACCGTACGTTTAGTGCTGCCAATATAAAACTTAAAATCATTATTAGGAGAAAGAAGGGGTACCACGTATACCGTGCCTAAAGTTATACTTCAGAGAAGTTATACGAAATTGAAATCTTTAGTTGTGTTCTGCGATTTTTAAAATATGTACTGTGAAAATATTTAACTTTTTGTTAAATTCTCAAGAGGTTTTTATACTGGTGTTACATGAAACAGCGAAAACAACTTATTTTAATTTCAGCATATGGAAATTTAAGTGAACTAGGGACTCTTAAAAGTGCCACAAACAGAGTGAATTCTCATGTTTTACGTTTTATTTTGTACCTCTTCTCCTATACATCGATAATATTTAACATTTTTTTGGCTAATAAGTGAATACCTGTAGCATATATGATAATTTTTTCAATAGAGCGAATCTGATAATAATATTTCTTTAAAAATATATAACATTCCTGAATTTATTAAAATGTTATTGTGATATATGTTGCTTGCGCGCATGATTGCAACAAAATGCTTGCTTCCAGAGACAAAAATCTGATGTGGACAGCACATGACTTTCCCTGTAGACTCATATTCGCGTTCTCTTTATTTCTTTAATAATTCATTAAATTGAGTTTAATTGCACAAAATAACACTGAATTTGCACTTTTAATTCAATGTTTATTTTTATTTGGTAACTAGACATTTTTTTTCAAAGGCGGAGTAGTAAAAATGAGAAAAGACTCAAATATCTCGAGAATGCTTAGTTCTAGAGTAATGTGGTTGATATTATTCTTTTCCCTCGTCAAAATTGATGTATAAAACAAGCATTTAATTGATACATACGCTGTCTTTTATTTTGTATTTTGGAAATTTTTATGGGACATTTTGTAAAAAACAGCGGGTTTTTCTCTTTCGAATCATACCAAAATCTAATCAGAACCAGGATATCTCATAGGTGATTTATCTTCCAAATTTTGCGGAATTAGGTCGATTAGGTTTTCAGCCAAAGTGGATATAAGATATTTTTGCAGGCTAAAAACGGCAGGTCTTTTATCTCGAATCGTACCCAAAACTAATCAGCACTCGGGTGATCCACGGGTAATTTACCTACCAAATTTTATGAAATTTGAACCATTAGTTTTTAAGTTAGGGTGGGTACATACATTGCACTGACAGACACACAGATAGACTGACACACGCACACAGGAGTCAAGCTAAAAATAGTTTTTTCTTATTCTAGAAGTCCCAAAACGTGTATATCCGTCGAAAACTCGAGTTTCGATTTTCGGCATGATTCCAATGTTTTCCTTATGCATTACCATGTATTGCAGGGAAAGTAAAAATATTGTTGATTAATGATGCAAAAGTATCTGTTAAAGAAGTTATGCTTCAAAATGGAAACATTAGCGTTAATTAAGCTAATTTTTTTTTTAAATTATATTTAAAATTTAATTACGTTTCCAATTTTTAGCAATTTATTTTTTTTTTGAAATTTTAATTATACAAATGTTATGATTTTGATCTAAATCTTCATGAACGGATACTTTACATCATAATCAGCAATATTTTTGTTTCTGGATGCAATAATTTTGTTGCAATCATGAGCGCCAGCAAAGCTATAACAAAATTTTAATAAATTTATGAACATTATATGATTTTTAAAAATATCATTTCCAGATTCACTTTATTGAAAAAATGTAATATACATGTTACAGGTATTAACTTGTTAGTCATAAAATTTTTAGGTATTATCGATGTACAGGAGAAGAGGAACAAAATAAAAACATGAAACAGAAATTAAATCAGTTTATGGGACTTTTAGGAGCCATGACACCCCTTAATCAGGATTGAGATTACATGTTTAATAAGACAATTGTACATGACTACACGTAAAACCCAGATATTGTGAAAATAAAAATGTTTTTGTAACCAATGAAAAGCGTGTTTAGCACCAATACAGAATTTATGCATGGGCTTTTTGTAAAGATTGTAGCAATAAAGAGTGTTTTATGTGGGTACCACATGACTTTCACTACAAACTCAAATTCATTATCGCTATATATTTTTCATAATGCATAAAATTGAATTTAATTGCATAAAAAAGCAGTAATATTTATTTGAAATTATATCCAAATAGCATTATTTATACATTTTCTTTTCATGTGGTGACTTTAAGCATTTTGAAATGTCGCCAGTTTCTCAACATTCCAAAAATCTGAAATAACTCGAGTATGGTTCAACCTATATTAATGGAGTTGATTTCATTATTTTTATCGGCAAAACTGCGTATAAAACAAGCTAATCAATACATTTAAGTACATTTAATCTTTTACTTTAGATATTAACGTTTATTGCGGACCATTTCAGGCCAAAAAAGGCTGGTTCATTTATGAGAATATACCAAACTCAAATCAGCATTAGGCTAACCCACGTGATTTACCTATCGAATTTTTTAAAAAATTGTCGAATTGGATGCAGGCACTGATTGGATCCAGGCTAGATCGGATACATGCACAGCACAGACAGACAAAGAACCGCACATACACACACAGATGGGCAGGCATACACACTCATGCAAAATTTAGTGTGACCCGAAGCTCGTGGATATTTTTCCTGTACATGACCGTGTATTGCAGGGAAAGTAAGAACAAAACAGCTGAAATGTTTATTTAAAATCGCAAGTCAGTAAATTTTAAAAAGTAATTAGCTTTTAACACGTTGCTCCTCAAATGAAATATTCCTAATTACGTGTTCCGAAAATCCATTTTTACTTCCTTTCAAATCTTTAGCAGAGAGGTTTTCAAATTTGCTAAATTACATATTCATACTTGTTATTATTTTTTCCCAGCTCTGCTTATTTAAGGGTCGAAGGTTGTTTTCAAGGTTTGTTTTTTATCGCGTTTAATGAAATTCTTCCTTCTGTTGACATTTTCTACAAAAGGTGATATTTTTCAAAAAAGAAATATTTCTGACTGAAATCTTGAAAGATAAAACACATTTTTATTTGTTCCAAATAAGGGTCATTTCATTAGAAGCTATGTCATACATATTTCTTATATTTTGTAGAATTTATTTACAGAGGTGTATCTTAACAGATAAGCAATAAACATGAGTAGTTAACAGATACATTTATCAGATACTTATCAGAGTTACTTAACAGATATATAATGTCCAGTTTTATTACAGATGAAATAGGAACAAAAAAAAAATACTCTTCCTGTATTTATAATATTCGTGTTAAACCTATTTTAGAATATTGTTCTATCATCTGGGATACTATTCATTATCTTCATTCTCCACAAATCGAAGTAGTCCAAAATAAATTTTTATGTACTATTAATTACGGAATTTCTTGTTATTAACCTTATGATAAGCATACTACTTATGCAAAAATGTAATTTAATGTCTCTTAAAATAACCTTCCAGTTTTATTATAAAGTCTTAAATAATAATACTATTGTGTTGTCTTGTTTTACTTCCTTATTTGGAGTTCCATATATATATATATATATATATATATATATATATATATATATATATATATATATATATATATATATATATATATATAGTATATATATATATATATATATATATATAGTATATATATATATATATATATATAGAATATATATATATATATAGTATATATATATATATATATATATATATATATATAGTATATATATATATATATATATATATATATATATATATATATATATATATATAGAATATATATATATATTATATATATATATATATATAAATATGTATAAATGAAAGTTACAAAATTCCAGAAATCACACGAATAAGGCGCTATGCTGCACTACATTGTGGATTTTAATATCATACCAGAAAAGTATAAAAATGAAAGAAAGCAATATATCAAAGAATGGCCGGGGTGTGTGTATATATATATATATATATATATATATATATATATATAGAATATATATATATATATATATATATATATATATAGAATATATATATATATATATATATATATATATATATATATATATATTATATATATATATATATATATATATATATATATATATATACATATATATATATATATATATATATATATATACTTCCTTACTTGGAGTTCACACACACACATATATGCAGGGTGTATATAAACTGTTTTGACAAAATAAGAGGGGTGATATTACCCATTAAAACGAACAATATTTACAATGGCACCTGGGTTCGCATTCCGCTCTAAGTGAAAGAAAAGCATAAAGTAAAAGTGGAACATTCAACAGTGAAAATAAGGAGAATTAACGTAATCATAAGTTGCACAATCCTATTTATTTACACCAGAGACAGACTTAAAATATATGCTCAAAGTGACGACCAAGTGTTCCGTTGCACAATTCACAATGGCGAATGAAAGACTGGCGCACCCTTTCGAAGACACCTGGTGTCGTGTTTATCCTGCCCGCTTCAACAACGATTTCGCGACCAATTTTCTACGGAATCCACAGCCGTCTCGTGGACCAATGATTTTATGTGCCCCCAGAAGAAGTCCAGTGGGTTGAAGTTCGGTGAGCGTGGAGGCCAAGCCACAGGTCCACTCCGTCCAATCCATTGTCCGGGATATGTGGCATTGAAGAAGTGCCGAATGACTAGAAGTGACGGTGATGTTCTGGAGATGTGATACTTCTCCGGCACGACAGCTTTGCCGTCCGAAGTGGCAACTTGTGCTTGTTGGACGTGTTTCGAAGTTACTTTTTTCTGACACTCAGAGTGGAAAGAGATCCTAGGTTCCATAGTAAATATTATTCGTCTTGATGGGTCATATCACCCCTCTTATTTTGTCAAAACAGTTTATATACACCCTGTATATATAAATATAAAGGGTGATTCAAAGAAGAAACCAAACTTTACGACGTGGTAGTAAACAAACAGAGCATTTTTGATCATAGTTTACTGGGTCGGAAATGAAACGTAAAGGCGCCAGTGGACGCTTAATGGTGAAACCGCTGTAGTGAGCTGAAAACACAAAAATGACTTGGAGGTTATAAATGTCATTTACTAAACAATAATTACAGTAATGGCACAAATGAGCGACCGCCAACCTAAATGCAAGTCTTACAGCTGCGATGGAGGGATTGTCGAACTCTCTCGAGCAGACCACGTACGTCGCTGAGTTCGGCAGCCGTAGCTGAAATTCTGGAGACGAGTTCCTCTTCAGATTCAAGGGAAGTGTCATAGACGAGACTCTTGAGATATCCCCACAAAAAGAAGATCCGTAGAAGAAATGCCTAACGGCTTTTTCCCTATTTGTGAATTCCGCCATCGTCTCAAAAGTTGGAGCTGCGAATATCTGCTGCAAACAGATAAAGCCTATATTCGGTGTTACAAAAATTTCCATAAGGGCTCTTTTTCCCCAGATGAAATGTGCATACCTGATTTTCTTCTTCAACCAGAAAATAACAACAAGAATGACGCTTTTAAGATTGAGCAGCTGCCTCTTCCTAACGAGTAAACGCCCTGTAACGCCTTTACACTTCATTTCCGACCCGTTAAACTATGACGAAAAATTCTTGGTTTGGTGTGTACTTCCGCCTCTTACAGTTTGGACCATTACACACACACACACACACATATATATATATATATATATATATATATATATATATATATATATATATATATATATAAATATATATATATATATATATATATATATATATACATATATATATAAATATATATATATATATATATATAAATGTATACATATATATATATATATATATATATATATATATATATATATATATATATATATATATATATATATATATATATATATATATATATATATATATATATATATATATATAAATATATATATATATATATATATATATATATATATATATATATATATAAATATATATATATATATATAAATATATATATATATATATATATATATATATATATATATATATATATATATATATAAATATATATATATATATAAATATATATATATATA